>OY992878.1:44988471-45385971 GCA_963921405.1 Cepaea hortensis | reverse complement strand
TGCAACGAGATATCAGGCAAGCCTTAGTTCCTAATTGTGATGGTGGAGATGGAGATCCCTATACTCTTTTATGGACGAGTACATCTTTGAGGTTGCGGTCACGTCAGTGGGTCACTAGTGGTTTCTCTGGAAAAAAATCGCACTGGTAGTAGGATCAGCTTGAAGGATAGACAGATGTCGAAAGAGGATATTTTTGACTGAAATATTGTGCGGATGATAGGTGAGAGAGAGAACCGGTCGAAGGTTTTTTGGTTTAGGCGCAAAGGTGAGAGCCTCTGCGCGGCTAATAGGTAGAGCCCGGCGGAAGGCTGACGATAGGACATGATCAGGATAGCCACGGAGTCTGAAGAAGTCTAACATCGCCTGGGCCCTGTGGCGAAAATCCTCATCTCTTGGCATAGTCGTCGAAGACGCAGAAGTTGAGAATAAGGAATTGCGTCTTTACAGGACGGAGGGTGAGAGGAGGTATAGAGTAGAAAGGCGTGAGAGTCAGTCGGTTTGTAGTAGACCGTCGTGGTGAGACTATGGGTCCCAATGGAAACCGTAAGGTCTAAGAAGTTGACAGACGTCGAGGAAATATGGGAAGTGAGATTGATAGTAGGATGAAAATTGGAGAAGAAGTCTATGAATGTTTCGAGATCCGCTAATGGCATACAGGTGACGCCGAGTTGGGGACGAGAAGTCAACATTTTATCCCAACTGACCGGTGTAGGGGGTTTAGCCCGCTACCTTAGCATCAGCACACCGGATGTTTAAGAATGAGCGCTTGTATTCATTCTACTTTCCTACACACCATGATGATACTGATTGTAGCATAGGAAAGAAAAAAAAATGACTTCCTGGTTAAATATACTATAGACTCTCATTGTGAATTTTAAACTAGCCATGAGGGGGGCTGCGTGGTCTCGAGGTATGGTGTCTGCCGGAAGTGCTGGAGGTCCCGGGTTCAAGCCCCGGTGAGGACCGGGATTTATTTCACGTGGACTTCTAGTAATAAAATTTCCCCTGGTGTCTGGGTAGTGAGATCGGACGCCCGTGTGTATTGTTGTGCACGTAAAATATCCCTTGGCAGTTGGAAATCGAAAAAAAAAAAGTAGCCTAACGGCGCTGTCCGGGCAAAATTTCGAGTGAAAAATCTACCCAAAGTATTTCAGGATCCTCGCCTGTGCTACGGAGTTCGTGCACTGAGCTGAGTTTCTCCAGAAGCAGGTTTGATTTAGGAGGAGAATGGAGCTCTTACGGGATACACCCGTGTGCTGTGATGTTGATCCATCGACTAAATTAAACTAAACTAGCCATGACTGCTGCATATACAGATTTTGGTGTGTTACCCAACTGTGTTCTTTCTTTCTTTCTTTCTTTCTTTCTTTCTTTCTTTCTTTCTTTCTTTCTTTCTTTCTTTCTTTCTTTCTTTCTTTCTTTCATTCTTTCTTTCTTATGCCGCTTTACCTCCTCCTCCACCTGCTCACCCTCTTCTTATTCTTCGTAATCTTCCACCCATCCACCATGTGCCATGTCGATAAGCGTGGTCGGTCATGTTCTGCCATCTCACTCGATCACCAGAGTCGTGGATCAGCTCCGTGTTCCTGTCTCGACCATGCAACGTGGCCAAGCCATCCGGGTATTTACTTCTCGGTCTTCCCCTTGGTCACTTCCCTTCGATCTTGCCAGTTGTCACTAAGTTCTCCAATTCATTTCTTATAACATGCCCAAACAATTTTGACTGTCTACGTCTAATGTCTCTAATCAGTTTACGATCTTCATTTGTTTCTTGAAGGACTTGCTCATTGGTTTTTCTATCTGTCCATGGTATTCTTTGTATTTTATTTTCCTCGTAATCTTCAGACGTCAAAATAAATACATTCAAATAAAGCAGCAGTAATTTTGAGCTTGTTGACACCCCCTATAGATAGTTTGTCTTCACCAGAAGTGGGCGTGGACCAAAGTAGTTCTCTCTATTCTTCATTGGATTTATTTTTATGATTTTCGTTATTTGGTCCGGCCAGAAACAAATCTGAGAAGTTGACGAAGAACGACAACTCTAAGCGCCAAATCTGGAGCTTTAACTTCGCCAACTGCGAGAGCGAGACTTGTTTTGACTTTTTGCATAAATACGGCAAGTATTTTTTACATCGTGTTTTTTGCATAAATACGGCAAGTATTTTTTACATCGTGTTTAATGCAGACAAAAAGTATATTGGTGGCGTTTATCAGACTTAACTTAAATTTACTAGCCAAACCTGCTGCACTGGCAACTTTGTTAATAATGCAATGTAATATTTAAGTTGCAGTAAGTAAGTTACACGATTGTTGTGTTCAACACAAGGAATAGCTGAGTCTGCTAGAATTTCATAATGAAACAACATTCAACATTTGCCCATTTGGATCGACCTGCCTATTTTAGATTTAGTATTTATTTATCTATTTTTCTATGGTAACGGGAAAAAACTTGTGAATTATGCACGAATCAAAATAATATTGTACAGCACTTACTGGAATTTAGGGCATATAAACTATATATATAGCAAACCACTAAAGTAATAATAATTAATACATAATTAATTACATATTTCCCCCTATCATCACTGCAGTCTGGGAGTCTCCATTCCAGTGGTCATTCAGATTGAGAATGCATTGGGTTGCGATTTTATGAATATGATCAGTGAATGGAAAACTTATCTTTCCCCACATCTCTCTCTCTCTCTCTCTCTCTCTCTCTCTCTCTCTCTCTCTCTCTCTCTCTCTCTCTCTCTCTCTCTCTCTCACACACACACACACACCATCCCATCATCATCATCATGTGCCATGCCAGCTGACATAGGCGTTCATGACTCCACAGATCTCAGTCTTTGGTTTTCTAGATCAACTTTGCTGATGACACTCCTCAATGCCACCATCTCAATCCATTCAGCATAATTTCTGCCTCACTTCCCCTTGATCTTTCCAGTTGTCACGATGTTCTCCAATGCCTCTCTTCTCATCACATGACCAAAGAAAGCTGTTTGCCTCTTTCTTAGTGTTGTATCTAATGTTCTAGTTTCATTAGCCTTTTTTAGGCAATCGTTGTTAGTTACTTTGGCACTCCAAGGAATTCGCAACATTCGTCTCAGGAACCACATCTCTGTTGCTTCCAAGTTCTTCCTAATGTATTCATTTACATTCGAAGATTCACTGCCATACAGCAAAACTGGTTCTATATAGCACTTCAGCACTCTCTTTCTTACATTCAATGATAATGACTTATTGCATAAGATACTCTTCATTTTCCTAAATGCAGCCTTTGCTTGCCCTATTTTGCTCTTAATCTCTGTTTTGCATCTTCCATTTGATATTATAAATGCCCTTAGGTAGATATATATAGCTACAGTTTCCTAAGGTTTTTAGCTCTAAGATGAGTATTACACTGGCTTCAAAGTTACCTAACATCTAGATATCCAAGATGGACAGAAGATATATGTGTATGTTAACACATCATTTGGTAAATCTCCATTCCTACAGCCGCAGTGAAGAATCTAGTATGGAGGTCGCAATGAATGTATGCAAGAACAGATCTGGTATGTAGCAAATCAGCTTGAACAGTGGCTTGTAACATCTTCCATGATATTTGACTTCTGCTGGAGGAGATACACAGCGCAAATGGGTTGTCCCATGTGCAAAGATCCTGATTCTTCATTGTAGTTATAGAATGACTACCTTTACTTTTAGAGAGAATCTCTGACATTTTATGAGTCTGGGTTGACCTCAGAGTCAGTTCATTGAAAAACTTTTTGGTACCACAGGATATTGAAGTCGAACTATTTATTTATGAGTCTGGATTGACCACAGAGTCAGTTCATTGAAAAACCTTCTGGTACCACAGCATATTGAACTCGAACTATTTATTTCTGAACCACTTAACTAATCGGAAGCCTCAGTGGTCTTGTAGTCTCGAGCATGAATCGCCACTGAGGCAGATTTTTACAAATTGACCTGGCCTCCCAGGTTAACATTGGTACCAGGAAATGTCCTGAAAAGTACAGACGGCTGGTGAGATATTGACCACTTCACCCCTACAGTGTCATTTGGTCTATAATATATGGGACTGACACCATATGCTCAATTCACCTCAAGACATGTAAATGTGTCCTCTACTTTACAGTGCACTAACTATCATGTTGCCATATCTCTTAAGCTAAACCAAACATCTTACAATTATTATTTCATATCTTGTGTTTATCTTGTGGTTTTCATTTTTTCTTACGTCAGGCTTTGGTTATTCACAGACCAGTCATGAAAGGGAAAGGAAAGGCCAAGTTATCACCAGTGAAGCATCCTTTAAAAGCTTCTGTCAAAGGTGGAGGCCAGCTGGTCACTATTACTGACCTGTTTAAAAAACAGAATGATAGAAAATCGAGATCAAGTAGTGTTGTTGCCAGCGATGATGACGATGTTATTATTGTGGAAGAGAATACATTTCTCCCTGACGTTAAGAAAACATTACCAAACATCACAAACGCATCAGTCAAGATCTCCAAAGACAGTATGCCAACAGCTGCAGCATCACAAAGTTTTAGGAAAAGAAAATTGTCTTTAGGAAAGCCAGATCATATGTTAAATGCTGACTCAAGCACTCCCAGAAAATATTTTAAGACTAAATCCTGCCATGATAACAGAAACAATGATAAAATAAATACAAGCGATGACATTTTTGTTAAAGCGTCTACTTCAGCTAAACTTACAAAAGCTGGCAAACTGGACATTAACACTGAAGCTACATCAAAAACAAAAACAATGACCAAGCAAAATGATCACAAGGAGCATGTCTGCTCTGAACAGAACAACATTGAATCACCCCCTAAATATTCTGAAAATTTGGATTCAAATATCCTACAACTTAGTTATGACTCACCATTACAATTCACTGGAGAGATAAAATCTAATTCAGGAAATGACATAGACCTTGATTTACATTATTCTCCTATATTTTCACCTCAAGGGGGATCATTAGAAGTACCACCCACTTTGAATTGTTCTAACACACCTGGAGAAAATATAAGCGGTGAATGGCAGAAAGATTCAGAAACATACTCTCATGTTTTATCTAGTGAGAGAGCTAGTAAACATTGTGATAGTAAAGAAAATGACTGCGATGTAAGTAATGGCAAAGATAATTTGACTAGTAAACAAGAAACTGACTGTGATGTAATCAATGGTGATAACAATTCGACTTGTGAACCACAATTTAAAGTGCCTTATTACCTGAATAACTTTGAAACATTACTACACTCAGTGATGGAAGATGACACCAACAAAAAATTATTCAATGAGGAAGACTTGCATATTATTACAGTCTATCAGAATCTTTCAGGTATATTTTTATATTGCTTACATTTGTATCTTTTAATTAATTTAGCTCACAAATTAAATTAAGTTAAAGTGATTTGTGCATTTGTTTGTTAATTATGTTTTTAAATGCTTCAATATTTAGCATAAGCATGAAAATAAAAATTATCTTGTGTTATAAGTCACACTAATTAAATATCAGAGAGTATTGAAATGTTATATTGAACCTATTCTGCATATGACAGTGAACCTTGTGAATCTTGAAATGTGAACAGACAAATTAGGAAGATCCTATAAGCAACGAAGATGTTTTTTTCTCAGATGAATGTTGTGAATACCTTGAACTGCTAGAGTAACCAAGTACTTGGGAAAGGCTAATGGAAGTAAAATGTGTTCTTTGGTTGAGACAGAGAATGGGAAGAGAGGCATTGGAAAACATTGTGATAATGGAAGTAAAATGTGTTCTTTGGTTGAGACAGAGAATGGGAAGAGAGGCATAGGAAAATATTGTGATGACTGCTAAGATCAGTGGGAGAAGAGGAAGAGTCAGACCAGTAGAAACAATGTTGGAGGCCTTTAGATCGTGGCGTTGAGTATTGTGCAATAGAATTGATCCAGAACACCAAGGACCGAGATCTGTGGAGATTGTTGAATGCTATCATCATTTGGCCTGGAACGTGATGATGATGGTGATGTTAATTTTTAGCGGTACGAAGTGAATATTATAATGTTTTTAACTATATTTAGTTTTGTTACATGACTAATTCAACTATGATAATACTGTTTTCATTATAGAAACACAGTGATATGTCAACACTACAGACTTAAGTGACAGATGTCTTTGTTTTTTTTAAAAATAGATTATGTGTGGTACAAATTACTTCTAGTTTCTTCACACATGTTGTATTAAATCATTTTATTGTTAATATAATCTTTTCTCATTAGATGGTGCAAAGAAATTGTATATCAGGATGTTCACCCGTAAATTACGCTGGATTCCCCTAAGTAAACTAAAATATGCAGAGATTGGTGAAGATTTACACCCATACTTGCAGGAATTAGCAACAGCTACTTTCATTGATTGTGGTATGTAGACACTTGTTTGCCTAGATTAACATACCAAATGCCCTGATTCACCACTTGCCTAGATTAACATACCATATGCCCTGATTCACCACTTGCCTAGATTAACATACCAAATGCCCTGATTCACCACTTGCCTAGATTAACATACCATATGCCCTGATTCACCACTTGCCTAGATTAACATACCAAATGCCCTGATTCACCACTTGCCTAGATTAACATACCAAATGCCCTGATTCACCACTTGCCTAGATTAACATACCAAATGCCCTGATTCACCAAGAAATGTTGTCATTTCCTAACCCAGTAGTTAATCAGCAACAGTGTAATTTTTCCGCTTTACAGCACAGTCACAATTGACAGAATGGGAATAATGGCTAGAAAGCTTTCATCAGCACACAAACCAAAGGGCACCTGACACTGATACAACAACATGAAACAATTATTTAAAAACTACTTAGCTGTAAGGTTTAATACACAGGGCTCAAAGACAAAAATCAAACCCTGCCACAAGCTTGGTAGGAAAGCTGATAGCTAGTGACACAGTGAGGGCAAAGTAGTAGGAAAAAGCAAGATAAATGGGCAAAGTAGATAAGTGTGCACAGTAGGCAAAGGCAAGATAAGTGGTGGGGGGGGGGGGGGGGAGGGGGAGAAAAGGAAGGCACATGTTGGAAGGACATACAAATATAGAAGTGGAGATAACTGGGAAGGGAAAGAAGAGAGGATCAGACTTTTAAGCAAAAAGGTTAAACGAAAATGTGTTGGAAATTAAGACTGAAAGGAATTGTGGCAGGAAAATGAAACACTTGTCCAAAGTTTGATCTTTTTTATGTGATGTGCAATTAGTAATAGCCATGATCTGGATATCAGACACGCCACGGTCATCGCTATTGTTGAAATGTGTAGATGCTAGTTTATGGGCACTACTATTAATATCAGGAGATGTTTCCTAAATGTGTCAGCCAGCCATATGTAATCCTCTTTCACCCACCATTGCATTTCATGTCACACCTTTCAGATTATGGCATAAATAACATTACGACTTTTTCACTCACTCACTCATTCACTCTCTCTCTCCTCTCTCTCTCTCTCTCTCTCTCTCTCTCTCTCTCTCTCTCTCTCTCTCTCTCTCTCTCTCTCTCTCTCTCTCTCTCCCCCCCCCCTCTCTCTCTCTCTCTCTCTCTCCCTCTCTCACTCACTTTCACTCACTCACACCAGCCCACACACACCCGCCCACCCACCCACCCACCCACCCAGACAGACAGACAGGTAAAACCTTGGTTTTCGTTGCTTTTAGTTATCGTCAGTTTCATTTTTCATCAATTTTTTCTGTGAAAAACGTTATGGACAGACCAGAACAAGTCGTTATTCTGCACTTCAGAACAGGACACAATAGATTACGCAACCACATTTATACAGAATTTAAGATTGGTGACTCAGCCATGTGCACATGTGGTTTGGCGTCGCAGACAGCAGAACACATACTCCAAGACTGCCCAAACTACAACATACCCAGGCATACCTTCTGGGCTAGAGAGACAACAGTAAAAGATAAACTCTTTGGACTGCTGAGTGAACTAAAAAAGACTGTTAGGATTCATACAAGAGACAACATTGCAGTTATAGATATATTTCAAGCGAACGAAAGAAGAAGTTTTTGTCGTTTGCCTCGGATTTCGTCAACGTACCCACTTTGACCTCACTGCTAATTTTGCGAAAACAAAGGGACCCATGCTTTCTTCTGCTCAGTTTGACGTTGTTCGTTTTGTGAACATCACTTTCTAATAATAAAATATGAGAGCGGCATTAACATTGCTTAAATCAGCTGCATCTACAGGAAGTCGCTATCATCGATAAGTTCCATTGTTGCGAAAAAGAAAGCAATAAAGGGGGATAATGTAGTGAAAGGCATGAATGTGCTAACGAAACAGAGATCGCAAACAACTGAAGATGTCAAACAGTTATTATTAATTTGGATAAATCATTATTAACACATGACAATTCTGTTTCGGGGGTGATCATATGTGAAAAGGCCAGACTGTTGTATACCACTGTCATTTCATTAAGAAAATTCCTGGAATGAAAGCTAGTGTACTTAGTGATTTTAAGGCCAGTAGAGGATGGTTTGAAAAATTCAAGAGGCGCACTGGCATACACAGTATTCCTAGGCATGGCGAAGGTGCGAGTTCAGACAAGTCTGGAGCCGAAAAAATTATTAAACACTATACTTATTCTCTTTAAAATGTATTTTTGGTATGTATTTTGGAGTTTCTAGAACAAATTAATTGAATTTACATTGATTCATGTGGAAATAATTGCCTCGGTTTACGTCAGTTTCAGATTTTGCCGATTGTTTTCAAACAGATTATCGATGAAATCTGAGGTTTTACTTATATATAAGTTGATTTTTCCTCAGATGAACAGCTAACTGACCTGGAGGAGGTACTCAAAGCTTTATCAGCTGCTGACATTAAGATGTTAGCAAAGTCGTATCACATCACATCAAGTATCAGCCAGAAAGGACAGCTGATGCCAGAACTTCTAAAAATATCACAGCAAAGTACTTTAACCACCATGTTTGGGGCAAGTGGTGGAGGTGTGGCCAAAACTATGCTCACCAGGTAATGTATTCAAATTCTCGTTGGGATAGAATTTATTAATATTTTTAAGGTTAGTGTAAAGATGAGGACTGCAGGTCATTGTAGCAAATCTTACAAGTAGAAGAGAGTGAGACTCTGCAATTTTATAAATATCTGGTGTTTAGCTGGGAAAAATAGTTACTTGCCCAAAGGCCTGCAAAGTGCTCAGCGTGGAAATATACACACTTCTCCCCTTGGTCCTGCAATTGTTGGAAGCATTTCTGGAAGGCCTTTCATGAATTCAGCAGTAGAGTTTGCATTAAGAGTGCATTGTGTGAAAAGTGTAGAGCGGTAATGTATCCACTGTCTAATATGAACTAAGTTAGGACATTCATATATAGATCTGCAGAAATTTATAAGAAGTCAAATAGTATGTGAAAATTGACCCAACTCACTCATTCATAGCCCAGAATATTTGACATCCTAACATTTCACACCCAGTGGCAGTATGTGCACTACCTTGACCTTGTTTAGTATAATCAATTTTGTGAAGCAATGTACAAAATGCTTCTCTTCATCCCTTTAGCTAAGTCTCTATATTTTGTTTTTCTTGAATGTGCAGGAATGTTCTTATAAAGTCCCTTATTACTCATATTAGAGTCTTTTGTTCTTTCTGTGGGATAGAGGTGGTATAAATCTTGTTTTTCAATTATTGGAATGATCTTCATAGTTCTGGTGACCAGTCGAAATGCTTGATTCTGTACTTTGTCCAAGGCTTGTTGGTGTGCTTTGGCTGTTGTAGACTATGCTGTGGATCCGTGCTCTTATATTGGTTTTCTTGCACTTTTGTCTTACATGTAATTAGCCCCCCCCCCCCCCCCCCCCCAATCTTGATACAGCCATTTTCTTGGGAAAAGCAAATTGTTTTCTGGACACCCATATTGACCCAGCCTACAGAAGATGTCTGTATCACAGCAGTTTTGAACCGTTCTCATTCCATAGCTTCAGTGATAAACTACATTCAAAACAATGTTTTCCCGTGATGAATTTGAATAACGAAGACACAAACAATAGATTGCACGATTTATTGCCTGGCATATTTTGCTGCATCTCGTCAGGTACATACTGCAGAAATCACACAACTTACGTGAATTAACTAGATAAATCCTTCAAACTGAAATATACACATGTTCGCACCGTAATGTCGATTGTCTACCACAGTAATTTTAAACTGACTAACATGTCTTTCTGCTTGCACAAGGACGGTTTACGAAGGTTGATTATTGATGTCTGAGGATCTCTTTTCTTCTAAGTGTGCCATGAAGATGTCCGCTAGAATAGGTCCAAGTGGGCTCCCCATGGCCACTCCGTCAATTTGGTGATATGACTTGTTTAGAAAGTTGAATTGTATGTTGGCGGTACATAATTTTAATAGCCTCTCTAGAATAGCTGATGGTATGCCTAGTTTTAGTTGTTTGTCTCTAATGCGTTCACTTATTATATTCACGGTCTCATCTAATGGAACGTTGGTGAATAAAGAGGCAATATCCATGGATGCCATGTGTTTGTTGTTTATGTCCATAGTATCCAATAATTCCACCAGTTTGAATGTATCTTTGAGTGTTCTTAGATCGAAGGACTGTCGTACTGGCTTTAAAATTTTAGCTAGCCATCTCGCCATTCGATGTTGTGCGGAGTTAACCATGGAAAGGATCGATCTTAGTGGGATGCTGGGCTTGTGAAGCTTGGGTAGACCATACATCTGAGGAGTTTGGGAGCCACGCGGTGTGAGCGTTTTTGCAGTCGCCTCACTGATGAGTCCTGCATTCACAAGTGACTGGATTTCTTTCCTCATTTTTGCATCCAGGTCCTCCGACTTGTTGACTATTTGCTCTACTCTGAATTTAGATGCATCTGATAATATTTCATCCATTTAGTGGCCATGGGGAGCCCACTTGGACCTATTCTAGCGGACATCTTCATGGCACACTTAGAAGAAAAGAGATCCTCAGACATCAATAATCAACCTTCGTAAGCCATCCTTGTGCAAGCAGAAAGACATGTTAGTCAGTTTAAAATTACCGTGGTAGACAATCGACATTACTGTGCGAACATGTGTATATTTCAGTTTGAAGGATTTATCTAGTTAATTCACGTAAGTTGTGTGATTTCTGCAGTATGTACCTGACGAGATGCAGCGAAATATGCCAGGCAGTAAATTGTGCAATCTATTGTTTGTGTCTTCGTTATTCAAATAAACTACATTCATTCTGTGACTCCCCATTGAAATATTTCATAAAAATTATAATGCTGTTTCAACATTTTGCTCAATTTTTGTTTTGGTTGCAGGAGAACTGTGTAGAAGCCTTTTAAATTTATAATTTTAAAATGTAAATGAAACAAAACTGCAATTAGACGCAGGCCATAGCAGACACACTGGGCATGAAGGTGCATGAGGCAGGAGATGGAGAAATGTTTCAGTATGCCTTTATGAGAGTGATGTTCTGCAAAAGACTTGGTACATGATTGATGACAATTAGGCAGTCTGAAACAATTACACGTAGAAGAAAACATATACACAAAATATTTTCTGAAAATTCTTATGGTAAAATTTATTTAATTTATTAATTTGTTGTTCATGTGTGTGCCTGGAAGAGACTAATAAATTGAAACATTATACACAAATAAGAGACAAATAGCATTCTTCGATCATTTTATGAGAGTAGAGTCATTGAAGAACATTGTAACAAGTGAACAGATCTGTGGTAGAAGCAGCACAAACAGACTGAGAAAAATGATGCTGGATGAATTGAGACAGTGGCATTGAGGTATATCAGCAGAGTTGATCCAGAACACCAGGTACTGAGATCTCGGGAGAGACATGAACTCCTACACCAGTTGGCAGGGCACATGATGATGATGAGTTTGTAGTTTACATCTAAACAGGAAAAGCTATCCTCTCCCATTCACGGTGCCCCTGACCAGCAGTCGTTGCTCGCAAGGATGCTATGGCATAATGGTTGAAACCGATGTCTTACCAATTTAGTGTAGAGGGGCAGATAACATTATTAAAAAGAAATTTATAATAATCTGCTAGCAAGAAATTTATCAATATTTAGAAGATAAGGTACAAAATTACTGTTTTTAATTTCTGCATACATGTCTATTCTTCTAGGGCAAAGAAGTACTTGAATGGTATTTACAGACTAAAACAGATACCCAGAGGTGTGTTTGTGAGAGCAATGATGCTGTTCTCCTTGGTGAACACACTAGTTGACGAAGAAAATGGAACTGGCGGTCAAGGACAATTGTTAGTTTTCTCTTCTTCTGTTTTTAGATTTGCCTGCTATTGTAGATATGCTTTCTGGACCTTATAAATGATAAATAGGATATTGATACTATGCAACTAAAGCTAGATGATTCACTAACTTGATATATTGTTTTTAGTTTAGTCAATGGATCAACATCACGGCACACGGGTATAACCCATAAGTGCTCCATTCTCCTTCTAACTGAAACCTGAGTCTGGAGAAACTCAGCTCAGTGCACGAACTCCGTAGCACCAGCGAGGATCCTGAAATACTTTGGGTAGATTTTTAACTTGAAATTTTGTCCGAGCAGCACCGTTAGGCTATTCTTTTTCTATTTCCAACTGCCAAGGGATTTTTTACGTGCACAACAATACACACGGGCGTCCGATCTCACTACCCAGAGACCAGGGGAAATGTTATTACTAGAAGTCCACGTGAAAAATAATCCTGGTCCTCACTGGGTTTGAACCCGGGACCTCCAGCACTTGAGGCGGACACCATACCTCGAGACCATGCATCCCCCTAAATATTGATATATTATTTTACTAAAGGTAGATAAAACACAATACTATTTAACTAAAGCTAGTTGGTTTGCTGAATTAAAATTACTAAAGGTAGATAGAACACAATACTATTTAACTAAAGCTAATTGGTTCGCTGACATAATATACTATTTTACAAAAGGTAGATAGAACATGAACTTGGGATACTATTTTACTGAAACTGGGTAGTACTTGTACACTAAGTAAAGATACTATTTTCACTAAGGTTGGGTAATACACTCTCAGTGTTTACCTGGGCCCATAAGGGCAGCACAAACTAGTAGCACGGTGATCTACCATGCATGTCATTTGAGGATTGGCATGACACTGGCTACCTCATCCAATAGAAAACTGGCTAAAATATCTGACCAATCGGGCTCAAATCCACTTAAAAGCTGGGCATAAATTGGGCATAAGCCTATGTGTCAGAGTCTTGCATAACACAAGACAAGTAGCTCGTTTTCTGGCAAGTGTGAAGTAATATCAAACTATCAAATCACACGAAGTGAATATCCGAAAGTATTATTCACACATTTTATTGACGCGCCGCATTTATCATCGCACAAACATCGCGCACTGACAATCCATAACAATCATTATAGCATGAACAATATCACTACAATACATAATAATACATGCAAGCAATAAACATCTCACTTACAGTCAAATTATACAAGCATTCGAACCAGTCTCCCACTGTCATACAGGCTAGCTCTCAAGGCAGATTCAAACTCAACTCGCATTCCCTTGCGACCTGTCCGTTCAACGATCTAAGCCCGTCTGCCAGTTCTGGCGTCCTACACGCTTACACGCACACGTCAGCTGGTGTCCCCTGCATGGTTCACGGGGTGAACTCAATTGCTGTGCGTGGCTACCTATCCGGGCGTCGGTAACGACGCCGCGTTCTCTCTGCCATGTTTAACATTACTCAGGGTTGCGTGTTGTTATGTTGTCTGGCGTTGGTACAGACAACGCGTCGCAACCTCGGATGTGAGACCTTGACACTCTCCACACCCCTTTTTCATGAAAGGATTTCCTTTCATGTACAATATATATCTAGGTGTTATTAAACATGTCAAAGTCGAACATTATACATTAACAATTATAATAAATATATACAGGTGAATAGTCAACAATATGTATACACCACTTATGTTGCACTATGAAGTACAACAGTCAAGTACAATCTATTTAATGGGCATTACCTCGCTGTGACCCAGCTAGTCCGGTAGGTATCGGCTAAACTGGCCCCTACCTCACAACCAAGAACAAAAATACTAAAATAATCAGGTCAAGCCGTGAGCATCTCCCTCTGAGATGACTCCTCCATCAGACCTCTGTTTAGAGTTTCTAATGAAGGTCAACAGTTTTGGCAATATACTGTCCATATCTAAATGATGTTACATTGACATGTTATTTATCAAGCACACATGTTAATGGTTACAATACATATTTACATATCACCAACAATTTAGAATAATGTTCCCTGGTTATTATACAGAAAATTTAGGAACAATAATTTATCGTCGTTTACAAGACATAAATTACAATTGTAAATTCATTTCTTAGTGTCATAATTTGATCCTTATTGACAAATGTGCACAAAAAGTCACGTTTGTAAAGAAGCAATCAAGTTACGATGCTGAGATTACATCCTATACAAATCAACATATACAATTCCGTATATGGAAATATTTTAACTCACATTTTAATACAACGTCATACATTTATATACTTTTAATATTAATATGCAAAAAATCGGAAGTATACAGCTGTACTATTACATGTGTTGTGATGTCATTCAAACAAAGCTGGTCCGTTCTGGATGGATCTTCTATAAACGGAGTAGTAGTTGTTACTATCAGCTGTTGGATCATCTCTTCCGTCTTCTGCTCGGATTGTACTGTCGCAGTCATCTTTCGTACCTTGTTAAAACGTCTTGGGCACCTCGGTCTGGATACCTTAGGATTACCTCACGTTTTAGTGGCTTGGTAACTTCTTTGATCCTGTAGTGTTGTCCCGTGACACTTCTCTGTAGTGTCTGGTTGTTATAATATTTATTTACAATAATAATTACATTCTTATATCTCACAGTTATACAACACATTAGTTTACATAATACTGATTTCATTCTTTCACATATCTCACAATTATATACGCATTCATTCGCATGATAATAATAAGAATCACAATATGTACATAAGTTATATACATTGGGAGATACAATCTTCCCCATCACAATGGTGTACACAGCGTTACTGACACATTGTCACAATTGGCTGTAGTACTGAGCACTATCTACGTTGCAGTTTTATACACCCTCTGCACTGTGCTCTGGTGTCGACTGGGTATTAGGTTCGTTGTATGGACATCTCGACAAAAGGTCTGCAAGACAGTTTTGTGAACCCTTTATATGGTTAATCTCATAGCTATAGTCCTGCAGAAGAAGGGACCATCTTGCCACCTTGCTGTTACTAGGCGTTCCTCTGGTAACAATTGTCAGCGGAGTATTATCTGTTTCAATAATGAAATGTTTGCCTAACAAAAATCTGGAAAGTTTACGTACCGAAAATACCATGGCAAGAGCCTCGAGTTCCGGTGTACTGTAATTTCGTTCGCTGGTGTTCAGTTTTCGAGAGACGTAGTATACTGGGTACAAGATTTGGTCGTGTTCTTGGAGAAGCACACCTCCAATGGCTACGGAGCTCGCATCACATCTTAATCTAAAAGTAATATTCAAATTTGGCAATTTCAGAATAGGTGATTTAGAAAAATATGAAAGAATTTTCGTAAATGCTGGCCTTAAACATTCACTGTTTACAATCACATTGGGGTGTTTATTTGTTAGTAGATCAGTGAAACATTTGGTCAATTCAGCAAAATGAGGAATAAACTGTCTATAATAGTTTAAAAGACCTAATACACTTTGCAACTGTTTCTTAGTTGTCGGAAGCGACAATTTCAAAATTCTGGACATGATGTTATCGTCAGTTGATATAAAGCCATTTGAGATCTTATAGCCCAAAAATGAAATTTCCTGAAAGGCTATATCCACTTTGGAAGGTTTTACAGTCAGTCCATGATGTCTAATTCTGTCAAATGTCTGCTGTAGTGCTGTTATGTGTTCTGTCATGTCCTTTGTGTGTATGCAAATGTCGTCCATGTACCAAATGATGTTAGCAATGTCTGTCAAAAGAATTCTTGTCATTCTGACGAAGGTAGCTGGTGCATTGACTAATCCGAAAGGTAGTTTACACCATTCGTATAAACCCCAAGGTGTGGCAAATGCAGTCAGATGTATACTATCAGGATGTACAGCTATCTGCCAGTAGCCTTTTGTCATGTCAAGTTTAGTAAAATAACGTGAGTCAGATAGTTCAGTCAAGATGTCTTCACAGTTGCTCATTGGTTCTAAATCCAACTGTGTAATGCTGTTGAGCTTACGATAGTCCACACAAAGTCTAATAGTGTTGTCCTTTTTGCGTACCAAAACTATTGGTGAACAGAAATGAGATTGTGAACGTCGAATGATATTATTTGTTTCTAAATCAATGATTTCTTGATGAAGTTTTTCTTTATAGTGTATAGGGATGGAATATGGTCTACACTTAATAGGAACGTCAGATGTTAAGATGATTTGGTGTTGCACTAAATCTGTCTGTCCTGGGCTGTCCGAAAAGATCGTCCTGTAGTCTTGTATCAGTTGTCTGCAACTGTCAGTTTGTGTCTGAGTCAGTTTAGGATTTACCTTAATGTCTTGTAAGTTGGTCGTTGTGTCAAGAACTGGTGTCGGTATCTCGTCAGTGTCGTTGTCGTCCGTCTGGTCCACTATGGAGGTGCTTGCTGCAGTCTCTACTTGTTCGTCTTGCCTGTGGAGATAAGGTTTGAGCATGTTAATATGGAAAATTTTATGTTTGTCCCTAACTGCAATCTCGTAATCTACCGTCAAAATTTGTCGTAGCACTTTGAACGGTCCTTGCCATGAGTCAGTTAGGAGATGTCTATCACTTGGCAAAAGAAGAAGAACGTCCTGTCCTGGCGTCAGTGTAATAGTTCTATTTCCTCTGTTAGCATATTGTCGGTAAATAGCTCCTGATTTTTGGAGAGCTTCTTTGGCTAATATACATGATTTCATAATTCTATCACGCAATGATGTTACATGTTCATATGGTGAAATGGGTATAGACACAGTTGTACTTCCAGTCAACACAGATTCATACAGAGATAATGGGCCGCGTGGTTGTGCACCATATAACATTTCGAATGGTGAGAACCCAGTGCTGGAATGGGGCACTTCCCTATATGCAAACAAAATGGCAGGCAGATAAGTATCCCAATCTTCAGGATGTTCTTGGGTTACCTTAGAGAGCATATGTTTCATATCGCCATTAATCTTTTCTACTATACCGGTCGAATGTGGGTGATATGGACTGTTGAAGCATTGTTTAACACCCAACATTTTGGTAAAGGCTTGTGTAGCCGAGGAAATAAATTGGCTACCCCGATCTGAAAGGATGGTATCAGGGAATCCTATCCTCGCAAAAATATGAAAGAACACTTCCATGATGTCGTTGGAAGTTATGTTCTTCATTGGAATTGCCTCTGGCCAACGAGTACATAGATCAATGAGTGTTACAATGTATCTATTACCTTTAGATGTTATGTGGTTCAGAGGACCAACTATATCGACCGATATCTTTTCAAACGGTCTACTAGCCAAATCAGTAACTTGCAATTCAGCTTGTGGGTGTTTACCCTTTTTGACAAGCTTTTGACAGATGTCACACGATCTGCAATACTGTTTGGTATCGTTGCAAAACTTTGGCCAATAAAATTGAGTAAGTAACCTTGCTCTAGTTTTAGCATAAGCCATGTGTCCTGCAAAGGGTATGTCATGAGCTATATTCAATGCTTGCTTGCGGTTTTCTAACGGTAGCACTGTTTGTTCTATAGTGCTGGAACCTTTGGTATAATACCGTGTTAGAATTCCGTTTTTGAGAGCAAAGTACCATTGAGCATTCTTTGCTACTCTTGGCTTTTGGCCTATAAGTTTAAAATACTTTTGCAGAGATCGATCGGCTTTCTGAGATGTTATAAACGTCTCCCTAGTTGTCTCAGGAGATGTTACAAATAGACTTACTCGTTGTAAAGCCTCTGTTTGATCGATTCGATCTTGCATCTGTGCAGTAGATCTAGTTACTGCATTTACTACATTACAACGATCATTCTCATCACACATTGATGTTACATTCACACAATTACATGTATGTTCTGGCATAGCCAGGTTGGTATTTGTACATTCAATTACAGGTGGTAATACATCATGAATGGTGATTGGTGATGAAGGTGAAGTGGTAGTATCAATATTACAACTGACAGATGATGTATTGATGTCGTGTGGTATGTCATTCACTTCAGGAAGGTTTCCAATGATAATATCACAGCAAGGATTGGTTAATGCTGCGCATTTAACCTATCCTGTAAGGAATGGTGTAGTTATATATGCCCATGCAAGTGGATATTTCTCCATGTTCCCTGAGAATGTCCTGCATGTGACATATTTACCACTATATTGTGTTGGTAAAATATAATCTCTCTTTACACCAATGAGAGTACTTCCGCTATCACGTAAAACTGTGGCAGCTCTACCATTAACATACCCCTGGTGGATGTTTAGTCTACCTTTGGAGTTTACTACAGAATTGGCCTCCTCACTGGTAATAGGTATAGAATGGCCGCATGTTAACACGCCATCCTCATGAAATTGATCACAAATGGTACATTTTTCCTGATGGAATACCTCCATGGAATGTGCTGAGTTTACTGGGTGATCTTGTACACTTTCATCTTCTGACGAAGAAATGTCAAACATGGCTGCATTAGCCTTTTTGGTCATTGACTTGGCTTTACAATCCTTACGCCAGTGACCAAAAGCCTTACAAAGGTAACATTTTGTAAGTTTTTTGTAGTTCTTCCTCTCTTTCTCTTGCTTAGAAATGTAATTATGCAAGTAAGCAGTGTACCCAGGATGTTGGTCGCACATATCATGCTCATTGTGTGCATAGTTGCAATATTTACACTGATATAATTTCTCTGCAGTTTGCTTATAAGGTCTTTGTTTGCTATTTGACCCTGCCTGATATTTGCCATATGTAGCTGCTGCTACAAAGTCTGTGCTGGTCAGACTACTAGAGAAACAATGCTTATTGGCTGCAAAATAACCAGAGCCACGACTTTCAATCTGTTGAACACTTTCACACTGACATTCCAACAAAAATTTAGAAAAGGGGGCTGGGAGAGATGCAATAATCTTATCTCTCAACATAAGGTCAACTAATTTGTCATAACTTCCATTTACTTTAGCTGCTGACAGCCATTTAGAAAAAATATTTTGAATTTCTGAGATGTAATCAGAGAACGTGTGTGTTGGCTTAGGAGACAACTTCCTAAACTGTTCTCTATAACCTGATTCATCTAGCAAAAAATGTGACATAATTTTTGCTTTTATGTAAAGATAATCTTCTTTCAGGTCATTTGGGATCGACTCTATGACTTTAAGAGGTTCCCCAGAAAGACTTCTTACATATACTATCCCCCATTCAGGTTTTGGGATTTTGTAATGATCCATAACAAATTCAAAATTTTGGGTGAATGCTGCTATGCAATCACCTGTGTTGTAACTTCTGATCAGACCTTGGTACTTCTTATGAGGTTGATCTTTGTCTGTTTCTCTATTCACTTTCTCTTTAGAACATTCAGCTTTAAGTTGTTCAATTTTCATTTGTGTTTCTTGCTCTTCTTTCTTACTTTGTGCTAAGATCTCAGCTTGCCTCACTGCAGCTTCTGACTGTTTTAAAGCAGCTTCTGATTGTTTTAAAGCAGCTTCTGATTGTGCTTGTTGAAGCTTTAGAGCAGCATCTGATTGTGCTTGTTGAAGCTTCAAAGCAGCTTCTGATTGTGCTTGTTGAAGCTTTAAAGCAGCTTTTGAGTCTGCCTCTTTACTTTTCAGAGCCCTTTCGGCTGCTCTCTCATCCCTCTCACTAATTTGCTCTTGTTTCAAAAGATATTCTGCATATTTACTTTCACTCCATGTTCTCAGTCCCTCACCAGACATATTCATTTTTAAACCCATTTCAATGAAATCGTTTAAAGAAGACATGATGAACAATAGGTATGATGGAATAAATATAAACAAAATTACTTATGATGTTAGTAAGTTACAAATATTTATAGCACAGTTAATGTCTAAAGCCAGACTAACGAAAGTATAAAGAAAGCTGAAAAAAAATTTTATACTCAAGTAATCCTTGGGTACTGTGCTGTTCAGTGGTGCTCGAAATCACACTGGAACGTCTTTCGGGTTGACGCACAAAAAATTTTTGAAGTTCACCAGACTCAGGTAAAGTTGTCACAAAAACCCTGTACTTTTTAAACTAAACGAAATTAGAACGTTTGTAAATGTATGGTGTGTGTAATGTCACTGAAGTCTGTAAAGGTTTGTATGCTGTCAAGTATTATTGTTAGTCGTTACCACTTTCAACAACTTTCACGCTCACACTACCTCTACTCAATGACATTCAAGGGCACGGCCGCCATTTTGGATTTTAGGTACAAAATTTGTTGAATTTAGTGCTAAGTCTGAAGACGCCTCGGTTGGCTTCAAATAATATCTTCACACTTATAATTTAATTAAATCAACTCTATTAATTTGTTACTTTACCTTAATCTATGACTTGCGCACTTCTATCGGCATGTTCACATTCGCTTCAAACTCGGACAAAAAAAATTTTTATACGTTCGCATTTGATTCAAAACCTGGACGAAAGCCTCCACATTCGCACTTGTCAGAGTCTTGCATAACACAAGACAAGTAGCTCGTTTTCTGGCGAGTGTGAAGTAATATCAAACTATCAAATCACACGAAGTGAATATCCGAAAGTATTATTCACACGTTTTATTGACGCGCCACATTTATCATCGCACAAACATCGCGCACTGACAATCCATAACAATCATTATAGCATGAACAATATCACTACAATACATAATAATACATGCAAGCAATAAACATCTCACTTACAGTCAAACTATACAAGCGTTCGAACCAGTCTCCCACTGTCATACAGGCTAGCTCTCAAGGCAGATTCAAACTCAACTCGCATTCCCTTGCGACCTGTCCGTTCAACGATCTAAGCCCGTCTGCCAGTTCTGGCGTCCTACACGCTTACACGCACACGTCAGCTGGTGTCCCCTGCACGGTTCACGGGGTGAACTCAATTGCTGTGCGTGGCTACCTATCCGGGCGTCGGTAACGACGCCGCGTTCTCTCTGCCGTGTTTAACATTACTCAGGGTTGCGTGTTGTTATGTTGTCTGGCGTTGGTACAGACAACGCGTCGTAACCTCGGATGTGAGACCTTGACATATGTTCCATTCGGAGATGAAAGGCAGCAGAAGAAGAAGGCAGTACTCTGACTTTAAATATCTGAAAACTAAAGATAAATATACTAACTTGTGATTATGTTGGACCACAGATAGTACACTGTGATTGTTGTTTAAACATAGTTGGGCAGTTTAATGATCTTAGCAACATGATTCTGAAAGACATAGGAAGGTTAGCAGAAAAAAAGAATACTTTTAGCTTTTGTTTTACAGAGACTATCTAATATGTGGAGTTTAATGGTTATTGTACTGGGTGTTTGTAAAGTCTCGCCACACTTTGTATGTAAAACAAATTTGACAAAAATTCTTTCTTCCGTTGATAACATCATTCTGTTTAGAGTGCAAAGAATTACTCCAGCAGATGACAGCCATTCGCTGCATATTGCTTCATGATGGACTGTGGAGCATATATTTTGATGACATCATGTACTTTATTTTTGAAATTTGTTCTACTTACAAAGTGTAGTGAGACTTTACAAACATCCGATATTATCAATTTATTACATCTCATCTTTAGTTTGTTCACTACTGTAAATACAAACAAATGTAACCTGCCTTACTTCTGGTATTTGTATTCTCCTAGGTTTCAGATGTTGATGGTGAATATGGGCAAGCTTGTTTTTCCAACTTATACAATAGACAAGGTTCACAATATATTTCAAGAAAGAGAGGATGTTATTAGGTAAGATCGCCTTGTGTAAAGGTCTAGTGGAGAGGTAAAGGTCATCCATCCACTGGCAGATATTGTCCTTGGGGTTTGGTGCCTAAAATCATGGCATCATTAGGCACTGGAGTAGTGTAGCCACTTTAGTAACATAACGGTACCTTATTCAAGTCTGTAGGTTGATTCTAAGCCGATATATTAATGATTGTGTGTCAGTTTATCATTTAATATGAACAAAGAGCAAAATACTATTTTACCCTTTGCCAAAATTGACCTACACACTCACATCACTGTCGGTAACAGACGCAAGGCGAGTTTACAACTGCCGATTATTCTAACTAAAGGGGAGATAACTGCGTAAAATTTTATATATATATTTAAAAGTTGCAAATTTGTCAATGATCTTGTCCTTGTAGAGTAATGAAAAATTACACATAAATAAATAACGGGTGGTGAATGTACACATGCATTCATTATTATGTTAATCACTCTGAATACTCCATGACAATATAAAATAGTCATAGCTGGAGTATGACAAGGAAAACTGCCATCTCCCGCCATTGAAATATCACATTACAGCATGCCATCTTTATAATTTTAGTGTGAGATTGATGGCCAACTTAAATGGTCGAAAATTACAAGATACACATAAAACTGGATGCTAAATTTAATAATACATAGTAGAACAATGTATCACGTCTCATAAAACGGTATTTATGGGTTTACTTACCACTTAGAATAGGTAACTGGTTCTCTGGTAAAACAAGAATTCCCAATGCGCCAGAGATGCAGAACGCAAAACAGAGTGGGGAAAACTATATCAAGTAATTGGTGTCTGTTTTTATGTGATCTTGAAATAATCAGGGAATTTAACATCATGAGTACACATAACATACTCATATTGGAGTCACAAATAACAAAAAACCGAAGGTAACTGCCAAAAAAAATTCCGTATTCGGCAAACCTGAGCCGTAGTGCCTAGAGTAGTGGAATCCATTTCTGTCACTGACACATTTTTAGAACTCATTTGATAAGGCTACAGTGCTGCCAGTACTGAGGATTGAACTCTGGACCACTGAGTTCATAATCCAGTGTGCTAAATTACCCCTGTTGTGTCCATAGATAAAATGGAGTCAACAGTAGAAAAATTAAAACAGTTAAGAAATAATTTTGGTGTCCTTTTGGTTTGTGTGTTATTGTTTTTGTAAAGGGCAGTGAGGAGCATTTTGTGATATTCACTGGCACAGGAACGGAGCAATATGGGGACGACTCGTTGCCATGAAGTTGGAACCGCGACTAACTAACTAACTAACTAACTGTTTTTGTTTACATCTCATGGCTAAGATAAAATAAGTAATGAAAATGTCTTGCCAGGAAAACTCACAAAGAGAACTGGCTATTCACATCAGAAGATGATAATCCACATTATTTGGAGTTTATCAGAAGGGATAAGCTGGGAAGTGTTGTGACAACAGGACATATGGAGGTTATCAATAAGGATAAGCTGGGAAGTGTGACAACAGGACATTTGGAGGTCATCAGAAAGGATCAGCTGGGAAGTGTTGTGACAACTGGACATTTGGAGGTCATCAGAAGGGATCAGCTGGGAAGTGTTGTGACAACAGGACATTTGGAGGGCAAGGGAGACCTAGACAGAAGATGCTAGACAACTTGGTGTCACGATATGGAAGAACATTTGTATTGTAAATAACTGGCAATAAGTGAGCCATAAGGCTATGGGCAACCATGATGACCTGTGCCAGATGGTATGGGCTGTAAGAAGAAGTGGATGTCTTCATTGTACACAGTGAGCAATTTGGGTTAGAAGTAAATTGAAAACACATTATTGATTCCCCAATGTAATATCCAAATAAATGGAACAATTCTTAGACAGGTGAATAGGTACGACTATTTAGAAATGGTCATAGCATCTGATGGAAGGTGCCTCATGGAGATTAGAACAAGAATCATCATGGTAAAAGTAACCTTTCGCAAGATGGAATAATAATTTTAAAAATACCAATTGCAGTGTGGAAAAGTGTTAAAGTGCTGTATAGAATCTATACTGTTGTGTGCATGTAAAATTATACACCATTCCTGTGATATTAAGCTGAGAAATATCTAAATGCAGTGGAAGTATTGTTTTTTCGAAAAATGCAAAGAATACCACGGACAGACAAACAGTCCTTCAAGAAATAAATACAAATTTGATTAGTGAAAGAGAATTAGTAGTCAAGAATTTTGGGTACACCGCGAGGAAAATAAACTTGAAAACTTAATGGCAAAAGTTGGCATAATTGATGGAAATAGGAAGCAAAGGGAAGACAAAGAGATAATTACCTGGATGGTTTGGCCACTAAGCATATCGAGACAAGAATACAGATCTGATTCAAGTGTGAGATGGCAAATCATGACTGCCTATGCCTATCAGCTTGGCACTTGATGAGATGATAAAAACAAGATAAAAGTATTTCTTTACAACATTCGTCATGTATGATCTTGTTCTTATAAAATCTCTCCATGTCTTTTATTTTACCATTGAATACTCCTGTTATGTAACAGCACTTGTGAATTGTATATGTTCAGCACTTCATGTATAGACTATTATCATGTAACTGTCTCTGCCTGATGGTTTCTTTTATTGTTAAGGAATGGATGTTGTGTTAGACCAGTGGACATGGACCACTGTTATTTTTCCATTGTATTGCTCTATGTTCATCTGGGTGTTAAGACTGGAAGTGCTGATGGCAAAAGTTTTGAATTTAATGTTTAGTATCCTTCTCATGACACCCAAGGTATGTGTGGTAGGCTTGAAGTCACTCCTGTCTCTTGAAGTAGGTGCTGCATAACTTTCAGATTATTCTGAGAATAGACTGAGAAGGAAAGGTGAGGAAGGGAACTGTCCATCCCATCTCATTATACCATGGCCTAGAATATGTGAAGGCCGTAGACTTCATATCACAATGATAGTGTCTGCCATTGGACTACTGCTCCAGTTCATCATTAATTTTGCTGTATATCTTCTGTGTCCTGTTTTACCATAATAGCGTTCAGTTGAAGTATGATTGTTTTTCCTGGGCTGTTGTCTGCATCATACAAGGTAGTACCTACAATCTCTGACAGGGAGTTTCTGTGGCGAAGTGGGCAAGCCATCTGATTCTGGCTCCAACGATTGTGGGTTTGATTCTGGGCCACGTCCTTCGGTTCATGAGTGCATTTTTTCAGAGACTTCTGGGGGTCGTCACTGTAGCTATGGAGCTCATGCTTTGTGCGACGCTTTCCATGCTGTGGAAAGAGACTGAGCCATACTGGATAAAAACCTGGTGCGATGAAGTCAACTGTGTCGACTTTTAAGTGACTTTATTTTATCTCTGTCAGTCTAAAAGCCCACAATTTCTTTATATATGTATACGTACTGTTGTGTGTCCTTTGCAGGACGTTGTGATTGATCAGCCTCAGGTTGATTTTCTTGGCAAATTTACATTCAGTAGTTTTCCATTGCTTTCTGAACGAGAAGTCAACGTTTAAGTCCAACTTAATGCCAGTGTAGGGATTGAACACCCTACCCCACTATCAATCAACGCATCAGAAGTTTCATAGCGATAGCTGTTATCTTTTCAGCCATGTCGACTGTATGTATATACATATTAAAAATTGTAACAGAAATATATGACTTCATACAGATTTGAGAGTGCCTTACAACTGGAATCCGATCTTCTACACTGCATCGATAGAGGAAACTGGGAGCAAGCCTATATTGTCTTTAAATCTATTGAGAAAGAATGGAATTTGCTTACAGCTGATGAAAGTATTACAAAGTAGGTTATGTTTAAAATTATAAAGCTTTAAGTGTCTTTGCTTATTTCATTGTATCTTGAAAGTATACCATTTTGATAATATAGTTAGTGTCTATGATACTGAAGAGTATGAGAAATGCCATTATAGTCTTAGCTTGATTGAGGGAAACTGAATGGCACTTCCTGTTGTTAGAGGATGGGCAGTGCATATGAGTCTGGAAACAGTTTAGGTGACCGAGTATCCACTTTGAAAAGTGGTAAACTCTGTAGTTGAGCAGAGCAGGGAAGCTAGGAATGAAAATAGAGTTGATTAAAAAAAAATAAAAAAAGAAACAAGTTAAATATTTTAATTACATTTAAATATCTCTAAGTCGTAGTGGGTTTGCCTGATGGCAAGGGACTATGGTAACAGGGAAAAATCAGTCAAGTGCACTAGATGTAGTAGCACATATATGGACTATAGGTGGTATGAGTTATAGGCAGAGAAGCAAGTTGTAGACAGCAACACCGGTGGAAAGATAACATCAAGAGATGGGTGTACAGCAGTCTGTCAGAGTTTACAACAAGGGCAAGAGACAGGGAGTGTTGCAGATCCTTTGCAGCCAACTTTCATTGTGGAGATGGCACCTAATTGATAGGTGGACTGAAAGCAGGCACTTGTCCTAACAGTTGAAAATTGTCAGAGTTTGAAATCACAAACATTTTCTGTAGATATGGAAGTCAAGGGAAAACCACCATATTATTTTCCCATGAATAAGCTAATAAGTCACAAATCTTAAATGGAAGAGTGAAATGTTCAAAAACTTGTTACCAGTTTATAGACTGAATAACCTAACACGACATGAGGTTAAATTAATGTGTCTTTTACTTGTAGGAAGTTGAGCAATGTTTGATAATCATCAGATGAATATATGTTGTTTTAGGGAATGCACAAAACAGCAGGCAAGATTGAATAGAAAATTAGTTCATTTGTTATGGTTCATTTGTTGTCATATTTGGTTAATTTGTTATCATATTTGGTTCACTTGTTACCATATTTGGTTCAATTGTCATTTTCGGTGCTTCCAGGTGGAACCAAAGACTGCCATCATTCTTACGTTGCTACACAGCCACGTCAGTTATTCACCGCCTGCTGTGTTCTAGTGTTGAAATACTAATAGACTGAATAACCTAACACGACATGAGGTTAAATTAATGTGTCTTTTACTTGTAGGAAGTTGAGCAATGTTTGATAATCATCAGATGAATATATGTTGTTTTAGGGAATGCACAAAACAGCAGGCAAGATTGAATAGAAAATTAGTTCATTTGTTATGGTTCATTTGTTGTCATATTTGGTTAATTTGTTATCATATTTGGTTCACTTGTTACCATATTTGGTTCAATTGTCATTTTCGGTGCTTCCAGGTGGAACCAAAGACTGCCATCATTCTTACGTTGCTACACAGCCACGTCAGTTATTCACCGCCTGCTGTGTTCTAGTGTTGAAATACTCCAGCGTCGCAAGGATTTCACCGCTGCAGTAGAACTACTGCGTACACTTCTGTCAGAATCATTGTACAACTGCAGCCACCGCGGCTACCTGTGGGAGCGCCTGGCTTTGAATTTAGATGCACACATCAAACAGCCTTTAGAGGTAACCTGTCATATATGTATGTGCATGAATATGTGTATATTTGTACATGTCTTTGTATAGTCTGTTGCTCTCTCTTCATGTTTAGTGTGAGTAAACAAGTAAAAGCTAACAAGTTCATGCATTATAAGTCTTAACCTTTCTGACTTCCTCATTCTTGTCTCATCCCATGTCTCTTTCTTTGTCTCTGTCAAGATGATGTGTGAGTGAGAGAGTCAGCAAATGAAAGCTAGGAAGTTCATGAATTATAGGCCTCTCCCTTTGTTATTCCAGTTCTCTCTCCCCTCTGTCTCTCCCTCCCTCTCTCTATTTCTTTCCTGCCCTCTCTATGTCTCTATCAATATGATACATGCTGGCATCTTTCCGTCTTGACAGACGATAGTTTGTTACATTGTACTTCAAACAGGCATAACAACTAAAACCCATGGCGGTAGCGAATATAACTTATCAGACCAATTCATGCTGTAAATGTTCGTCCACAATGGTTGTATGTGAAATCATGGTCATTTCCACCATCACGCACCATCTTACGTCTCACAAGCTCAGTGTGTTACTGCCATGTAGCAATGAGCGGGCATACAGTATCATTGCTATAGACTAATAAAACGTATATGGTACAGCTAACGATCAACAAGAGCAGAGTAGAGTTAACAACGGTATATCGACAGTCACCCCAAAAACGTGTTGAGTGAAGTGATAGTGATGGATCACGAGAAAAAGGGAGATCACTCAAGACACCATGAATTTGGAGAAGACGGAACTGATGTCACAGGCACGAAGCTTGAAAGTCGGTCAAGCTGGAGTTGTGCTGTGGGCTGGTTGTGAAAACGCATCCAGGCGTTCCGAGACATCACGCAGATTATTATAAGGCTGTCAGTTACAACTATCAACATGCCTACTGACAGAATAGAACCTCCATTCAACGTGCTATGTCGAGTCAACGGAGAATAAGCAACGTTGTCGGTGTTAAGGGTGACGGCTTTTGTAGTCAACATGGCCAATAACCAAAATTGTGAGTTGGTTTGACATTTAAATATCAACATGTTAGTACAGCAGTGAAGTAGGGCTTCGAGACGATAGCTATTGGCACATCTGTTTCGCTAGTTGTCATGTATGTCAGTATATGATACACCCACCCTCTAAATGATTGTGAGCATGGTGTTACACGATGTACAACTGGAGAGAACAATGTTAAGAATAAAGACTGTTCACCTCTAGGACGCTGAGTTCGGGCTTCCTGCTGTTGATACGTGTCTGTATGTTGTGTGAAAATTGTCAGAACATCTGCACAGATGTAAAGCAGATGTATGGCAGTGACCTATATGCAATCTTCTCCTTTGTCTTTATTTCATTTCTGATCTTTGCCCTCCATGCAACGTGATCAGTGGCAACTTGCTCCCAAGGTGCAATATCAATGCCTGTATCAGTCACGTCCCGCTTATACGCATCTTTGTATCGTAGTAGAGGCCGGCCCTGAGATCTTTTACACATCAGTAATTTACCAAAACAAATGTGTTTTGGTATTCTACCATAATTCATCCTACTAGTGTGTCCTATCCATCTAAGTCTGTGGAGACTGAGCATGGAACAAACCGTCACACAACCAGATATTTCTAATACTTCAGTATTTGTGATTTTGTCTTGGCACTTAATACCAAGTATTCTTTGCGTACACCGCCTATGAAAGCTTTTTAAACATTTCTCTTGGTGTCAGTAAGTTGTCCAGGCTTCACTGCCATAAAGAAGAGTACTAAGGACACAGGCTTGATAGACCAGGATTTTTGTTTTGGCAGTAAGCTTCTTGTTCTCCCCGACTCTTTTTATTAATCTGTTCATTGTTGTTGCTGCCTTACCAATCCGAATGTTGATTTCCTGATCTAGGGATAATTTACTATTTACCTCTGATCCTAGATATGTAAAATGGTCTACTATCTCCAATTTGTCGTTGTCAATAAAGATTGATGTTACGCCATGTGCACCTTGTGGCATCATGGATCTGCCCTTTGTATGCTTTAAGGCTGTCTAAGTCAGTAAAGAGCCATTTTACACACCTTGGGCATATAAATCTAAACCCATAATTTGTATAAACCAATTGGCACTAGGTGGATGATGTGGTCAGTATCACGCCAGCTGCCTTTATTTCCCAAGTCATTTCCTTGGAGCCCAGGTTAGTTTTACAAATTGGAATCTTCTCCCAATGGGTATCGAACCCGTGACCACTGGGCCAGCAGGCAAGCATCTAGCTACTAAGTGCGGCTTCTGAAAGGTGTGTAACAGATTAATTTACCTTGCTTATGAATGTATGTGTGCATTCTGTGAAGATATTGAGAATAATGTACATGGGTGCAATATATTTTCAGTCCTTGGAAGCCGTAAAGAATGGCCTTGCTGACAAGCATGTACTTGTGGGTCACAGATATGCTTTGTACTTGAGAGCAGAAAGTATTTGTCAACGTGCGAAACTGAAACTTCAACATCGACTGGAAGAGTTTCATCATGATGTTGTGCAGAAAATGCCACAAGTATGTCAACAGATTTAATCTTAATTTATTATAAATATAATATGATATCAGGTTTAGTCTGAAAACAGGTGTGTAGTGTTTGAAATATATCCTACATCATAAATCTAACTTTGTGACTGCCAAGGGAATTTAATGTGGGAGTTTTCTCTTGGCTTTTAATTTATATCAACTGATATAGAGTTTAACTCAATAAGTTCAGAAAGCTGATCACATCATTAAGTCATTTCACAGATGTGCTGGAGCTGATTACATCGTGTAATTATACAACTGATTTTTTTTTCCGGATCAGCGGCATCCAATTTGACAGTGTTTGACACATTTTAGGTGCTTAAAAATTGGCTTTTGCTATTAGTTAGTCGCTAACTAACTAAAGCAAATTGGCTTTAAAATAATTGCGATGAAAATCAGTTTACCAGGAAGCTGTGAGACCTCAATAAAAGGTGTCTTTTGAAATATTTAGCTTCTCTGTAACAGCTTCATTGAGTTAGACATTCTATTATTGATGGAATTGTGAATTCTAGGCATGATTTGAGTAAAGATGATGTTAACGAGGAAGGCACCTAATCTGAAGACACTTAATGGAGTAGGTCTCGTTTGTGATAATGATAATAATAACATAGATTCTTAAAATATAAGTCACAACCATGGCTAGACTTGTGACCAATCTAACATAGAGACAGAAATATCCATTCTAAAATGTGAACCTAGCATAGGCAGAAAAGCAAGCAGGTCAGATACTCTGTGTGAAGTATTTGTTACTTTATTTTGCCAGGTTAACATCGAGGGTCGGGTCCTACATCAGGGTGTCAGCACAAATGGAACCAGGTTCCTGACAGAAGAGTCCTATGTTGATGGAAGTTCACAAGATATGACAGTGGTTGGGGTGGAGGAGTTCGTGCTAGCTTACTACAAGAAAAATGGCTTTCCATCAGGTATACAGATTGACACATAAACAATTACTTTCTTTTGTTCTGATATAATAACTTACTTATACAATAGATAGTTTTCCCATATAAAACTATTTTACTATATTATATATATATATATAGAGAGAGAGAGACACAGACAGACAGACAGACAAACAGAGAGAGTGACAGACAGATTTATCAAGGGTGTAATCCAGGTTTGATCCCTGGTAGTAGCAGAATTATTATTCCAAACAGTACTACTCGGGTTGACCCACCTCCTTTAAATGGGCACATGACAATTTTCAGAATTGTCTGGGAAGGAAAAGTATTGAGAAAGGGAACTGGTCACCCCGGGTCAGTATGCCATGGCCTAGCATAAGAGAAGTTCTAATATTTCACACCCCAGTGGCATTATCTGCCATGAGACTATCCTTACCTTTTCATGTGTCAGACAATCCGACAGACTTTTAATTTGTATAGTAAAGACAGTTGATAATGGTGTTATTCAAAGAAGAAAATAAAACCTGAAGTCAATGAAATGGGTTCACGAGGAGATTGTTTGTTTTCCCCAGGACTTTACAAATCCCAGTATCGGTGAAATAGGGGTATGTGACTGATGTTTACTTTCTCCAGGACTTTACAAAACCCAGTGTCAGTTCAGTTAAGAGTGAAAGATGTTTGTTTCCCCCAGAACTTTACAAAACCCAGTGTAGTTCAATGGAGGTATGTGAAGGATGTTTGCTTTCTCCAGAACTTTACAAAACCCAATGTCAATTTACTTAAGGGTATGTGAAAGATGTTTGCTTTCTCCAGAACTTTACAAAACCCAGTGTTGATTTAGTTACGGGTATGTGAATGATGTTTGTTTTCTCCAGAACTTTACAAACCCCAGTGTCAATTTAGTTAAGGATATGTGAAGGATATTTGCTTTCTCCAGAACTTTACAAAATGCAGTGACGGTTCAATGAGGGGTAAATGAAGGATGTTTGTTTTCCCTAGAGCTTTACAAAAACCATTTGCAAAGAGTCGCTTAACTATGCATCTTACATTTCACCATCCATGTCTTTATTTCAGGAATTCATGCTGAAGGCTCAATTGTGTCCACATTTTTTGCTCTTTTTTTCTGGGACATTCTGTTTATGGACATGCCGGATGCCTTCCATAGCCCTTTCCAAGCTCTTCCACTGGACCTGCATAGTAACATGTTTTATGACCGGAGGAAAAGCCTGATAGAGGAGAGGCTGACTAAACTGAAAGAAAGCTCTGTGCAGGTAATCATGTCTTGTGTTTATAAATAATAGTTAATAAAGAATGAAATAACCGCACTATAGGCAACTCTGTAGATGCTCCGTCTTTTTCAGCAGATATAAGGTGCAGATGCTGATCATTCCAGGAACACACTGGTTGCAAACATATTGGATTATCCCCTCACAGGTACATCCTTCCTGGAACCACACTTAAATATAAACTCAACACATGTTGTTTCATCTGTTATTTTGTCTTCAACTAGCGTTGTCCATTGTTAGTCTTCAAAATATCTCCTTTGTCCATCATAAGTTTTTCAATTACTGGTGCTCTTGAAACCAACAAATCTGCTAGCTCATTACCTTGCAATTCAGAATGACCTGGACAGTATATTCGTGAAAGCCTTTGTAAGAGAGAAACATCTGTACATGGTGCCCATTCTTGCCACATCCTCCCATTTTTCACTTTACATAGTTCAGTCTGAGAATTAACATGATTGCCATGGTCTTCTTCTCCTTTGCTTGCAGTCAGCCTGAATCATCACTTTTGTTTCTTGCGTGAAACACACAGTCTGCTGTAATTTTCACAGGTTTCCCTGAGTTTGACATCAAGGGTTGTTTCATCTGACCATAGAATAGACCTTTCTGAGCTCTGTTTGATCCAGCTTCTTCATCGCTAAGTACTTGTTGTCCAGCAGTAACTTCCATCAGGCCACACACAACCTATCAATAAGCAGATAGTTGTGCTTGTGATGATCCTGTTTTTCGTCATGTTACTCATTCTAATAAATGAGACTTTGGATGTGATGATTCTGTTTCCATATTTTATGTTAGGAGTATTTTAAGGGGTAATATAGGGGTAATTTTCCAACCATTGAAGAAAAAATCTACAAATTTTCAGAGCACATGCCTACCTCAGAATTAACGCAAACACACAACATCCACTGCATAGTGAAATTAGGAAGGTGAAGGGCAGCAGGTTAAAAAGAGGAAGGTCGTGGATGGGTCAAGCCGAAGACATTCTTCAACAGGTGTGTTCACTGGAGGACTTAGAACCTGGCGAGGAGTGGGTACAAGTGCCAACAGACTTCTGTATGTCTTTTTCAGTTTGCATCCAACTAGTCAGAAAATGCAGACAAGAAAATCCGACTGCTGTGGAGGTGGAAGTACAAGCGTTGATTTTCGAGAATTCGTTAGACGGTGATGCTGTCATTTACACAGATGGGTCAGTCGTCCGACATGTGAGAAGCTCATGGGCCTTCACGGCGCAGGCCAGAGGGAGAATTGTGAAGGAGGACTTTGGTGTTTTTGTTGAAACCACAAGTATCCTGACTATGGAAGTCATGGCAGTAAGTAAAGCAATAACATGGCTCGAAACACAGACATTCAATAGGGCATGTTTTCGTAACGACTCAATGAGCATGCTCAAGAAGATAGAGATGGGGTGGATCTGAAGAGAGTGGTTGCTGTCTCTGGAGCGGTCTCGGCTGACAAAGATGTTTCATCTTCGTGCCAGGGCATGCGGGACTACAAGGAAATGAGCAGGCTGACAAGCTCGTAGGTAATGCTAAGGTGGAGGGCGGATACGCCATGGACCAGGCTGACATTCTGAATGCTCTACGAGAAGTAAGACTTGTGCGAGAACCAAGTGGTGACTGCGAATTTACAACCATGGTCAGACTGCGAGAACAGATAATCAAAAGAGGGGTGACCAAACAAGAACACTATGCAGGAAGCCAAAGAAGGCTGATAAACCAACACAGAACTGGTGTCGTTAGCCACTACATGCTGCGGGATTTGCTGAGGGGATCCGAGCACTTATGGACTGAATGGTTCGATGTGCAATGAGGATGATCTGTCAACTAACTAACTAACATGTTAGAGTGCTGTTTAATACACTGGTTAAATCCTCAGCAGAGGCAACTTTTGCTTTTTTTCCTGATCATTACTGCTCTAGGGTTGGTCCAATCTTATCAAATAAGGTCCAATAATATTTTTGCAAGAAATGATGAGGAATAGAACTGATGTCCTCACTTCATCCTGCTGACGTTGTATCGATCTCTTCACACCAAATGTGACAAGTTTGTTTTTGGCAAGTTTGTTTTTGTTCTTTTGTTTCGTTTTCTTGCTTTGAACTTAAGCGTAGTCTACACTAGACTGATTTTTTTGCATGTGGATTTGCTTTCTGTATTACCAGTGTCCCTGGCCATCAAGTGAACCCACTTCAACTTCAGAGGTGCTTGTAATTTACATCCCCAAGTCAAGGACGAGACGTCAACATTTTAGTCCAACTGACTGGTATAAAGTTTGAACCCACTGCCTTGCTATCAGCACACCAGAAGTTTAAAAGCAAGCGTTCTTATCCATTCGGCCATGCTGACCCTGCTGAGGCAGTATCCATCATGAAATTACATTGTTATCCTCTGTGCTGCAGTATAGTAGAAGGCATTTTTTGTAGGCAGCTAATGATCATTTCCTTTGCTCCTGTCTTCTCTGTGACCAGGAACTTCAAGCTCTAGCAGAGGAAACATGGACCAGTCAAAATGGTGTTGTATGTGCCGGCATGAACTGGGATAGGATGTCTCTTGACTGTATCAAGGTATGATGTGTTCATTTCTTTTAAATGAATTATTTAGTGCTTCTGATTTTAAAAAGAAAAATTTTATGAGAGTGGTCGGAGATCAGTATGGCCCGAATGGATAAGAGCGCTCGCTCTTAAACATCCGGTGTGCTGATGCCGAGGTAGTGGGTTCAATCCCTACAGTGGTCAGTTGGACTAAAATGTTGACTTCTCGTCCTTGGGAACGTAAATTACAAGTACCCCTGAAGTTGGAGTGGGTTCGCCTGGTAGTGAGGGACACTGGTAATAGGGAAAGCTAATCCACGCACAAAATGAGTCCAGTACAGCAGAAGTAGTAGCATGTGTGCTAGGTTTCAAAGCGAGGGAGCGCAAAATAAAAAGCCAAGATAACACAGCCAGAAATGTGAAGTTTGCTTGTATCTGTGTCTGTTTTTCTGTTCATCAATCTTCCTAGTCATATTTTATGTTTATTCGGATCCCAATATTCAGGGTTGTCCATGGGACATAATTTACATTGCGTGGTAATTTATGATGGGATAATTTACATTGTGTGGTAATTTATGCATATCCCATCCCATGGGACTTTCCCATAGGAATAACATTCCCATGGCCAAACCTGGCAGGCTTGTCCATGGGACATGTTATTCTGTCCCATCCAATGGTAATTTATGCCTGTCCCATCCCGTCCCATCCCATCCCTACACTATTAAGAAAATCCCCCTTTTTTCCCATGGGATCCCATGGCCAAGCCAGCCAATATTAGCTCAGCAGCAGTCATACACACCCCACTCCCCCTTCTTTGTCAATACCATTTTGTTACTGGTGAGTTTTACTTTCATTTATATATGCAAGAATGATTACAAATGTTATGCTTACATTTGTTAATACACCAGAATTTCCAGAATCATGGCATAGTGGTTAGTGCTCTGGCTTCCAAACACAACTGTCTGGGTCACAATCCTAAACACCAGCTAGATTTTATTCCCAGCTTTGAGAGTTGACTCATAAATTTGCCAACTGATTATTTGTTTTTTCTCACTTGTTTTTGCTTTATTGTGTGTATTAAATAGACATAAATATAATAGAATTGTTTCATTGAATATATTGGTCAACATATTTTGGTTGTATTACAATTCATTTATTGCATTCCCCTTTTATTTTTCTGTCTGATCCAAACAAAAGGAACTGTTAAGCTGCATTGGTGGAGAAGTTCTTAGTGGGCTTATAGGACGTTACGCTCGGTGTCCACGCCACACCAGGAGTGGCTTTCCTGATCTTACGTTGTGGAATGTTGACACAGGAGCTCTAAAGGTGACAGTTTTTGAAAACTGCTGTACTAGCATGAAATATCTGTTTATAATCTCAGTTTGCTGTTTCTGTGTTTTGTTGGGCAAGAATCTGAATGTTCTGCACTGGTGTTTTCATTGGGCGATGAAAACAGAGTGGGTGGGGCTTCATTGTAAAGGTAATATGCACTGTTTAAAAAAGGAGAATTTGGCATATAATATGACTTCCAGCATGAGAATGGAGTGGAGACTGTAATGCTGGCGTTCTGATGGCTAGAGAGTAGTACAGGACAACATGTGTTTGTAATGCACTTGCAAAGCAAGTTACATACAATAGAAACTGATATGTCATACATGGAGTGACTTGCATTGCTCTAAATGATACAGGTCTGCCCAGGGCACATGGGTATGCAAGGAAATGAACAGACTGATAGGCTGGCTGCTGTCGCTTCTTTGAGTGGTGAGGTAGATTATTAGATTATGACAAGGCTGGTGAAGGCTCTCTGAGACTGAGTGGAAAGTGCAGTAAAACAAGCAGGATCCACATCTGGAGAGGCTGATTCAGCAGGGGGTGAGCAGAGGATTTGGATGACACTCATCGCTTAGGGGAAAACACAGGCAGATGATCACTCAGGCAGCCATTGATCCCATTAGCATTGGCTGCTGAACAAGTTAACTGTTTCACTGCCAAACAAAAAAGTGGGTTTGGATCAAACAACAATTCATGGCAGAAAATGGAAAGTAGGGGTGTGTTACAATAATGATGTAAAAATTGTAGCAGATATATTGTATTATATATCAAATTAAAGGAGATTGCATAAGGAACATGAAAGTGTTAATAATTATGTGAGAGGTTAGAAATATTATAACAATAATGATAGGTTTTGTAACAACAATTTAGAGTAAAGACAATTATTTAAAATTTCCACTTACCAAGGTGTTATTTAATATCCTTTGAAGATAATTTTGTTAAATTTACTGAATAATGATAAATACACCATTTTTCTTCACCAATATCACAAGAACTGCTCCACAACACAATAAAAGACTATTAAAACATATATCGAAGCACACCATTTTCACACAAAATGAAAAATGTCGGGAACACACGAGGCATATTTGTACTGAGAAACAATATATGCACTATTTTCTATTTAGTTATAATTATTATTCTTTTAAATTTAATTATTTAAATACTCCACAGCTTATTTATGATAGGCAACGCAAACTTAGGGACACAAATGTGTATCTATAGAGCAAGCATTATTCGACATGTGCCATCATATGATGATGAACTGTCACTGTTAGTTATGTTTTCCTTATGACCGTCTGCTAAATAATTTATTTAACGGAATAATCACACTAACCAAGTGCTATCAGTTTAGAATCTTTCACAAAGTCCTTTAAATCAGAATAACTATAATGTAATGTAAATATGCGAGATCGAGAACCAGAAAAAAAAAAAAAAACGAACTACTTAAGCACTCGTTTTGTCTTTAAAAAAAAAACACAATGAATCTGCACATCTTGTCTGACACTAATCGAAGGGCAATCTTTTATGTATGTAAATTTTCAATCACCTGGCACTAAAATTTGTGGACAATAAGAGAAATAAAACAAATAACGCATTGTCTATACCAAGCTGATGTATCGGCTTCTGGCAGTCAATCAGTTAAGTGACATTGGGTGATTAATTGTCTCAAGTCACTTCCTGTTTCTGCCACGGGTTTATATGTTGCCGAAATGTTGTCATTCCATTTAATACATTGAGTGGTACCATATTAACAACTTAAGTCATAACTGACACACTCCTACTTTGCTTTGTCCATCACCTGGTTTTGTAGTCCAAATCTACTGTTTGTTTGGCACTGAATCAGCTAAGCAGGTGTACAAGATACATATTGATGATGTGTGAGAATGTCCCAAGGGGGGAATATTGATTCTTGATTTCATATACATATGGAACTAAATGAGCAACGGCCAAGTGGCTAGAATGCCGAATATCTCCTTCAGGAGACCTGGGTTCGAATCCTCGGTATGGTGTGGATTTTTTTCTGTCGGGGGCAAAAGGAACACCCTAACCTGCACAGTCTGTGGCGACTTATTTTAGCTCAAAGTTAGTTATATATATTTTACAGGATGTCGTAGTAATCCCAGCATTTTTTAGCTGTTTGTGATTTCTTGGCAAGTTTACATTCAGTAGTTTGCCATTGCTTTCTTAATGACCAGCACTCATACTATTGTATGAAAATTAATGCAAGGTGGTCTACTTCCAGATCGCCCGCAGCTGTTTTGAATGTGGTATGCAGGATTAGAAATTGCATCCATAACCCCTTTGCCACAGAGCCTGCTATTTAGCTAAAGGCAGAGCAGATTGAGATCCTTCAATGAAAAGAAGACTCAAGTCTTATTAAAAAAACAAAACCAATAATGAGACAATTATAGCTACCCTGATAGAGTGAAGCAGGCGATCCAGTTCCATATCAGAACAGACTGAATACTACACATGCACATACTGCAGTTGGCCCCAGTAGGCCATCTTTCATCAAAGACAAACAAAACATCTAACTACTTTTAAAGATAAAAGGATAGAAAATATAAAAGCATTCAGATAAGCAAATACTAATAGGTGTTAATCAGTGAAGATACATTATTAAGCAAATTTAAAAAATAATCTTACATAATTGTATGTAAATATGTAAGGAAAAGGTAATTTATTAATTTTATATACATGCTGCATGGCATAGCACATAATAATGGTGATAGTATACATAATTAGTTTTTAGTTGCATTTATTATTTGAAAAATGATAAACCACTAGACATAAAATGCCAATTTAAAAATATACAAAATTTTGTTTATAAAATCAGGAATAATTATTGCACAGATGCAACAGTTTGAGTAAACAGTAACAAGTGCAAATATTTCAATCACATCAAAATAAAGTAACGTGAAGACATTATTTTTAACACACAAATCTTAAATACATTCAGCTAAGTATAAAAACATTTTTTCTGTTTAAATTTATCGTAGAATAATATTACTGTTTTCAAAGTCTTATTCATGCTTGTTGTGCTGATGATCAGTGTCATGTTAAGAAAAGAATTAGAGAAAGTTGTGTTGTGTGCTTCAATCATCACCTCAAAAATATGTGCTGGAGCTCTTGTGTGACCAAACATCTGTCAGCAGGCAGGAGCAGTGCCCAGCCCTAGCCTCAAATAATCCCATAAAAACAATCATCTCTGATAGCGGCCCAGCCCTAGCCTCAAATGATCCCACAAAAACAATCATCTCTGATAGCGGCCCACCTCTAGCCTCAAATGATCCCACAAAAACAATCATCTCTGAAAGCGGCCCAGCCCTAGCCTCAAATAATCCCACAAAACCAATCATATCTGATAGCCTAAAGGTCTGGGACCTGTATTGTTAGATGAGACCACTGGGTGCACAGATGAGACATAAGCTATGAGGGTGCTGCAGTTCCTGGGAGCATAAAATAGGCAATTCTGGCAATCATTTGCAGGGTTGGCATGAAAAGCTATGAGGTGTCCATGGTGGGTTGGACAGTTAGCTTGATCCTGGTAAAAAAACCTGCAGCTATAGGAACTAGTGAAAGAGTATTACTGCAGCCAGGAACACAGACATCTCTGGGAGATTTACATAAAGGGAGTAACGGCGGAAGCTGATGACCAGATTCTCCTATGGTAGCCTTATATCATGCATTTTACAGTTATGGCTACAAATGACTGAAGTAACTTTCTCTTATTATACATTGCTTAGTCTGAATGGGATACGCAGTAATGCAATGGCTAACACTGCTTGCTTGGAGGCACAGTTGTCATGGGTTTGAATTCACATCCAAGCATTTACAAAATTGACCTTGGCTCCCAGGTTGACTCAGCTTAACATGGTCACCAGGAAATAGCTTGGGAGGTCAAGGCTTCATACTGACCATATCACCCCTCGAGTGCCCACTGGTCTTGGGAGGTCAAGGCTTCATACTGTCCACATCACCCCTCGAGTGCCCATTGGTCTACAAATATAGGGCTGGCATCATAGGCCCAATATGCCTTCATCATCATTTAGCAGGTCCTTGGTATAATGTGGCTGCTATCATGGTGTGTCAAACACATCTTCGTTCTCTGGCCATTTATCCTGCCTCATGCCAACAGTGCCTGCAATGTCCTGTGTCCATCTTTATGCTGGATGACTCCTGCCTCTTCTGCCAGGAACCATGCCTTCCATGACTGTCCTTTCCAAGTCACTGTGATGTTTCATATGGCCAAAGTATTTCAGTTTCCTAGAAAGTGTACAGTCCAGTTTTCTTCCATGTTCACATCTTGTAGAATGTTGGTGTTTTTCTTCTTCTTTGCCCGCGATACTCTAAGAATTATTTTTTAAGCTCTAAAGCCCCAATTTTCTTCTTTAGTAATTGAAAATATCAATACATCTCATGGTGTTTAAAAAGGCTCCCAGACTGTATTTTTAACAGTTTGTAGATACACAGGATATGAATTCAAAACAACTCAAAGAAAATAGATTGCATGTTCTGATTTACATTACATTTGCTGATAATGCACATTATTTCATTAAGTTGATTTAGTCAATAGATTTGTGTTGTTCTGATACTTTGATTGCTGAATAGTCATTGTGATGGTATATGTGATGTGATCACTTAGATTTGTGAAGTAAAGGGACCTGGGGACAGACTGTCACACAAACAGATCCTGTGGATAGATTATTTGCTGAGCCTGGGTGTTGATGCAGAAGTGTGCCATGTTAAAGGTCAGTTGGTCTTTTTTTTTTCTTTTCTTAAAACAATTTGTAAGTCTGTGTCAGAATTATGTGCACTTATCATGTCAATATCTTTTAGCCACAGGACTAAACTGTTTGAATTTTTTGGTTCACTTTTGCTGTTAGATTGAAGAGTTGAAGTTAAATCTGAAAATATGTCTATTATAAAGGATGGTCAGAAAGCTTTACACTTTACTAAGAAATCAATGCAGGTATCGAACGCTCATTGAGCCACACTCATGATCAGTATGGCTCTCTATCAATTTACAGATTATGCGTCTGCCTTGACTCCATACGAAAAGTGCAAAACAATTTTGACCACCCCTCTTTCATGTCTTTTCATACAGGTGTATATGTTTTTCAATTCACGGGTTGCCAAAATAGACTATAGTACACAACATGGTCACATGCCTTCACAAACTCTAGAACATTAGCTTCTCATATCTGACAGTTACACTCTGCAAGAATACCATCATCATCATGTGCACCGTCTAATGGCATTCATGTACCTCCATATATCTCGGTCCTTGGTGTTCTGGAAGAATTCCACTGATGGTAATCCTACATGCTGTGATCTTAGGTGATCCAGCATCACTTCTCTGTCTGTCTTTTCTACCACTGATTCATCTAGTCATCACGGTGGTTCCACTGCTTATCTTCTCATTACATGACCAAAGAATATTGTTTGTCTCTTTTCTGTATTTGTATATCTTCTTCTGCGTTCATCCGGAGAGTTTTTTCGAACATGATTGCACTGTGCCTGTTTACAGCAGAGCTGCGTTCTTGCGCCTTTAGGCCGACACATCCGACTTCTGCGGGCATTTGTTGACCGGGTTAACCTTCCCGGGTATTTGCATATAAAGTTCCAGGCATTTGTTATTTACTCTAGCAGTCCAAGGTATTCTCAACATTGGTCTCACAGTACATCAGCATGGCCGAATGGATAAGAACGCATGTTCTTAAACATCCGGTGTGCAAAGGCCGAGGTAAGGGGTTAAACCCCTACACCAGACAGTTCGACTAAAATGTTGACCTATCATCCTTGACTTGGGGACGTAAATTACAAGTACCTCTGAAGTCGGAGTGGGTTCGCCTGATGGTGAGGGTCACTGTTAATAGGTAAAGCTAATCCACACGCAAAATTCAGCCCAGCAATACTAGAAGTAGTGTGTTTAGACTTTGCTTGAGTTCAAAGCAAGTGAGCGCCCCCAAAAAAATGGGTTTTAAACATCTTTATTTCCTCCAATCACCTCCTAATTTGTTTGTTCATATTCCTAGATTCACTATCAGACAGCAGAAAAGGTTTTATATATTATTTCCCTGCTGTTTGTTATTCAGTGATAGTGACTTATTACATAAGATTGCAACTTTACTTGAATAAGATTACATGTATTTTATTTGTCAATATTTATAAATGAGGAGTGGCTAGAACGCCGGACTCTCCTTTGGGAGACCCGGGTTCGATCCCTCGGTAAGGTGTGGGATTTTTTTTTCTGTCGAGGGCAAATAGAAAATCCTAACCTGCACAGTTCGCAGCGACTGCACTAGCGAGGCGGCCTTTATTCCTCAGGCTCAAAGACCCCTCTGCCATACACCGCAAGGTACTATATTGGCAGTAAATGACAGTATTTATAAATTCTTTTCTTGCACAAAATAATACTAAGCGTTACTATATGCTACTAATAAACTTTGTTGTTGCAGAAGTTTCACACAGTTTTCACATGCTTATTACAAATATTCAGTGTCTTAACATAATTTACCCACTGTTTTATGTCTTTTTCTGTTTTAAAACTTCTTACTTGATGGAACAGAAAGATGTATATGGCTTTCAGTGTGTATGCATGTGCTGTAATAAGAAGTGAAGACGAGATGTGTACTGTCTCTTAATTTATTTTCATCATACAATGAGATCTATAAAATATGCCAGAGATCGCAGTTGGTAGTCATAATATAAATAACTTATGTTATTCTGACAATACCTTTATGCTGATGACACCATCTTGATAACAATAAAATCAGAAGGAACTACAGGAAATGATAGATACAGTGGTTTTAAAAAGTGCTTGAATAATAGGAAGACAGAAGTATTATCAAAGAAACGGGTTAATTCCTAAATGTACAGTTAAAGACAATGGTATTAATTTGGAGGAAAGTATAGTAAATTTAAGTATCTAGGAATATGGGGATACCAGTATATGGGATATATATATAGAGCAGAATAGAACAAGCATGCGGTTGTTGTACACAGTGAGCAACTGGGGTTAGAATTAAATTGTAAAAAGACTCAGGTTATGGTCGTCACTAGGAAGGAAGAAGTGCCACAATGTAATATACAAGTAAATGGAAATATTCTTCAACAAGTGAATCGGTACAATTGTCTTGGAACAGTCATAACATCTGATGGGAGATGCCTTGAAGAGATTAGAACAAGAATCGCCATGGCGAAAGTAGCCTTTAGCAAGATGAAACACATTCTGACCAATAAAAAGATGTCAATTGAAACGAGAAAAAGAGTGTTGAGGGGATACATAGAGCCTGTTCTTTTGTATGGATGTGAAACTTGGACAATGAGCAGTCAAGCTGAAAAGCATCTGATGGCTGCAGAAATGTGGTTTCTGAGGAAAATGCAAAGAATACCATGGACAGACAGAAAAACCAATGACCAAGTACTACAGGAGACAAATGAACATCGTAAACTGATTAGAGAAATTAGACGTAGACAGTCAAAATTTTTTGAACATGTTATGAGAAGAAATGGATTGGAGAACTTAGTGACAACTGGCAAGATCGAAGGGAACAGACCCAGAGGAAGACCGAGAGGAAAATACCTGGATGGCTTGGCCACATGGCATGGACGAGACAGGAACACTGAGCTGATCCACGACACTGGTGATCGAGTGAAATGGCGAGTCATGGTCGCCCACGCTTTCCGGCATGGCACATGATTAATTGAGAACAAGCAGAAACAGCATTTTTATTTTTAAAAAATTAAGATCCTATGCAATAAATCCCTATCATTGGAGGTTAGAAAAAAAGAATGTATGCATATTACATAGAACCAGTTGTAACATATGGCTGTGAATCATGGACAATTAATAAACACGCAAAAGTAATTTTACAGAAGAATGCTGAAAATCCCTTTAACAGCCATGAGCAATCTAAATGTTTGAATGAGACTAAGGTACAAAGATTATTACACATAAGAAAGAGGCAGACATCATTTGGCCTCATTATGAGACTGGCGCGGGGGGGCGGGGCGGGGGGGGGGGGGGGGGGACTGCAACATGTCACAAGATTATTGATAGCCTTTTGTCATGGCACACAAAGGTGTCAGTACACCCGTTGATACATGCTGTTGAAAACCATGATCACCCACAAGTCAGCAAGGTATTTGATGATGAAGAAAAGTGGTCACCCAGCTTCACTTGACAATGCTGTGACCTAATACAGTGCAGACCTGATAAGACGAACTCACCCGGGACCTAAGAAATAGTTCTTCCCATAAGAAATTCCTCTTATAAGAGACCAGAGCCAAAGAAGAAAAAATGCGGGGGATAAACAAATTGTTCTTCACAACAGAAATTTGCCACATCTGAGATCGCCTTAAAGCGGTTTGCACTGCATATAGGAAGGCCTAAAACAGTAGTGTGCAAATAGTATTTACCTACACCTGTGTTTTGTTTGTAAATATATACTTTTTGTTTTTCTCATCCTCAAGCCGTGGCTGCTAAGAAGCTAAAACCATCCCAGCAGTAGTGTCACATGACAGGATGGCTTTCATTTGTTGATATGGACATGGCTGTGTTACTTTTTTGTCTGTTAATATTTGATACATAAGTTGATAAACAACAGAATTTTGTTGTAAAATCTCAACTCGCACGTACTTATTGTACTAGAATGTTTTGCTTTTTTGCACTTTTTAAAAAATAACCTCTTCCATTTTTGTACGTGTTAAAAGCTTGTTGCTCATTTTATTTTATTGATAAAATGTGAATAAAACAATAGTGAGTAATCTTCTTGTTAAATTTTTCATATGTACTTTAACAGTTATGAAGTCAAATGAACATTAGCCAGGCTAACAAGACAATGTTAGCCTCAGTTTACCGAAGCAGCCCATTGCTCTATCAAACAGGTATTTGATGGCTGATAAAAATCACTTTGCTCCAACTTTGGGAGAATGGAAATTACTGTTAAATGAATATATTTTTAATATACCATGACCCATGTGTGAAATCTTTAGCATTTCATACCCAAGTGCAGTATCTGCTTGGGTTGGCTATCAGGAAGTAGTAGTGACCTATTGACAAACAGTTGAATAATGAAGTGTTAGTTAGTTAGTTAGTTAGTCGCAGTTCCAACTTCACAGCAACGGGTCGTCCCCATTATGCTCTGTTCCTGTGCCAGTGAATATCATACAAAACGCTCCCCACCGCCCAATGAAGTGTTTTACATGTCTAGCCAGAAGAGGTTGCAGGTCTCACACTAGACAAAACATTGCAGGACCCCCTACTTGGTGCAGCCTATGCACAGACTGTCCCCAAAATTCCAAGAATCAACACACCTCTCTGCAGATGTGAAGTCCTGGCACCAATCTTGCACATCTCACTGGTTTCTGTGCTTGGAGAGATCTGCAAACCCCCATGGAGATGGTCCTTTGATACCAGATCAAGAGGAAAGTCTCGACACTAACCTGAACCCAATAGAAGTCCTTTCCATAACTCACACGACCTGAATGTCAACGCTCAAAACATAAAGGAGTTAAAGGTCAAGTCTCCCAGAGGACTTTCAACCAATCATTATATCTTGGTGGTACTGCCATTTTTTTTTTTAAAATGTTTCATATCCCTTACAGGACGTTTCAATGAACACCAGCATTTTCCAGCTGCTTTTGTACTAGGCAAGTTTTACATTCAGTAGTTTGCCATTACTTTCTGAATGACCGGCTCACATACTCCCGTAAGTTACCAGCGCTGCGTGAACCACTGTCGATTCTCGCAGCTGCTGTTTTCCCCTCGTGAATATACGGGATTGCCAACAATATCATTAACCTCTTGGCCAGGGTGAATGCCAATTACATATGCTCAAAAACCATTAAACTCTCACTCAAAATTAAACTCTGTGAGAAAGCGTAGACATAACTAGAGTTAAGTATTTGAGGAAGATACAGATTTTAAGCATTTCAAATGTTGAGCACAAAATCATTGTCAAATATACTCAGATACAATCAACTTGCATGATGAAATAACACACGCTTGCTTTATTGTTAAATGCTAATCATTCACTCATGCTAAATTTTCATGCTGGGCATACAAAACTTGGAGTTACTCACAGGTTTTCTAGATGGATCTCATTTGTCCTGCCTCAGACAATGTATAAGAGACCGTTAAATGTATACACACAAGAGCCTTCATCAGACAATGCAAAAGAGACACGTTAAATGTATATACAACAGTCCTCAGACAATGTGTGAGAAAAATTTTTTGTTGCGTATCCCTTACGGGATGTTGCAGTCAACACCAGCAATTTCAGCTGCTGTTGATGTACTAGGCAAGTGTTACGTTCAGTAGTTTGCCATTGGTTTCTGAACGACCGGCCCCTATACCTTTTTCGAAAAAACCAGCATCGCCGTGATTCGAACCCGGGTATACGGGCTCACAAACCGTGTGAGAGACATGGTAAATATATACACAACAACCCTCAGCCTGATTAATAATAAACATACAATATTACCTAAGACACTAGGGATATGCTATACATTACACATTGTGTTGTGTGCCTTAGAAGGTGCTCACAGCATGCATCAGTAACTCAATGTGATGAAATAATTTGAGTAAAATAAAGGTGAATATCTTGAAACACATGGACAGGCACTATAATTGAGATAACACATACATTAGTCGCAGTTCCAACATCACAGCAAAGGGTCCCCATTATGCTCTGTTCCCGTGCCAGTGAATATCTCATAAAATGTTCCTCACTGCCCCATGTGAAAAGTGGAAAAGACAGGAGTCTCGACAAACAACGGCCCGCTCAGGCACACTGCAATATGCCACCGCCAGAATGTCATCACAAAAGTCCTCTACGAACAATACAGTTCACCCCTGATGGAATTGGCAGTCACTTTCCCAACCAGATGTTCGCCTACAAAGTCTCGTTGTCTAGATATTGTTGTTCCGTTTCTAGATGTTTTCTAGCCACTACGCCATTTTTTCTTCGAAATGTAGATCACACAACAAAACAACCTCTAACAGATGTAAAGAAACATTTCACATTACATAATGCCATCGCCAGAATTCCAATAACAAATACGATTCCCAGTAGCAGATCAAAAATAAGAAAGATGAAGTTAAGAGAAACTTGTCGCTGGTCTATTATACAAAGCAATCAAAAGTCACTCACTGGCCAGTCCACTAAAATTACTCCACATTGATGATTATTGTATACTATTTTAGTCCATCTGTATACAAAATGGCAGAAGTGCTGTAAGTTGATAGTGAACTGCGTTGGTAATGTCATGAGCATGGTCGAATGTGGGTTCGCCACTTGGACTTGTCACTTGCTCAAGTGAGGGAAATATTGGCCACCTATTCCTCCATGCTCTCAGGCCTACCAAATGTGATGGCACTATCATATCACAGACCCATAGCAGGAAATTGCTTCAGGAATTTTAAAAATGTGCAGAATAAGACTAACATGGTAGGAGAGAATCCCCAATATGGTGCCCATGGTGAGAATGAACTCAACAAATCCCAGTAAATCAAGAAGTTAGGATACATATTGAGAAAACCGGCTAATATTATAATTAGAAAGTCCTTCCTCTGAAACCCATAAGGCACAGGAAATATAGGGAGATCCACAACACATGGACAAGAGAATTAGAGACAAGAGACTAAAATCTGGAAGGAGTTGCAGGAGAAAGCAAAGGATAGGAGAGCTTGGCACGAGTTGGCTGAGAGTCTAAGACCTATTGGGGCATAAGAGGCAGAATAAGACTACAATTTAGTAGAGAAAACATACAGAATTTACGTTTAATTTGCCAAAATTTCTGGTTTAATTAAATGCAGGAAACTACTCGTAAATATTGTTTGTGATTCAAATTATCCTGCAGGATTTAGCTTATTACATTCAGATTTCTAAGTACTGTCAAAGTCTCCTGTGAATAGCCCAGTAATCCCTTTAAAACCTCATCTGTGTGCTGGCCAAGAAGAGGTGGTGGTGTGGGGTCTACTGTTTTTGTTTCACTGTAACGCACAGCTGGTCCCGCAACACGAATTGTTCCTACTGTGGGGTGAAGCATCTCCTGAATCATACCATTATGCTGAACCTGAGAAAGTTACAGTTAGTCCATGAGTTTGTATTCTGAGGGATAAATGGAAGCACAGAGTCACTAACATATAAGTAAAGAACTCAAGGAACCTTGTACAGCCTTGAGGTGTATTGGGTATGGGGTGCTAACCCCATATTTTTATAGGCTAATCAGAACTTGCTGAAGTGGTCAATATCACGCCGGCCACCTTTACTTCCCAGGAAATATCCTGTTACCCATTTTAGGCTGAGAGCCTAGGTCAATTTAAATAATCTGCCTTGATGGACATTGAACACATCACCACTGGGCGGGCAGTCAAGTGTGCTAGCCACTGCACTACTGTGGTTCTCTCACTAAAGTATAGTCATACAATTTTATATTGAGCTGTGAGTCTATTACTGCTTCTGGTATTCAGGACAGTAACCGTGTCCTGATCTGTGCTCTCTGGGATGTGGAAGTGCTGATATGCCAGCATTTAAATGTTGCACATCCTTTACAGGATGTAGCAGTCAACCCCAGCAATTTTGGGCTTTGTGTTGCCTGGGCAAGTTTACGTTCAGTAGTTTGCCATTGATTTCTGAATGACTGGCACTCATTCAATTCTATTTAAAAAAAACCAACGTAAGGCGGTCTGCTGCCAAATCACCCACAGCTGTGTTTCGAATGCGGGTATGCAAGATTGCGAACTGCGTCCGTAACTCCTTTGCCATGGAGCCGGCACACAGGTCACTCTGGACAGACACATGTCTGGCAAACAAAGGGAGGATCAACCATGGTCTCTGCAGTGTTGAAGCCTATTGAGGAATACAACTTTGCATGCTACAAGACTACAAAGAGTCACATATTTCCCCAAACTGATGGTAGAAAATCAGTACCTAAATTGTGTACACGCTGCTTGGAGAGCTCACATTATTCAGAATGAGTGTGTTGCTTGTCTACTGGGATAGAACCAGTTCCCAATTCATGAAGCCATACAAGAGTGGACAACTCTAATCAACAGGGTTCAACAACAAATAATACCATCTTTGCCAACAGTTACGCTGTCCCACTGTGTCTTGTCTGCATTCTCACTTGTATTAGATTTCCTTCACACAATTTCTCTTGTCTATATCCATCGACAGCCGGCTCCATGGCAAAGACGTTATGGGCTCAGTTCATAATCCTGCATACCACGTTGGAAACACAGCTGCGGGCATTTTGGATTTTTATAAAATGGTATGGGTGCTGGTTGTTCAGAATGCAATGGCAAACTACTGAATGTAAGCTTGCCAAGAGATCACAAAACAGTATAAAAAATGCTGGGGTTGACTGCAACATCCTGTAAAGAATATGCAACTAACATAACATTTTCATCAATCAATGTCTTGTCTCGTGCAGACTCCCCCCCCCCCCCCCCCCCCCCCATAACAGTCTTTTGAAATGTCGAAATGCTCTATCATAAGCCAAGCGTCCTGTTTCTGCTGCTGTCATATGTAAATTATCTATCACACCTTTAATCGATTTATGTGATAGAACCCCTCTTCTCTACCTCCCCAGTACACTTTCCTCCATAGTTATCATTTTCAGACATTCATGTCTTTTAATATGCCCAAATTTTCCTCATTTTATTGTCTTCAATTTTATTTGTCTAAATAACCAATATTCTTCAGTACTGAGCTCTTGTTGGATAGATCCCTCTTCCCTGTAGGGTTCCTTTCAAGGAAAGCCTAGTATGTGACAGTTTCCTTCACATAATGATAGCACAAACATGCTGGCTGATCTGCCATATCAAAGCCAGTAGGAAGTGCAATAAGAGGTATGGACTCTGCAGTGTTAACAAATACAGTCTGAATAATATCAAAGCAGTGTTGTATATTACAGGCAGTGGGAGGAAGCTGGATAAGCGTGGTGCTGTAAGGAAATGGCAAAACGCCAAGAACAGAGCTGGCCATCCTAGTCTTATTGTGCAATTGGAAAGAGAGATGGACACCAAAGTTAGCTATTTAAAAAAAACTGGTTAATAGTGAAAAATGGGCAGAGTTGTGTCAAAGAAAAAGCACAGACGAGTCACTGAAATTGTTCTGCCGACTACATAAAAGTATGAACGGGGTAGTCAAGAATAAGAATGTTCCCGACTTCCAAAGCACTGACCTTATCTGAAGCCACCAGGGCCAGATGGTATAAGGTATGACGACATCAGTATGTGTACTGACAACGAGCTAGAGGAACTAGCAGATATGTACAACAACAGCATAGCAAGTGCTAGCATCAAGGAGGAGTGGTTACACAGCTATCCCCATGCCGAAGCCTGGCAAAGACCACGCAAAAGTTCAGGGATAGGGATACTGGGTAATAACCATGTAAAATACAATAGGCAAACTGCTGGAGAAGTTAATCGCCAGGAAAGTATCAAGCCATCTAGAGAGGCAAGGTTGCTTCCCACCTACCCTTGGAGGGTGCCGTCCAAATAAGAAACCTGGACCAACCCAGCAGTTTTTGCCCATGATGTCTATGAAAGTTTCCACTCAGGCATTGAAACATGTGCTGCGGCGATTGATCTTGAAGATGCGGACAACAGAGTGCCGTTGGATTTTTTAATGTTTCAGCTGCTTGAACTCAAGATAAGTCCATTCCTCCTTAGTTGTATCGTGGCAGCCCTCTTCCAATCGAAAGTAGTTTTTACATGTGGCAGTTGGACTTTGAACCAACAACAATATACCCGGACCTGCCACAGGGATCACCATTATCTCTGGTGCTTTTCAACGCCTACACTGTGAGAATTACCAGCGAGCAGATCACTGGACCGGGGAGGACATTATCATATGCTGACGATGTGTTAGTGTATCGTCAGTGTAAGGATAGAGATCGGGTTGCTGTGGAACTACAAACCAAACTAAATCACACAAGCACTTGGTGTGTGGAATCTGGGGCAATGGTCACCCCAACGAAGGCAGTAGTGACATGGTTTTCTTTGAATAACCATATTGTCAACACTATAACACCAACTGTAAATCTGTGTTCAGAGACTGGAAAGAATGCAGGCAATGAATTACCTGGGAATACGTTTTGATCGAAGCCTTGTTTATAATGAGCACATATACCAGGTGATAACAAAGGCCAAGCGGGGTTTGGCTGCGATGCAGGTGATGGCGGCAGCAAACTGAGCAGTGTCATCTATGTCTTCTATACAAAGGGCTGGTCATGTCTGTTTTTGAGTATGCGATGGCGATTCTGACTCTCAGCTGTTAGCAGATGGAAAGGATACAGAACGAAGCTATGTGTATTATTCTTGGATGTACAAGAGATACAGCATGCAGGGCGATGAGCTATCTTCTTGATTTTCCAACCATTGAAGACAGAATAAAAATTTGCAGAGCACGTGGCTACCTCAGAATCAATGCAAACACATGGCAAGGAGTGGGTACAAGTGCCAACAGATTTCTGTATGTCTTTTTCAGTTTGCATCCAACTAGACAGAAAATGAAGACAAGAAAATCCGGCTGCTGTGGAGGCGGAAGTTTAAGCATTGATTTTCGAGAATTCGTTAGACGGTGAAGCTGTCATTTACACAGATGGGTCGGTCATTCGACGTATTAGAAGTTCATGGGCCTTTACGACTCAGGCCAGATGGAGAATTGTGAAGGAGGATTCTGGTGCTTTTGTAGTGACCAAAAGTAGCCTGACTGTAGAAGTCACGGCAGTAAGTAAAGCAATAACATGGCTTGAAACACAGACATTCACTAGGGCATGTTTCCTTAGCGACTCAATGAGCATGCTCAAGACGATAGAGATGGGGTGGATCCGAAGAGAGTGGTTGCTGTCTCTGGAGCGGTCTCGGCTGGCAAAGATTAGTTTCATCTTCGTGCCAGGGCATGCGGGAGTACAAGGAAATGAGCGGGCTGACAAGCTTGCAGGTAGAGGGCAGATGTGCCATGGACCAGGCTGACATTCTGAATGCTTTATGTGAAGTAAATCGCTAGCAAGAACCAAATGATAACTATGAATCTACAACCATGGTCAGGATGCGAGAACAGCAAATTAAAAGAGGTGTGGCCAAACAAGAACACTACTCAGGAAGCCAAAGAAGATTGATAAACCAACACAGGACAGGTGTCGTTAGCCGCTACATTCTGCGGGATTTGCTGAGGAGGGGATCCGAGCACTTATGGACTGAATGGTTCGATGTGCAATGAGGATGATCTGTTGACTGACCGACTGACTAACTAACTTGAACATCCACGGGTGCAGCAATGCACTATCCTACTATAACAGGGGACCTGTGTCAGCACAGTAGTTAGCAGTTAGTCTGCAGGCCCAGTGGTCATGTGTTCACATCCCCATCAAAGTAGATTTTAAATTGACTTGGGATTACAGGTTTCCCCAGCCTAGGATTGGTACTAAGACATGTGGGAAGTAGAGGCAGACATCTTAACATTTACAGCATCACCCAAAAGGGTTCTTTACTCTTACTTACCAGTAATATAGAAGCCTTAATTACTTTATTAATATCAATGTTGCTACTGTCACATCAGCTCCTATAATTAGATTTTCCCATATGCATTGTCATACAAGTATACTTCTATTACGAGTATTTTTAATTTGAAGTTTTACCTGTGGATCAGAAAACACCTCACTTGTACTGTTTATTGGTCCATATGGAATGCCAGAGTCTTCAAACACATCCAGCCAGTGTGAAACAGGTTTCTGCTTAAACCTGCAATATCAAACATGCAAGTGGAGATCAGCATGGCTGAATGGATAAGAACACTCATTCTTAAACATCTGGTTTGCTGATGTCGAAGTAGCGGGTTCAACCCCGATACCTGTCAGCTGGACTAAATTATTGACTTCTCATCCTTGACTTGAGGATGTAAGTTACAAGTACCTCTGAAGTTGGAGTAGGTTCGCTTGATGGTGAGGAACACTGGCAAAAGGGAAAGCTAATCCACACACAAACATCAGCCCCATGCATTAGAAGTAGTAGCACATCTATGGACTACACTTGAGTTCAAAACGAGAGAGAAAAACAGAAAGACAAGCTAGTATGAAGTAAACATCCATCTATAAATGAATTAGATCTGTGAAGACAAAGAAACAATGCATCATATAATTTATATTTTTTTCAAAAACATTGTATGTTAAACAGATGTGTATCAGACTGATTTACCATTGTGCGGGGGATACATTTCAAATCAACTTCACAATTCTAAATTACATGGAAATATATAAACATGTAGATGGGAAATAATTATTAAACTGTACATGTAAATGTCAGGCCTGATACTGACCACATCACGAGTGTTGATTGGTCTATAAAATTATGGGCTAGCACTATTCACCCAAGAGAGCCATGGTGGCACAGCAGCTAGCATGATTTCCTGCTAGTCCAGTGGTCAAACATTGGAATCCCCTTGAAGGGAAAGATTTTTTTATAGACCTGAGCTTCCCAGGTCGACCTAGCCTAAACTGGGTACCAGCAAATGTCTGGAAAGTGAAGGTGGCTGAAATTATATTGACCAATACATGTTGATTGGTCTATACAAATTATGGGGCTAGCACTATATACCCAATATGCTATCTTCTTCGGTGAATTTTGTAATCTCAGTTCTAATGAAAGGTTGTTTTCCATTTCCACATATTCTGTACAATTATCCGAGTTCTGTGCAGCCCTATCTGAGTGGTTTCATCTTTTCTTTTATCTCATTTCAACTAAAGATTACACTTCTCCATTTCACTCGATATCACCAAATTGCTTCTAATTAAGTTATTCTGGCTTAAAGAATATGACACTATAACTTAATTGCTATGACATCAATAAATGTACCATTCTGATTTCTGATTCTACTAGTGTTTGTTTTCAAAGTTTTTTACACAGGCATATTCACAATCATTGCATAACAGAAATAACCAGCATTCTTACTCTCCATTTGCGAGGAAGACGGAGTTGGGTACATCCCACGTCAGTTAATCAAGCAATCTTTCAATTGAAAGTTTTAAAAATTACTTCTTCTTCTTCATTCCTCTTTAGAGAGATGTGCGTCACAACTAGTTAAGCACCTCAAATGTCAGTGTGTCCGACTTTGGCATGTATATGTGTAAGGTTTGCTTCCACTAGACAGATTCCATCCAAGGTAACTGGCTCTATCTACCTAAGGATAGGTTTTCTCACAATTTTGCCAAGGCAGTAGCTTATTGCAATTTCTAACTGCCATGGATTTTTAACACACCTCCTGATTTTAACTGAGAGAGCTAAGTGTATGATCTCTTTAGTGAAGATATCAGGGGAACGTGTAGTATACATATATTTCTTGGATAGTTTTCTATACCAGTGATTGTATCACAAAACTGCCACTTACACATTCTTCAGCAAAGCCAGCAACTGAACTCTGTTTTTAACTCTTGCTTTGTTTGTCAGGTACAGTTCATTTGTTGCAAGCTCTGGGTGTCCTATTAGCTGAAGAATGCAAAATGTAACAACTTCATTAAGCTACAATAAAACAAAATAATGTAATAAATAACTTGTTTATGAAAAAAAAAGTATAGCTACTGTTCTTAACTTTGCACTTTGAAACTATTATAAACTCAACTTTTCTAATGTTTCTGCCAAACTATATATATATATATATATATATATATATATATATATATATATATATATATATATATATATATATATATATATATATATACCGGCTCCGTGGCCGAGGGGTTAGCAGCTTTCTCCGCTAACTCCGAATACTCTCGTCACGTGACGCGACGAGAATTAGCAGTGGTTCGAATCGCAAAAGTGACTTATGAGAGTAAGGAGCCGGTCGCTCAGAAAGTCGTGGCGTGCTGATGAGCGTAATCTAGCCTAGGAATCAACATACAGCTGAAAGATGCTGGTGTTGACCGCAATATCCTGAAACAGGATGGAAACGCGGAAGGAAAAAAAAAAAAAAAAATATATATATATATATATATATATATATATATATATATGTTTGCATATCCTTTACAGGGCATTGCTGTCAACATCAGCATCTTTCAACTGATTGTTGATTTCTTGGCAAGATTACGCTCAGTAGGTTGCCATTGCTTTCTGAGCGGCTCACATACCCAGTAAGATACTGATGCGATTCGAACCACTGCTGATTCTCACCGTCGTCACGTTACTTATCAGAGTATACGAGATTACGGAGAAAAGTTGTTAACCTCTAGGCCAGGAAGCCAGCTTCTGCCAAACTAGTCCCTGTCAAAACAACATTAGAAGAAGCTAAACACATACAAGATGAGATGCTTCAGGATAATGTACTAGAGACAAAACTGTCAGATGATGGGACCACAGAGACCTCACTTTACAAGTAATTCACATCATCACAATCATCATGTAACAAGTTCTTTACACAACATTACTGTCATCTAATGCCTACAGTACCTTGACCCTGAGAAATTAAGGCCACCTGGCTAGTGCAGTCGGCACAAACTGTGCAGTGTTGGGTTTTCTTTTTGCCTCAACAGAAAAAAAATCCACACCTTGCATAGGACTCAAAACCAGGTCTCCCAAAAGAGAACTCAGCATACTAGCTACTTGGCCAGCTCCTCAATCTCCTCACAACCCATGGAAAAGACTTTCAATCCTTCGAACAGTTCTCTTGCCTTGTTTATTTTCATGACCTGGGTGTCTTTAATGTACTGTATCCACTGCCATGTTGGTCAGCCCCTGCTTGAAACTATACCACCCATGACTGTTCTTCCCAAACAACTGTGATGTTTAACATGGTCAAAGTGTTTCAGTTTCTGAGACATAATGTTCATGAGTCAGTTTTCTTGAATATTCAGATCCTGAAAAATATCAGTGTCTTTCATCTTTTTTTGGTCTACAGTATTTTCAAGAATTTTCCTATTAAAATTAAGTTAAAAGCCTCGATTTTCAACTTTAATGACTGTTAAATGGGCCATTATTTACATCCAGAATTTGCTGCAGGAAGGTTTCTCTGAAAATGTTTACTTGTATTTACTTGTGTTGTGCCACTGGCTGTTAATGTGGTTCACCAACTGCACTGCTAAGACTTGTCTCCTCTTGAACTGTCCATGTTAATGTTAACTGTGCAGCCAAGGTGTTCATACTGAGACAGCAAATACATTGGTTCTAACATTCTTGAGAAGAAAACCCACCCATTACTACTAAGCAATTAACTTATTAAGTGCCATGGAATGATTAATCGTCTTAAGCGACTTCCCATATCTGTCGTGGACTTACATACAGAAGCTGTTCCGATGCAACCCCCTTTAATTTGATATATAATACAACATGTCTGCTAACATATTAACTTTTCTGTCATAACCGTGACACACCCCTACTTCCCATTTTCCACCACCCATCTTTGTTTGGTCCAAACCAACTTTCTATTTGGCACTGAATCTGTTAAAACATGCCAATCTGGTTGTGCATTAAGATAGAAACCAAGAATCAGATATGTAGATTCCGTTAGAGTTTTACCCAACAAACAACATATAGGGAGTGTGGCATACTGTGCTCAAGAATGACAATTTCAACTCAGCTTTACAGTGAATGTTAACCAAAGTAATCAGAACATGGAATGCAATTTACCCACCTGGGGAAAAACAATAAAAACAACAAAAATAATTTAAGAGAAAACTTCCATTTCTTAACCAATTATAACTTTTCACATATATAGCGTATAGAAATATGGTATCCAAAAGTAACATCTAGACTATCACAAGAGTCAGTATATGGAATCCAGAAGCAATGTCTAGACTATAATTTTAAAGACTATCCCAGAAGAAAGTGAAGTATATGGAATCCAGAAGCAATGTCTAGGCTATACATTCAAAGACAATCCTAAGAGTTACTAAAGTTTATGGAATATAGCAATGTCCAGGCTGTACATTAAAAACAATTCCATGAGCCACTGAAGTATATGAAACCTAAAACTATTCAAAGCTTTCAGCCTCAAACTGACAAGTCACAACCAGTCCAAACAGACAGTAGTCATGTCAAGATGTTGACACATCAAAGTTAGTAATTTCTGTCAACTTGCCTTTGTTATAACCTTAAACTGTGTGTCGTTTCCAGCACCAACTACAAAGTAGCCATCTGAAGCTTCAAATGCCTGAAATAAAAATGAAACATAGATTTCACATTAAATTTCATAGAAAATATTACATGAGAATCGCAAAGCTAAGATAAAATATTAAAGCTTTAGCCAATGATAAATCTAAGTCTCTGTGAACAAAAATAAAGATATTGTGGGGAAAAAAGATACCGAAAATGGTCAGCAAAAGTGTTTGAAACACTTAAAACAATTTTTCAAATAGTAATGTTTGAATGCCTGGGTCAGCTGGTTTTTACATCCTTTGGAAGACTGAGGTTTAACTGTTAAGTTCCATGCATTGACATCCAGGTCATCTGAGCCCTGAAAAGGGCTTGCATCTATTGAAGTGAGGTTGATGTAAAGACTTGCCTCTCAACCACTTATTGAAGTACCATCACCACTGGGATTGTGTTGCCGAGATGTCCTTCACCTCTCCAAGCTCAGAAACTAGCAGGGTGCTCAAGACCAATACTGGAACTTCACATATGTGGAGAGACATATTGGGATGTCACCAGATCATGATTCACTGCCCTGTTCTCGACCCATCCCAGAATAGACACATATCATATACACTGATCTCTGAAGAAGGTTATCTTCAACACAGTAAATACAGACTGGCTAGAATTTGGCTAATTACATGACAATATGTCATACTGAAACTACAGAATGTAACATTTACTAGTAAATCACAAATAGCCCAAAAATGCTGTAAAGGACATGCAATTAATATTTTTTTCCTTAAAGGTATACTGAGGATATGGTGCTAGGTCAATGGTTCTCAAACGGTGGGGAATCCCCCTCCCCCCAGGGGGGAATTTTAGGGTTTCCAGGGGGGAATGAAGACCATTTCAAGATCGTGTTAATACAAAAACTGATTACTTAATATTGTTTTTCCCTTCATACTTTACAGTTATGTACGTCTCATCCTTCTAAAACTCATTTTATAAAGTAAGTAGACCCACAAATCACGTTTTATATGGATGTCTAGACTTGTTTTAGTATATGCTATTACATTTACCTTCCATTTTTACGTATACTGTGTAGGGGTGGGGGGATTTTTAGGTAGGAAATATGAAAGGGGGGAATGACGTTCTGAAAATATGGTGAAGGGGGGCACGGGCCAAAAAAGGTTGAGAACCACTGTGCTAGGTCCATATTTTTGCTGACTGACTGGCTTGTAACATATATGAGTAATCCAGGGCCACTGTGTCAGTAGGTGAATGCACAAACCACTACAGCTACTACATTCACTACTACTGCATTTTATTACATTATGAAATTCTATTTAAAAATACTTCACATTTTACATACCTGATAGGGTACAATGCTAGCATGAGCTGTTCCGTATCTTTTCCCTTCCTGGCCAGCATTCAAATAATTTGAAGCCACATTCACCAATGAAGCCACCTTTCAAACATGACAGGCAAATTAACTATTATTAAATAGATGTACAAATAATGCACATGAGATTCACAAATGTGAAAATAATTATTTTGCTTTCATATCCTAGAAACTTTACTTTTGCAATGAATTACGCAACAACTGCCAGAATAACTAACAACAATGGTATACAAGAGGATAATGAAAGTATAATATTATATACAACTATAAAAAAGAGCCAAAAAATTTTTTCTTAGTCAGGTAATAAGGAAAACAATGGAAAATATACGACTGGAAAGATCAGGGGTAGAAGAGGTAGAGGCAGACAAAGGTAAGTGATGCTGGATAGCTTCTGGTGGTGGCATGGAGGAATAACATGATCTGTAACAACAGGAACCAACATCTCTGGAGATACATGAACACCTACAGCCATTTGGCATGGCACATGATGATGATGATGATGATGATGATGAGTGGGTAAGCCTGAAGATACAAAGAGAGACTTTCGGTAAACGAAGTAACACTGATTAATTTCACTGTAATTACATAGGCCAGCAATGTACAGCATCTATATTAGTGAAATAGTCGCTGAGTTTTCATAATCAAAAACTAGGACAGTCAACATTAAGATGTCCTGAAACAAACCAAAGAAAATAGTCACCGAAAGAAAACAATAAATTGCCCTTGATCATACAATGACAAAAATGAAAGATTGAATACACTTGAAAGCTACCAAGAAATGGGAACAGCAGAGAGAAAGAAGTGGTGGTATACAGCACAGTCAGTGCTGTCCCTCTAGTATTGAAGAATCATCGAATGTACAACTCCTGCAGTAGCTTATCTAGTTAAAATATTATTTTTCTTTGGTATTATTTTTGTTTACCTAGGCTGCAACACCTGAAATTACAGGATGCAGTTAAAAGAAAATGGTAGAGAGCAGGTGTCAGCAACCTTTTTGCAGTGTTGTGCTGAAGATGAGTCATTCAGGGTGCCAGCCTGTGTCCATCATAGTCTATTCCATATTTTTTTGGCTGAACGTTTTAAAACAAGTATTTTTCACATTTCTTTTCCTTTTTTAAAGTTATTGTAATGGCATTGTATTGCATAACAACACCAACTTTCATGCTATGGTCAACAGATTGACCAGGAGCGGTGTGCGACAGCCAAGAAAACTATATACAGAGTTGATGGTGGGATGGGTGGGGGGGAGGGCGAGGGCAGAAACTTTGTCAAGGTCAGTAATTGTTTCTCCATACTCATTCAATTAGCATCAAATCAGACATTCTTACCTCTAATGTCAAACTTTGCTCTGAAGTGATGTAAAAACAGGAATAGCTTGAATGGAATTAAATGTTTCTATCTAATTAATAATTCATTTTTTAAATGAGATCATGTACTGTACTTTAATTAGCTCAGCATGCCATTGAAAATAGCTTCATGTGCCACAATAGGCATGCATGCTATGGGTTGACATTGCCTGGTATAGAGGAAACTACAGAGAGAAAAAAAGTGTTAATAGTCTGGGATCAGGACTGGAAAGTTATCAGTGCACAACTAAATGAACTGCGTTCGAAACACAGCTGCTGATGATTTGGCAGCAGACCGCCTTGCGTTAGTTTTTTTTTTACAAAATGGTATGGGTGTTGGTCGTTCAGAAAGCAATGGCAAACTACTGAATGTAAACTTGCCAAGAGATCACAAGCAGCAAAATAATGCTGGGGTTGACTGCGACATCCTGTAAAGGATATGCAACTGACTTTACTCTTTGTATACATTAAATACCAATATTACATATATGACTAACTACATCTCCATGATTACTCACATTTGTTGACAGCAGATTGCAGTCTATGTGCTGACCCCTGCCTGATTTCTGCCTGGACAAAATAGATGCAAGAATGGAACCTACAGCATACAGTCCAGTGGAAAGGTCTGTTATAGCCACACCAACCTTGCAGGGTTCTCCATCCTTATTTGACACATCCCAAAGTTTCATCATTACAACACACCCAGTATTACACAAAGTTACATTGACATAGACACCTATGTGTTACAGAGGTCCAAAGGAGAAGCAAATAATAGTAACAATATAAAATGAACCTGAACTGGGCATGTTTAAAAATAATAGAAATGGTAAAACATCTGATTTCCATATTATTATGGCATATTTTTAGATATAGTGTTAGACCCATATTTGTATAAGCAAACACAACTCAATGGGTAATGTCATCTGTATAATGCAGGCAAATATAACTTCCAGAATATTGCCTGCTGTCCATTTTATTGCCACCGGCCCACCATTTTATGAGGCGGATGTCAACCACAAAGCCACATGATGCTAAAAAAAATATGAAGAAAAACAGTATGAGAATGTGGACAACAAGCAATCACACAGCCCTAAGAAGTCATCTATGCTCAGTTAAACAGCATGGTTACTTTGACTTCATGCTTTAGAAAGATCAAAATTAATGGCAAGAGTAAATGAAATATAAAAGATAGTGGTAATCACATGCCACTGTCACAAGCCACTTACATTGACTAGGTCATGGCACTACAAGGTGTAGTGAGTAATGTCCCTTCCTTGCCACTGTTCCTTCACATAAATATATCTGGTATCCATTTATGGTAGGTAAGTGGCTGGCAATGTTTGCCTGCTGGACCAGTGGTCATGTGTTCAAACCTCCATTTAGGTAGGGATGTTTTAAACAATGACCTGGGCTCCTTGGTTTACACAGCCTAAAATGGGTACCAGAAAATGTCTTGGGGTGTAAAGGTGAATCGGGTGATACTGACCACATCTCCTGTTAAATACTGATTGGTCTATACAAATATGTGATTAGCACCATATACTCAATGTGTCTGCAGGTGTACATAAAGGGTCTTTTACTTCTGACTTTTTCCATAAGAGTATTCAAGAAACAGGCTTAGGATGAATCTAGCTGCAAGTAGGCAATTTCATACCATTTTAAAAAATAATGTTCCCATTTGTCATCTTTTAATAACTGTAACATCTACAAAACTATAAACATATCTCAATTTATTTAGATATTTCAATGACACATTAATTTATCTTTAAGACTGTATATCATTCATAAAGATATGCTTCAAATTAGCAAAGCCATAGCTGAAATTATACATATTAGAATTATTTGTGTGGAAAACATGAAGATAAATTAATTCTGCTACAGGATGTTTTTTTAATCAGGGTAGATGAATATGAAGTGTCAACTTACAGCTGGTCCAGTAATATACATGAGGCCACCTAATCCTGATACAATCACGTCATAACCAGCCCGAGTGGCGTACTTGCCAGTTTGACCATAACCTTCAAAAATGTTGACACAAGAGTTGATTGCAGAAAATGCAAATTTGTTAACATTCCAGTATGTCATAATAAATAAGGGGGTGCAGCAGCTTAAAGATTATGACATACACCTCTGGTGCATGCAGACCTACGTCGATTCATTGTGTGGACTGTTTGGATTTACAGCAAAATAAGAAAATTATGAGATACTTCCCCATGATCCTGGGGGTAGTTGATCAGATGTCAGACTTTCTCAGACAAGTGCAAAAACCTCAAGAAGGCCTGTGTGCATTCTCGTGTTTAAAAATATTTCAGCAGTTGGAAGTTGAAAAGGGCCGGTCGAATTGGCTCCTGCCCAGAATAAATTTCAAAATTAGAAAACTACCCACAAATGAACATTTATAGCATATGTCATGTTTTGTAAATAGATATTTGGATACTTGCTGGTGCTATGAATTTTGTGCACTGTCGTAAGATTCTCCGAGAATGATTATGAGATACACTGGAAACCTTAGGATAAATCTGTTGCAATGAAAATCACCCTTTTTCAAAAACCAGCCATAAAAATCAAACCAACCATGCTGTTGTTTATAGTCAACTAGCTGACCCGGCCCAGCTTCGCCCAGTCCCTTGCGGGGATCTGTCTGTCTGTCTGTCTATATAGGAGGAGGGGGAGGAGGAGGAGGGGGAGGAGGAGGGGAGGAGGGGGAGGAGGAGGGAGGGGAAGAGGAGGGGGAGGAGGAGGATGAGGAGGGGGAGTAGGAAGGAGGGGAGGAGGAGTGGGAGTAGGAGGGGGAGGAGGAGGAGAGAGTAGGAGGGGGAGGGGAGGAAGGGGAGGAGGGAGGAGGAAGAGGAGGGAGGAGGAGGGAAAAGGGGGAGGAGGGGGAGGAGGAGGTGGGAGGAGGAGGATTATAACGCATATGTCTGTAGATAGCTGTAGCGAAAAGGTCCACCTATTTGAGAAATATGCAACAATTTTACATATATAGCAATGCTAGTTAGTTAGTTAGTTAGTTAGTTAGGTAGTTAGTCGCAGTTCCAACTTCACAGCAACGGGTCGTCCCCATTATGCTCCGTTCCTGTGCCAGTGAATATCACACAAAATGCTCCCCACTGCCCAATGTGAAAAGTGGAAAAGACAGGAGTCTCGACAAATAACAGCCCGCACAGATACACTGTGCACAATGCCGCCGCCAGAATGTCAACACAATAGTCCCCCACGAAACACCCAGTTCATCTCTGATGGAATCGGCAGTCATTTTCCCATGATGTTCACCCACACAGTTCTCGAAAATACAGTTCATCGTCGATGGCAGTGGCAGTCAACCAGAAGCCCAGCAGCCACGCATTTCTGCATAAGGCAAAAAACCGGTCAACTCTGTGATATAGCCATCTGCCATCGCTCCGAACATGCAGTTACATTCCAAAAACCCTTGGGCAGATTCAAAAGCATTTCACACGAAACTCACAGCTCACAGTGTCACACCACGCACTCTCAGTAGCAGGGCGACGGAACCATCAAACCTCCTTAGTCGCATCTTACGACATGCATGGTAGGCTACAGTGTTGCTATTCTTTGCTTCCTTTATGGGTCCTGGCAACACACAGGAAATATAGCAATGCTATTAAAAGTTGTGTCCCCTTGCTATATATAAATAATAATGTAAATTGAAATATTAAATTTTATTAAGTAAATAACTGTTTGTACACTAACAAACTATGACAGTTGGCAGCACTGGAATGAGAAGAAGACGTGTAGAAAATTTCATCTCAATCGGATGGACCGTTCGTGAACGCATAAACGACATACAGACAGACAGACATTCTATTTTATATATATAGATTATAGTCAATGTTTCAGAAAATTTCTTGGGATCTGGATCTACTCAAGGGTTATGTCTCTCTCTCCTCTCCCCCCCCCCCCCCTCCCCCCCCCCCTTTCATTTGCTTGCTTTGAACTCAAGCATAGCCATACACGAGCTACTACTTCTAGTGCACTGGACTGATTTTTGCATGTGGATTAGCTTTCCCTCTTACCATTTGCACTCACTCTGACTTCAGAGGTACTTGTAATTTACATCCCCAAGTCAAGGACGAGAAGTCAACATTTTAGTCCAACTGTCCGGTGTAGGGGTTGAATCCGGATATTAAGAACAAAACTCTAATCCATTCAGCCATGCTGACCTCCAGGGCTCATATTACAATTAAACATAACTGAGGCTCCATTCCAAATTGTACCAGTTTAATGTGCCCAAGGTGAATGCTATTTAAATAAGACACCACAATATGCACTTGAGCTCAAACTAGCCGTACATATATTATCTAAATACAACCAATTAAGAGTGGCTCATTCCAAACATTACAAGGTGAGGTGAGGTTAATTAGGATTAAGCAGTGAAAATTTTGTAAATAAAAGAAAAAAACAAAACATGGAGAGACTCATCTTCACAAGAACACAATCTCAAATAACTGAGGAAGTTGTTATAACAAGTTTTCATGAGTAAACTAAAACAATAATACACAAAGACAGAAGAACACTAAAATGATTAAATTAAGGCATGATATGTAAAACATACAATACAATAAATGGAATGAAATGAAATGTTAGGTACTTATCTGAGCACCTGATTTATTCAGAGAACTTTAATTTTAAGAACAACTTCAGCAAAGTAAAGGTAGTCCCATAGTAGCCGCTGTAGTTTGAGTGTGAAGTGTTTGGTTTCACATACTCTAAGCCATGACATATGAGATTAGGTGGCCAGTTCCTGTCCTCATTATCTTTCATTCCCAAATAATTTAGAAAATTATCTGGTGTCCATGGTTAGGAGATTGCGTCAACCCCAGAGTCATACTGGGGTTTGCTGGGAACTGAAATCAGACCACTGTCTTGACAGGCCAATGCTCTAACCATTATGCCACCCTGGTTCTTTACAAAGTTTAATGAACATGTCAGGAACAATCCTTACCTAACAGGAACTATTTTAAAAGGCTCTACTACAATAATTGCCTGCTTGAACTAGCTATAAAACCATTATATATTTGTCCAAATACAGAAGAACTCATATATGCATCTTGTAACACGTTCATCTTCCTTGAAGCAATACTTCCTAAAATGTCCATCTGCCATTTATTCACGCAGTATGATGAAGACATATGGCAGAAGTCTGTGTGAGGTTGTATAAAATAAGTGGGAATTTCTCTCTTTTCACCTTGTGGCTAGCATTTTCTTACAAAATGGGAGTTTAGACCAAATCTCACATCCAACATAGTTCCTTTATCCTATCCTCATGTATGTGATAGGGAATATCACAACACAAAACAATGAAAACTATTGTTTCATCATCAATGAAGTCTAAACAAGGCAAGGACATTGCTCATCTTCTTCTTCTTCAGCGTTCCGAGCCATTGAGGTTCTTTGCTGCAAATACAATCCGTCTCCATTCGTCTTTCTGGTTGACCTTCTCTTGCCAGTCGTTGATTGCAAGTGCTTGTAGGTCTGTACATGTATTATCTCTCCACCGTCTTCTTGGTCTACCTCGGGGTCTACGGTCATTTATTTCCTGAGTGTAAGCGAGTTTTGTTTCCCTATTGTCTTCCATTCTTTCTATATGCCCCAGCCATTGTAGTCTATTAGCCTTCATTATACCAGTGATTAGCGGGGACTTAAATAGATCATAAATGTCTATGTTACTTCTTCTTTTCCACTCTCCACTTTGTGTATCCCTAATGGGTCCAAAGATGCGTCTTAAAACTTCGTTCTCAAAGGTTTGTAATAAGGCTTCGTCTCCTTTCGTTGACTCCAGGTTTCAGAGCCATACAGCACAACTGGTCTGATCAGTGTTTTGTATATTGTGATTTTGGTGTTACGAGATAACGCATTTGATTTTAGTAGATGTGTTAGTGCATAGTATATCTTATTTCCAGAATTGATTCTAGTTTGTATTTCTTCCCTTATGATGTTGGAGCAGTTGAAGATTGTACCCAGGTATTTGTATGTTTCCATTCTTCTAATGGTCATATTATCTATTTGTATGTTACCAGAGTTTTTAGCCATTCCTTCTCTTGAAATTACCATATATTCTGTCTTATCTTGGTTGATAACCAGCCCCGTCTGTAGGGCTTTTTCCTTTAAGTGAGACAATATTTCCAATGTCTTTTGTTCATTTTCCCCTATAATATCTATATAATCTGCATAACCAAGCAGCTTGGATGTTTCTCCAATATCACAGTCCTCCTTTACCTTCCTTACAACTTTCTCTAGAGCCAGATTGAAGAGTAGCGGCGATAGCGCATCACCCTGTTTCAAGCCAGATGTTATTTGGAAAGGGTCTGATTTCCTGCCTTTATATGTTACGATATTATAAGTATCTTCCATGCATTAGTTCAATAGAAACAAAGCACACGCACAATTAACACAATGATTTCACCTGTTATAGAACAGTAGATTAGATGAGGAAACTCTGCATGCATATCTGGATACCCAAGACCCATTTTTGACAACACTCCTGGGATGTAATTCTCTACTAACACATCACTGACAGCAGCTAACTGGGGATAAATCACACCATGACACAAATAAGGTAGTATCTAAATGTGTATGAACTTGCTTTTTGCATACATCAATTTTCACAAGATATATCATATATGCAATAACAGATGACAGCTGAAGTGAAAGAAATATTTAAAAGGGAAATAGGAAGGCCAATATGAATATGACATCACGAATCAAGATTATTGCACCCAGGACATTCTCACACATGCTCCATTCCCTTCTTCAGCAGTCGATGAAGTTTCCACACCATAGTATCAGTAGCAGCCTGACTGAATGTCCACATGTATCTTCCCCTATGGACTGAATGTCATTGACCCACTGCTCATCCCTTGCTGAATATAGGAAGGCCAAAAATACATTAAACAGCACTAACAAGATCTTAATATTTAAAGGGATAAACTTCTTTATTTGTCCGCTTTAGGACAGCCTGCATCTGTTTACAGGCAAACAGTGATATCTGAGCCTCTAGGTTATCTTATCACATCATTTGCTGACTGCTCTGTCTTCCCAGGCAAGCAATAAGTAATTTAAACATGAGAATAGTCAAGGATTATATATAATTAAAACTACTGTATGGTTTGGAAGTACAGACAATGTATAAAGAAAATGAGAAATTGAAGGCACTAGAAATCTTCAGGCACAAAAGAAACTAGTCACAATTCATGGAAACGAAACAAAACAACTGAAGATGTACTAAAGAAGCTCGGAATAAAAATGAAAAATGCTCACTGGTGGAATAAAACAGAGACAAATTAACTATTTTAGCATCATTATTGGCTTGGTTAGCTAGTTGTGGAATCCACTGGAAAAATGAGTTGAAGACTGATACATTGTCATTCACGTCATTTCAGCCCTGAGAAGAGATTGCATTTGTTGCAGTGTGGCTGGGAGAGAGACTTTCCTCTCGATGATAGCAGTCTGCACAAGCACTATGTTGCAGAGCTCTCCTTCCCTTCTCCAAGTTTAGAAATCAGTTGGGTGTGTATTCAAAGTGCTGTTTGATCAGATCTCAAAGGTGACACAATCTTTTGTTGATTCGGTCAGATGGCTAAAAGCCAAATTGATGGACACAGATCACTGATATCACATAACTCCATCCAAACAGAAATGCCTATTAATCAAAGAGCATGTCACCGCTCTGAAATCACAAGACAACGAACACCTGGTAATACTAAAACCAGACAAAGCAAAGGGAGTGGTGCAGTGGTTATGGACAAGTCTGACTACGAAAGGAAAATGGAAGACATTTTTACGGAGCCATCTAAATTGACCCAAAAGCTAGCAATCCAATGGACTTCGATACAAAAGAGAGGAATGAAATTCAGTCACTGTTAAACAGTAAATTTATCAGTGACATGACTGCACAGTGATTCACCCCAGAGGGCTCACAAACCCCCTAACTTTATGGACTCCCTAATTGCACAATCCTGGAGTACCACTGAGACCTATTTTATCTGTGGTCAACTCTGCCCAACACAGGATGGCGAAATGGCCTGCGGAAATTCTTATACCAGAGAGACAATAATTTGATCCCTTAATACTAAAAGATTCATTTGAACTGGTTGAACTATTGGACACCATAGATCTTAAAAGTACATGACATCAGTAAACATTGCATCTCTTTTCAGTAACATTCCCATGGAAAATTAACTATGATCACATAAAAGAGAAGTAACTTAAATTAGGCTTACCGACATCCAAACTCAAGAAACTACTAATACTGTGCATATCTAATATTAAATTTAATTTTCTTAACAAATCATACAGCAAAATTGATGGAGTTGTCATTGGGGGGGGGGGGGGGGGAATCCTCTAGGTCCCATTCGAGTGGGCATCTTTGTGGCGCACTTAGAAGAACAAAGAGCTTAAAATATTAAGGACTTGGTTCTACATCACCGTAATGTTGATGATATATTATTCATCACAGAGACCAGACAACTAGCAGAATCGTTCTACTCCACAATGAACCAAGCCCACAAGACATTTATTTATTTACTGACCATGAACACAATGGCACCTTATTATTATTAGACATCCTGATCCGACATCAAGGAGACAGCACCATCTAAAGAGCAGTCTATCAAAAAAGGAACATGGATGGGTCAATACCTGAATGTCAATAGTTGTGCATCTGTCCAATATAATCATGGCCTGGTAAAGATACTGTTTAATTGACCTAGGAAGATTTGCTTCGATGACACACTAGAAGAACAGGAGACCTTTAACCAGACTCTGCAGTCTAATAGATATCAAGCTGACTTCATCAAGCATTGCTGCCAGCCACCCAAACCTACCCCTGTAGTCCTCAAACTTCAATTGTTTCTTCTGCTAACCTTTCGAGGAAACAACATAATGAAACAAATATTCAATCGATTTAAAATGGCAGTAAAGCAAACATCTGTTGCTGCTGAACCAATAATCAGATACAAAAACCACCCAGATATCTACTCTATCTGTGAAAGAACCATTGTCTCCATAGATGAAATCAAACTGCATTTATCAATGGGAGTGCCCAGCAACCAGCTTAGATAGAACGAAAAGACAGTCAGCAAATTGAGTAACTGAACATATACCAGTGTGGGTGGAAAAGAGAGTGAATCAGTCTTCAGGAATTCCTGTGCAGTCGACAGGGTGTAAAATACCTTCCTTGGTGATTTTTCAAAATCTCATAAACTACAGTCATAAAATTAACAAAGGAAAAGTGTTACATATACTGTATTCAATGAAAAATAAACAATTGCTCAAATTTGATGAGGCTTTAGCAATTAGGCAGTTCCAGTCAGTTTTTTGCAAAAAAGGGAGACTTCATTTTAAATTTTAAATAACTATGGGCATAACAAATGTTACACAATCGAACAATACCTGTGACTATGTGTCTTAAATATGTTAGACACAGAATTATTCATTTATTAACATTATTTGATATATAACTGCAGTATGCACCCAACGAGGTACAACAAAATATGCCAGGCAATAAATCGTGCAACATATTGATTGTGGCTTCTGTGTTTAAGTTCACCAATGGAATACATTGTTTTCAATCTATGGATCTGCCTTAAGCTCAGTAAAGTGTCTAATAAAGAAACAGAAACAAAAATAAACAAATATACCAGGTACACACATTTAAAAATAGACATATCCATTTTAGGGATAAATGTTTAGAAACAAAATTGGCTCAAAATTACAAATATAAGCAAACATAGTGTCAGTCATCTAATTCATACAATGATCTAACCTCCTTGATCAGCTTCACTCCTTCTGGTTTCTTCATATTAACTGTGATACTCTGAAAAGCCAGAAAGCAATACATTTCCTGTTAGTAAATCTCTTTCTGTGTATGTGTATGTGAGAGTGAGAGAGAGAGGGGATAAGGTGGTGGGGGGGGGGAGGGGGGGGGGAGAAGACTGATGGTATAAGTGACAAAGCTTGACAGAGGTAGACAATGCTGGATGGTTTGGAAGTTTGGCACACTGGCACAGAAGATGATAGCAGTCACATGATCAAGAACATAGAGGATAGATGTTTGTCGAGAAACATGATCACCAGTTCCATGGCACATTACACATACATATAGATAACCCCAATCATCAGTCACTGGATGACGCAGTTAATATTATACAGGCTGCCTTTACTTCCCAGAACATATTCTGCTACACATTAGATCAATAAAAACTATTCCCACCTAGAAGGCGATTAAAAAACATGACCAATGGGCCAGCAAGTATGCAAGTTAGTCACTGCGCTCTCATAGCGATTTGCTATTTTTTATGCACTGTATTTGAGTTGTAAATATAAACAACTAAAAACATATTTATTTACAGTTTTCCTAAATATTCCTTGTCAAATTATAGGTGCATCTAATATGCCAGTGCTTCTCAAATGGTGGAAAATATGGTGCAATATGTATAACTAACTTCACAAGTCATTCATGAACAGTTTACACACAGAATGTGCCTGGTGTCAATACTCCAACAACAACAACAACAACAACAACAACAACAACAACAACAACAACAACAACAACAACAACAACAACAAACACTGAGTACTAAAAAGTTAGACTATGTCTTAGAAACGTGCCAGATACTTACTAAATGTAAAATTAACACAGGATTACGACTACATTCATAATTTACTATATCTTTTAACTGTATTAATCGCATGCCTTTCCTGTCACTAAAATTGTTATTAAAATGATTACTTGCTAAACATTTAAACCATAGAAATGAATGCAAATCAACTGAGCAAGGTCTCTTATTATTGGCTTTGTTTTAAAATATATTTAGGTGCCATGGTAGCTAACATGCTAGATAGATGTTTTAGGTCTCGGGTTCCATCCTAGTTGTGGATAGGTTTTCTGTTCGGTACGGTTCTGGGCTGATCCAATCTCATAAAACTTGTACTTGATATTTCTCTTGAAAAGTAAAGGTAAATAGTATTAAACTGACCATATCACCTCACATGTTCAGTCATTGTCACCTCACATATGCTGTTCAGTCATACTGTCACCTCACATGTGTTGTTCAGTCACTCTGTCACTGTACATGTGTTGTTCAGTCATTCTGTCACCTCACATGTGTTGTTCAGTCATTCTGTTACTTCACATGTGCTGTTCAGTCATTCTGTAACCTCACATGTGTTATTCAGTCATTCTGTTACTTCACATGTGCTGTTCAGTCATTCTGTAACCTCACATGTGTTGTTCAGTCATTCTGTCACTGTACATGTGGTCTAGCACCACAACTCATTCTTACTGCTTTCCTGTATGCCTTCAGATTAAACAAATTGCTCTGAACAAGCCTTGGTATCAGCTGTGTGTCATAGAGACTCATAAGGGAAGACACAAACAATAGATTGCACGATTTATTGCCTGGCATATTTCGCTGCATCTCGTCAGGTACATACTGCAGAATTCACACAACATAAAGTAAATTAACTAGATAAATCCTTCAAGCTGAAATATACACATGTTCGCACAGTAATGTCAATTGTCTACCAAGGTAATTTTAAGCTGACTAACATGACTTTCTGTTTGCACAAATCTGGCTTGCGTTGATTGATCATTATTGCTTCTGCAAACTTTAACAAGCGAGTATTTTGTGTGTTAAACAACACATTAAAGGCAATGTCTCTGTTAATCACATGATTGCTTTCGAGAATGTGCCTAGCAATTGATGATGCGGGAGGCTTCTAGTGTGTCGGCCCCACTAAGCTCGCATTGCCTGTGTGTCGTATCTTGTCGACCCATTGAGGTATGTGTTTTGACACTCTTTTGTTCAGCTGCTGCTCTGTTCTGCCGATTTAGGAAGCCTGGCACCTACATGTGAATTGGTAAATACAATTGTTTTTGGCGTACAGAGGAACAGGCTCTTTTACTGCTGGTGTGGGAATTGGTGTGGTTCTATACCTAATGACTGGAGTTGCAGCACAGAATGTCTTAAACCTGAATGGGTACTCCATGGGATTTATAAAGCGCCACTGCCAACAGCCCAAACCAAAACCAGACGAAACTACAGTCCTTAAACTCAAGGTATTCATCCAGCTAACCTTACGAGGGGATGACGTAATGCAACGTCTGCAAGACCGGCTCACTACAGCAGTAGGCTGAACATTCTGTGCTGCAACTCCAGTCATTAGGTATAGAACCACACCAATTCCCACACCAGCAGTATAAGAGCCTGTTCCTCTGTATATCAAAAACAATTGTATTTACCAATTCACATGTAGGTGCCAGGCTTTCTAGATCAGCAGAACAGAGTGGCAGCTGAACAAAAGAGTGTCAGAACACATACCTCAATGGGTCGACAAGATACGACACACAGGCGATGCGAGCCTAGTGGAACCAACACACCGGAAGCCTACCACGTCATCAATTGCTAGGCACATTCTCAAAAGCAGCCATGCGATTGACAGAGACTTTGCCTTTCGCGTGTTGTTTAACACACACAATACTTTCAGCTTGTTAAAATTTGCAGAAGCAATAATGATCAATCAACGCAAGCCAGATTTGTGCAAACAGAATGACATGTTAGTCAGCTTAAAATTACTGTGGTAGACAATTGACATTACTGTGCGAACATGTGTATATTTCAGTTTGAAGGATTTATCTAGTTAATTTACTTTATGTTGTGTGAATTCTGCAGTTTGTACCTGACGAGATGCAGCGAAATACGCCTGGCAATAAATTGTGCAATCTATTGTTTGTGTCTTTGTTATTCAAATTCACTACGGGAAAACATTGTTTTGAAACTCATAGAGGAAGCAAAACATAGTCAGTCAGTCAGTCAGTCAGTCAGCCAGCCAGCCAGCCAGCCAGCCAGTCAGTCGTTTAGTTAGTTAGTTAGTTAGTTAGTTAGTTAGTTAGTTGTCAGATTATCCTCACAGATAATCAAACCATTCAGTCCGTAAGTGCTCAGATCCCTTCCTCAGTATCTCCCTCAGCTTGTAGCAGTCAATGGTACCAATTCTGTGTTGCTTGACTTTTATTTTTTTTTTTTTTTAATGTTGCATGTCCTTTGCAGGATGTTGCAGTCAACACCAGCATTTTTCAGCTGCTGTTAATGTACAAGGCAAAATTTACGTACAGTAGTTTGCCATTGCTTTCTGAACGACCAGCTCCCATACTAACACATTATAACACAACGTGACACGGTCTATTATTCTTTGGCTCCCTATACAGTGCTCTTGTCTGGCTTCACACCTTTTGACTTATGTTCTTGTAATCTGGTCATGATTGCAGATTCACAGTCATCTCTTGACTTGTTTAATCACCCTTCTTTCTGACGGCATTCACAATATCAGCCCAGTTCACTGCTTGTCCACTTTCCACAACAGCCTTGCTGACAAGCACACCAGCCTGTTCATTTCCTCTTACACTAGCATGCCATGGCACAAAAATAAACCTGATTTTTTTGTCAGCCTTAAACCTTTTCTGAAACTTCACCAATTGCCTTCACGCCAAGCCCATCAAGATCTGACTGAGCATACTCATTGAATCAAAAAGCAAAAACTAGTAATATCATAATCTACCATACATTTCATTAGAGGCGACTAAGAAGAGTTTTTATGACACTGATTACCACAGAACATGTTAGCTGCAAAATCCAGCTGAACCAGTCATGAACAAATCTTCTAAGTGACTGGCATACATTGGTTGAGGGTATATCCTCCACTGGGAGATGAAAGACAACAAAACAAGAAAGCTCTGAGGCAGGCTGCAAACGATGTGTTCTCTGTTATGCGTTTTTTATGAGGTCTGACTTTTGTTCTGTTTACATTGTATCTAAATGTAATTGCTGTTTGTGGCAAGCTGTTTGAGACTTTGTCTCAAAGTCTTGTTATATGTCCAAACCACCTGACTTCCACTATATGAATGTGGCTTAATGGCAAGTAAACTGGCATTTAAGTCTACAAATATTCTTATTTCGTTTACACATCTAATTATTCATTTCAGTCATTAGATTCCAACTGAATAATTTCTGTAAATACCTTTAACATCTATCCCATACAACAACATAGATGTACCTTCTTGTTTCGATTCACACACAAGTAATAGCAGCTTTCAGAGCCCATAAATGGTGGACCCCAAGTTCTAGTATCATCACCAGTACCTAAAAGGAATATGATTTAATGCCATCATATTAAATCTTTCAGCTCCTAGCTCCTAATACTCAGGTAACAGAGGGCTGCTTAAAAGGAGTTAATGCTTTCCATTCCATGATGTGTGACTGGCTGTTCCCTTTGAATCCCTACAATTGTGTAATGTGTTCACTTAAAATTTATATTTGATCAGTGAATCTAAAAGAATCTGGCTTTCTCTGTGGCCATTTCCACAGTGCATTTACCTCTCTGATGGTCAGGGACATTTTACAGTGGTTATTTCCCCCTTGGGTATCTGGTATGATAACCTTAGGGATTAAGAGAGTTAAAAGTGACAATTATGTGATAGAAAGTTAATGATACAACTGGAATCATAATCATCATCATCAAGAATCTTGCTAACTGGATGGATGAACATGCTTGTCCACATCTTACGATCAACAGCATGTATTAATTCTTGTGCTGATACACTTCCATGCCATGATACACGGCTGTCAAGAATCTCTCTGTCTTCCTCAATCTATCCTTCCACAAATCTTCCCAGTTGTCACATATGTTCTGTCTTCTCATAATGTGGTCAAAAAATGATACCTGCCTCTTTTTGATGTTTGTGATTTGTCTCGCTGTCTTAGCCTCTTTGAAAATGTTTAGATTATTCATTTTGGTTGTCCAAGGAAGTTTCAGCATTCTTCTGTACAACCACATCTCGGAAATTTCTAGCGATTTCTTTGCTTGTTTATTAATGGTCCAAGATTCACAGCCACATGTTAAAACTGGTTCTATGTAACATGCAAGAATTATTTTCTAACCTCAGTGACTAAGATTTATTGTACAGGGTGTAGTTTTAATGACTGTGCAGTGTTTAAAAATATTGCCGTTCCAAGTTTTGTATTTACCTACTGTGGAGAACATGAAACACAATGCAACATAATAGGTTAACACAAAACTTAGAACGGCAATATTTTCAAAAACTGCAGTCATTAAAAATACACTCTGTATAAAATGTTCCTTATTTTATAAAATGCAGTGTTATTTGCTTGTACTATCTTTGTTCTTTATCTCAGTGACACATCTTCCATGTGATGTTATCAATGTGCCCAGATATTTGTATTCACTTACTACAAACTAACATTATTTACCATGTTTCGGGGCCCATAATATGATTAAAGTGGTATAAAGTGGCAACTTATGTGACAGAAGGAGTTAATGACACAACTGAGAAACAATGGTATAAAGTGACAATAGTACCCGATGTAATTAACGAAACAATTGCATCTGGTGGTTGTATGGTGCTAGCCACATATTTTTGTAGAATAATCGGCACGAAAAGGTTAGTAAGTAAGTACAGTAAGTAAAGGAGCATATTTACATGGGTTGAGGCTTAGTGGGCATATGATACCAGTCCCATATTTTTATAGACCAATTCACAGTTGATTGTGATGTGATGTCAAAATTATGCTGGCTGAATTTACTTTCCACGACATTTCCAGGAAACCAATTTTAGGCTGCTTCGATTCGAAAACCTAAATTTAAAAAATTTGCCTCGATGGGATTTAAAACATTTGAACGCTGATCCGATAGGCAAGCGTGTTAGTCCATTTTTCTCTTGCATATTAAGATATATGCAGATACTATGGGCATAATTTTGTTGCATATCATGTAATCTCTGTGTCTAGTGGAAGTATAATGGAGGACTAGAACACATCTGTGATCCTGTTCATAACACTATACAAGCACATACCAGCATCTGTATATTGCATATATGTATGTATGTGTAAGAGAGAGAGAAAGAGGAAGGGAGAGAGATGGAAGTAGCGAAAAATATACAGAGCATGGCAGGATCTCTATGATGAAGTGTTCAAGCCATCTGCCTCGTGCTCAGAAAGCAGTAGGTTAATTTTCTGACTGCATCATTCAGACCATGAGTGAAATTGTTTAGACACCTTGGTGGTCAAGGATGGAGCTTTAGAGTTTGTGCTTTCTGCAATGCTCTCAGCAGGCGACTTGTCACTCTGCAAAGAGACCAGGCCAGATGGCATAAAACCCTTACAATGAATTGTTTCACCTTTAACCTTTTAACTGATATACAATAACAGGTCAGGAATAATCACTAATGAGAAAAATCTTAGTCGCAGACTGTTGTTATTTAAGAAAAAGTAAACTCCAGAACACAGACACAGAACTGGTACAATAAGTTAATATACATTGGCAGAGATGGTAAGGAAGAGATTGGAGCAGTTATGTCCGGAGTGCACTGATGATGATCTTCACTAATCACTAAACTTCAAAAAGTAGAGTTAATAACAATAAATGAACTTGCCAGGTTTTTCCACTTTGATGACTTCTGCTCCCATGTCTCCAAGAATCATTGTGCAATATGGACCTGCCAAAATTCTGTCACAGAAATGTTATGTTGGAATATAAAGAGTTACACAGAGGATTGCAAATGACATAGTCAAAAAGAACTAAACAATATGAACCAAAAGTGTAATAATATTCTTCATATTGCGTTTATAATATTAAGGAGTTCAATATTATTTCATAGTTTGATTCCTGCAAGGATTACTGGCAGTGGGCTTCATTTTTTACCAAATTATAATTCTGAATTAGAAACTTACCAAACATTAGCAGAGGTAACTAATGTGTACACTGCATGAAACATGTTGTACTCCATAATAAACCTGAGTGCATTCAATAATAGAATGAGGATACTAATAATGAGAGGGAAATGTACTTTATATTTATAAACATGCATGTACCACAAACTGAAGACAAATATAAAGAGCATAAATAAGAAGATTAGTATTGTTTTACTACTACTTTGGAAAATGTAATTCATTATATGAAACATTAAAAGGAGGTCAGCATGGCCGAATGGATAAGAGTGTGTTTTCTTAAACATCCAGTGTGCTGATGTTGAAGTAAGGGGTTAAAACAATTGGACCAAGATTTTGACTTCTCATCCTTGACTTAGGGATATAAATTACAAGTACCTTTAAAGTCGGAGTGGGTTCGCCTGACTGCGAGGGACACTGGTAATAGGGAAAGCTAATCCACACACAAAGTTCAGTCCAGTGCTACTAGAAATAGTGTGCATTGACTACGCAAGTTCAAAGCGAGTGAGCGCCCCAAAAAAATATAAACACAACCACTGAAACACAGCAACATGACTTCCAGAAGTGATTTCAAAGACAAAGGAATCTGTGAGCACATTGTTCATGCTGAACTAGATCTAGAATTAATGAAAGTCACTGACTGGAGAAATATCATCAAGCATAAAGAGAAGTGGAAACGCATTGTGTTTAGCCATGGTAGAATGAACAAAAACACCAGATATGCCAGGATACCTGTATAAATTATATATAAATATACCTGGATAAATCCAGCACTCTAATCCCCTTCAGTGGTGCTTCAGAAACTGTTACATCATGAAGCATCCTCATCTGTCACAGGAATATGAAGTATGTCGAATTAAAACACAATATGACAGGGATTTACCTTTTAATGCACATTTTAAAAAAACACCTTTACACAATTTCATCATCATGCAGCAGGTCCATTTCAGAATGTCACTCTCATTATGGCACACCGAAAAGCCTCTTGATCTCTTGTCATTTCTCCCTTCTCATGTCCCTCATGCCTAATGTGTCTGCAATGTCCTGTGTTCATCTTTGTTGATCCCTGCCTATTCTTCCAGGAGTTATGCCTTCCACCGCTGTTCCCTCTATACCACTAACATAAAATCATTGGGAGATAAAATCAGGTTATAATTGGCAACGGTAATTTGAAGTCCATTGCTTTAGATTGACTCATAACAGATGACCAGAAATGACTCGTGGATACACTGGGATGGAATACAGGCCGTGTAGGGCTGTCGTAGGGGGCTGCATGGTCTCGAGATATGGTGTCCGCCTCGAGTGCTGGAGATCCCGGGTTCAAGCCCTGGTGAGAACAGGGATTTTTTTCACGTGGACTTCTAGTAATAACATTTCCCCTGGTCTCTGGGTAGTGAGATCGGACACCCGTGTGTATTGTTGCGCACGTAAAAAAATCCCTTGGCAGTTGGAAATCGAAAAAGAGTAGCCTAACAGCGCTGCCCGAGCAAAATTTCGAGTTAAAAATCTACCCAAAGTATTTCAGGATCCTCGCCGTGTGCTACGGAGTTCGTGCACTGAGCAGAGTTTCTCCAAATTCAGGTTTGAGTTAGAAGGAGAACTGAGCACTTATGGGTTATACCCGTGTGCCGTGATGTTGATCCATCGACTAAACTAAACTAAACAGGCCCTGTATTCCAGAGAATTCAGATATTCACTGCAATAAATGACACAAAGATGTTGACAAATGTCACAAAAAGACTTGCTCAATTTGGGAACAAAGTAATGTAAACCGTATATATTTTTTTTTCCATATGAAGTGATGACACCATAACACAGATAACTTCCAAGCCAGGCAGAGATGTATTAGGCTGATAACCATGTATGGATGATCTTACCAACCATTTGTATGGTCATATAAACACAGAATGGTATATATGGGATATATTGGAAAAGTATGCTGCAGGACATAACATTGGAATGTGAAATATTAAAGATTTTATATATAAACAAAGTTATTACTTTATGAGAACTAAACTCTGGTCTCAGTTCCCAACTCTAAGAAATTCAACAACTTCTGTAACCTGGTTAATCTGCCATAAATCAACTATGATATTACAATGAGAGGTGAATGCTACCGAAGTTATCCCAATATTAGCTATTTTGCTACATTTCAGTTTTTTTGTTTTTTTTTAGCTAAGTACTCTTCTTTTTCTGTTTTGTTCTTTGCTGAAAACAACTGGTTGAAAAACAGATGCTTTGATCTGTATGTGTTTTTGTTTTATCTAGCTACCGAGTCAATTTGCTTTCATTTGTTTTCCATAAATCCACAAAGCAGGTTAAGCAGCTTCGATGCAGAAAGAAATGGATGGTGGATATAGTGGTGAGTGATATAAATAATTATAAGATTATAAACAATAATTCAGACACCTATTAAGATGAAAGGAGCCTCTTCTAGAAAAAGAATAACGTGATGCAGAGAAAACTGCAAGGAATCTGGGTGGCTCCTTCTTTCACCTAGAAAAATCTCTAGAATTGACACCTAGAATGATAGAACTGTGAATGAATAGGGAAAGAAAACACATGTAGCAGACGGAAAGGACACAGAGGGGACTGTAGGAGATAACAATGGATAGAATGGCTTGGCATGAGGACCTATGCTCCAATGGGGAATAAATGACAGAAGAGGAAGCAATCCATCCATCCATCATGTGCCATGCCGATAAGCGTGGACGGTCATGTTTTGCCATCTCATTCGATCATCAGAGTCGTGGAACAGCTCCATGTTTCTGTCTCGACTATGCCAAGTGGCCAAGCCATCCAGGTATTTACTTCTTGGTCTTCCCTTTGGATCTTGCCAGGTGTCACAAGTTCTCCAATTTATTTCTTCTCATAACATGCCCAAAAAATTTTGACTGTCTACGTCCAATGTCTCTAATCAGTTTACGATCTTCATTTGTTTCTTGTAGGACTTGTTCATTGGTTTTTCTGTCTGTCCATGGTATTCTTTGCATTTTCCTCAGAAACCACATTTCCACAGCCATCAGATGTTTTTCAGCTTGTCTGCTCATTGTCCATGCTTCACATTCATATAAAAGTACAGGTTCTATGTAGCACTTCAACACTCTTTTTCTCATTTCAATTGATATCTTTTTATTGGTCAGTATGTTTTTCATCTTGCAATGCAATGCAAACCACATAAACTGAATCTAAACAAACAGAAGAAGAAGCAATGCAAACCACATAAACAAACTGAATCTAAACAAACAGAAGAAGAAGCAATGCAAACCACATAAACAAACTGAATCTAAGATAGATTTTCCAATCGACTATTCCTTTGGCCCTTTAGTGCAGGTGTTATTTAAAACAATGTTTGTCCAGCAAAAATTATCAGTTGCTTACCTTTGCGTAACAACTAATTAAATTGCATGTGTTTACATAAGCAGCCAACAAAAAATGAACAATTGTTACAACAAAGATGTAACACCTGTGATTTCTGCTTTACTTAACAATAAGGGATTTGATAAGTAATGATGACATTAAAGAACAAATTTGCATAATAATGATAATACCAGTGCTTAATGTCATAAAAAATTGCAAGCAAAATGGTTTGATCAGATATTCCAACTACCTACTGTTCCAGAGAAAGCAACATTACTCAGATGCAATTGGAAAAAAATACAGCGGTTGTTCTTGCACAAGATGGATAAATGACATAATTAAGGCAAATAAACATGCATTGTACAGTCCAGTCCGAGTCCATTTTGCGAAGAAAAAAATACTTTCCACCACCTTTCAACTAGCCTCCATGGCTTGGTTATAATCGTGGCGGTTCATGGTGCTGGATAAGTTTGCCTAGTTTTCTGCACCAATGTTAGCTGGCTTATCGATTTGCAGAGTTTGTGCTTGTGACATCAGCTAGGGGATTGGTTGGCCGGCAAGTTTTCCTTTGAGTCCGTCTCCTCTGGTGGTTTCTTTTGTCAGTGATGGCTCTTTGTGCATTTTGCTTGCCTGGGTGCAGTCTTTATAAGGACTTTTTATTTGGTCTTTTTGCCTCCTTTTTGTGTACTGTCTGTAGAAACTTTTCGATGTTTTCATTTTCCTCCTTGTGCCTTTTTTCTCTTTCGAGTTTGAGTTTCTGCTGCCTTTCGATTTTTTCCTCTGTGGTCAACCACGGGACGATCTCTGCACCATCATAATAGTACCCATCTGGGTATTTGGGGTGTTCGTCATCAAAGTGTATGTCTGGGTATTCTTCAGAGGTCTGGTAGTACATTGGTTTCCCCTTGAATTTCTTGGGCATGTTATTTTCCTTTTCTGCCATGCGACTTTTGAATTCCTTGCGCCTGAGTTCGTTTTTCCTTTCTTCTTGTTTGCATTGTGCGACGCGATACTCCAAGGTAAATGGAGGTGAACCCAATGGTGACTTTGTGCCATCATTATGGCGCTCCTCTAGGTTTTCTTCAGAGGTCTTGCGGGATATTGGTTTCCCCTTGAATTTCTTGGGCGTCGTGTTTGGGCTACTGGCTTTAGCTTGCGGTTCCAGCTCGATCTTTTGTTGGATTTCATTTTGTGGCTTCTCTGTGGTCTTTTCCGTGGCTTCTGCTGGTTTGTTTTGGGTTAGTTCCCTTTCAACTTTTAGCATTTCTCTCAAAAGAATTTTTGCATGTTACATGCAACCAATTTTAACATGTGGCTGTGAATCTTACACATTTGTTTGAAGAGATGAATGCTGAAAATACCATGCATGAAGAGCCACAATAAAAAGATGCCAATTGAAATGAGAAAAAGAGTGTTGAAGTGCTACATAGAACCTGTACTTTTATATGGATATGAAGCTTGGACAATGAGCAGTCAAGCTGAAAAACATCTGATGGCTGTAGAAATGTGGTTTCTGAGGAAAATGCAAAGAATACCATGGACAGCCAGAAAGACCAATGAACAGGTCCTTCAAGAAACAAACAAAGATCGTAAACTGATTAGAGACATTAGACGCAGACAGTCAAAACTTTTAGGGCATGTTATGAGAAGAAATGGATTGGAGAACTTGGTGACAACTGGCAAGATCGAAGGGAACAGACCAAGAGGAAGACCTAGAAGCAAATACCTGGATGGCTTGGCCACATGGCATGGTCGAGACAGGAACACAGAGCTGATCCACGACTCTGGTGATCGAGTGAGATGGCAAAACATGACCGCCCACGCTTACCGGCATGGCACATGATGGATGGATGGAAGAGCCACAAGAAATAATCTTCTATTCCTTCTTTTGATGGGAGTGCATCACATCTAGTTATGCACATTAAAAGTCAGCGTCTGACTTCGGCAGGCAAGGTGTAAGTTTTACTTCCCGTAGACAAATTTAATCCAAACTAAGGGGATCTGTCTAGCTGTTATTTTCAGGGCAGCTGCCTTATGGCCTAATCTTTTCCGACTCATTGGCTATTTCCCATAGACAACTTTCCCCCATGACCTCCTGTGTTTTGCCCTTATCTGAGACAAGAGATTAGAGGACTCTGTGATATCATTAGATACCAAAGAATAAGTAATTTAACCAAAACATTTTGAAAGAGGCTAAAACACACGGACAACTGTTCACATGCATCAGAAAGAGACAGTCAGCATTGCTGATTGTGGCCACACTATGAGAAGTTTAATATATTGTAATAACCGAATGATAAATAGAAAACTTGACAAAGATGGGAAAAGAAGAATTTTAGTAGCTTTTCATTCTGGCATGGGAAAATATCAATTATCAACACTGTTGGATATCGCCAACAAACAGCAAATCTGCAAGATACTGATAAGCTATGTCTATGTCAAGTGCATCGTAATAATTGCATACTGCAGTATGTGATGTAATGTTATGTTATATATAAGTAAAATGTTCTGAATGCATCTACTTGTGAAAGGCAAGGTCTTTTGATCTTGGATGTTTTAAGATGTTACTTTACTTTTACCTGTTGGGTGTATGTTGTTAGACTGCTGCTCTTGCTTACACTTGCACCTAAACAAAATCCCTTCCATTTGTGTAAAGCAGACTTCCAAACAGCGTTCATTAAGTTTACAGTAGCCATTGCAATTAGTACCAGTACTAGTACTAAGTTCAGTGTGTACTTTGGTCATGCCTCTTAACGGTGTATTAACCTAACATTGTCAACAACACGGCAGCCAGACAGCAGACGGTGAACTTTGAATTTCCATCTCAGGAAGCCTTCGTCTGTTTTCGTTTCTTGAATAAACAATAATGTTGGTGTGGATTACATTTTATTTAATTTTTCAGAAACCGAACAGCGTTAAAGAACAACAAAAAACCACGAAGTGTAGGAAGAATTTACCAAATACATTGCGGAAAACAGGACATTGTGGCGGCAAGCCTTCATCAGCAAAAGACACCAAGAAAACGAACCACGGAGACGATAGGCCTACTATTTACTAAGACATAATGTTAATGTTGTTTATCCATCAAATAAAATTTGGTGGAACTGCGGTAAAGCTGTGAAAATGTAAACAACAAAAAATAACATAAAGTAATGCAGCTTTACATAACAGAGTTACGACACATACAGGGCGTTGCGGTGACTAGCCTTCATCAGCAAACAAATACATACACAAAACAAAAAGTAGTATATAGTCACGGAGAAGACCCTCCGGTGACTACACTAAGGTGTGACGACGGGGTGAGAAGAATAAAAAGATTAAAGCAATGAAGAAAAAATGAAAATTTGAGAAAAACAAATGTTCCTACTAACCTCAGAATCCTCAGCTGGGGTTCATTTTCTCTTCATTGGTTTCATTTTTCATCTTTGTTATTCTTCTCATCCCGTCGTCACGCCTCAATGTAGTCACCGGAGGGTCTTCTCCGTGACCATATGTTGTGTTTTGTGTATGTAGGCTATTTGTTTGCTGATGAAGGCTAGTCGCCGCAACGTCATGTGTGTGTCGTAATTGTGTTATGTAAAGCTGCATTACTGTGTGTTATTTTATATTTTTTTTACATTTGTCCATCAAGAATGATGATGACCATTCATTTCATCCTGTGGGGTTGAAAGTATGGAGCCATGAGTTCTAAGATGGCTTGAAATGTTCTTTGGCAATGTGGCACTAAGACATAGGCCTAATACTAGTCATAGGAACCCCGACGTTAAGCAAACACGGCAGGGGGCTTCAGATCTTCAGAAGGCAACCCCTTTCCCAAGCATTTCGGACCCTTTAGTTTCTTAATACTTTCTGGGTGCGGTCCCGTCCGGGTCATGACTCCGGGCGTCTGTCCCCTGCCGTGGAGACGTTCTTTCGGTCATGTTCGTTATCCCTGATTTTAGCTTGTCCCTTCGCTGTTACCTTGTCCACTCTAAAGTCCTCCCTCCCTCGGTGGGGGGAGACCGTGCAGTCTGTGTCTGCCCCTTGACACTTGTGGTCGTGGGATGCTTGATTCATCCCCCGCCACGGCCTCCGTCGCCTCCACTTATCTCTCTTGCCGTGTGCCTTCCTCGCGCCCCGTTGACGGCGTCACACCACTTTAGGAAGCCGGATTCTTCCTTTCTACTCGGACCCACCGCTTGGTCTGTCTATAACTGATTAGACCACATAGTAATCGTATCTCGTGACATAGCTAGGTGGGGGTTACTATGGCAGCTTTGTTAATTGCACTCGGGCTGGGTGCGACCTACAGTCGATTACCGCTATGTTGTCCGGGTTGGACGTCGGCCGACATTTGCGTGATTGACTGCACTGGGACTCGCCACCACGTTCGAAGGAAGGGCTGAAGATCTGACACGAGACGTTTGTAAAGTTCGTGGTTTTGATTGTGAAATTGTTGGTGGTATAGTTACCGCTTCCAACCATACTAGTGCCGAGACTCATTCCAATTTAAGTTGCGGCAATTCCACAGCCAGCACGAGGCCTTTTCGGCTGCCTCAGACAGATGTTTTTGGGCCCGGGCCCTTGCTTTTCCTTTAATGCCCAGTCTTTTCAGCACATTAAACACGGAGTAGGAGATAAGACCTCGCACGCTTACCTCGACGGCGAACAGCCTGGCGGTGTAACCCTCCCGCCTGAGACTCGCGACCATATCATTGTACTTCTCTGTCTTGCACAGGTGCTGCTCCTCAATATTCGATTCGTACGGGACTGTCAGCTCAATCAGCGTTAGCTGCTTGGCTGACGAGGAGCTAAGCACAATGTCAGGTCGCAAGCCAAACCTTCGGATTACCTCAGGGTGTCTGCCACGGTCTTTTAGGTCTACGGTCAGTTGCCAGTCCCTCGCGCCGTCGAAGACGGTAGCAAGCGGCAAGTCGTCAGCTTTCCCATTATTGCGCCATCGCAATCAGCTCCAGTATTTATTGGTTGTTTGTGATTTTCTAGGTAATTATATTTTCCAGTGATTTTCAGCTTCAAGTACTTAGGAAATATAATATAATCTAATGCAAATCAGAAGATGAGATCGAAAATAGATGCAATAAGACAAACCAACTCATTGGATAATTGGCACTAATGCTAAAGAACAAACACGTATTAGTAGATACTAAAAAAGCACCTTATAACACAGTCTTACTAACAACTCGATGCTACCAATGCCAAACCTACACAATGACAGAAAAAGAGAAAAGAAAAATTACAACAACGGAAATGATATTCCTGAGAAGAATTCTTATTGTATCAAGAAGAGAGACAATTAGGAATGAAGAAATCAGGACTAAAGTTGCAGCGCTAAATTTCATTAGAAAACAGCAAGTTAAATGGTTCGGCCATATAATTACGCTACCATTTAACAGTATACCATATCATGCCATGATATACAGACCAAATGGAAGCAAAAGAAGAGGCCGGAAATGTGGTTTCTGAGGAAAATATAAAGAATACAATGGACAGACAAAAAAAACAAAAACAACTAAAGATCAAGTCCTACAAGAAACAAATAAAAACTGTAAACTGATTAGAGAAATTAGACGTAGACAGTCACAATGTTTTGGACACGTTATAAGAAGAAATAAATGGAGAACTTGGTGACAACTCACAAGACTGAGGGGAAAAGGACAAGGGGAAGGTGGAGAAGTAAATACCTGGATGGCTTGGCCACCTGGTATGGTCGAGACAAGAACACATAGCTGATTCACGATTCTGGTGATCGTGTGAGATGGCGAAACATGACCACCCACGTTAATCTATATGACACATGATGATGATGTTATGCTGAGTCGACCTCGGAGCCCAGGACATTAAAAACAAAAAATATTCATATCTGTCAGTTACGCTGGACCTCCTGGTAATTTTTTTTTTTTTTTTTGGTTCGCATATCCTTTACAGGACATCGCTGTCAACATCAGCATCTTTCAGCTGATTGTTGATTTCTTGGCAAGATTACGCTCAGTAGTTTGCCATTCGTTTCTGAGCGACCGGCTCACATATCCCGTAAGTTACCGACGCGGAGAGAATCGCTATCGATTCTCGCGCAACGTCACGTTACTTAACGAGTCCTGGTAATAGTCCATGTTATATACATTTCAAGGGAAATTATCTGCGAAACGACTGTGAAGGCAATTTATTCTTAATTGATATCCCCTACCTTTTACTTATTTGTGCCCACCGTTGTGTATAGTGAACGTACGCGTTCTCAGTTCAATTGTCTTTGTATTGCGCTTTCGATTTCATTCTGCAAGATAACTACAGGGTGTTTGTAGAGTCTCACTACACTTTGTCTGTAGACCAAATTAGAAAACTGAAGTATATGACGTTATCAAAACATTTTCTCCACAGTCCAACGTGAAGCAATATGCAGCGAATGACTGTCATCTGCTGAAGTACTTCTTTGCATTCCAAATAGAATTTATTAACGGAAGAAAGCATTTCTTTTTTTCTTTTTTTCATTGGTTGAACAAGTGTTTCGAAATGTCAGTCAATGCACACGGAAATAACAACAGAAACGTTGTAGAAGGTATTGAAGTTGTTCTGTGTACAGTCATGCCTTCCATCCACGCTTAATGTGGCCAGAGTATTTCAGTTTCCGAGAGATGATCCTATTTAAGAGCCAGTTTTCTCTCAATGCTCACACTTGTTCCTTCACGGAGAAGCTGTTTGGAAGCGGAAGGTTCGAATCCCGTTGATTTATTTGTTTACATTGTCTATTGATCTCTACTTCTTTCCTCTACTTCTGTGAGTGCTAATTAATACCTGTTAATATATTTTCAATGATAATAGAAAACAAAAACAAAAACGGCACAACGATCACGGCTAACTAGCTGGTTTGTTGATTGCAGGTGAATCCCACGAAAGACGTAGTTTTAACTCTTTATTGACCTGGGTGAGATTTTTAACGTGTAATGTTTTTCTCTTCTGCCTGCGGCGTGCGAGCTCGATCTACGCACCAGTCATCTAAACTTAAACGTTAACTTCTCATCCTTGGCCTCATGACGTACATTTACAAGTATTTCAGAAGTCTGAGAGGGTTCGCCCGACGACGAGGGGCACTGGTAATAGGGAAAACTAACTCTCACGTACAATCAATACAGAGTACTCGCTAAGGCAGTAACTATTAACAGAATTAGCATGTGTGGGGACTACGCTCGTGTTCACGGCGAAAATCAGGTAGTCTGAGTCTTGAAAATCACTCACATCTATAGGAGTACAGGATAGTTGGTGTAGAGACTTTCCTCTAGAACCGATACCAAAGTACCATCTCCTCGGGCAGTGTGTTCCAGCGTTCTGTCCCCTCTCAAATCTTAGAAACAAATGGGGCCGTGCATGACCGACAGCGGGACTTCGTTTCTGCTAGGGGGAATTTTAAGATGTGACCAGGCTGGGGTTGCTAGATGTCCCGGTCTTTGGAGACAATACGTTATTTTTTTTTAATGAAATAATTCGCCCGTTTGTGCCACTTTTCTGTTCCTGTCACTTGAAAGATTTAATTCAAATCCACGTTTTCTCGATTTTCTTTTGGAATAACTATTTCATTTGGAACAATCATCTGTCCGCGCTGGCGCAAATGCAGTAGTTTCGGTTTCCTTAACGTGTGGTCAGTGCCGTTAGTCGGTTTCTGTCTGCTGAGACGTGTGCAGAATTACTCTGCAAACAGAGACCATATGGGATCAAACCTGATGCACTGAAGAAGATACTCTTGTCTTTACCCCCTCCTCCACCCCTCCCCCAATCTCTCTCTCTCTCTCTCTCTCTCTCTCTCTCTCTCTCTCTCTCTCTCTCTCTCTCTCTCTCTCTCTCTCTCTCTCTCTCTTAAGTGACAGTATTAATTTTTGTAACATCTTTGTTCTTTTTATGCTTTTAAGAGAAATGCCCCAGTTCCTCAGCCGCACATTCTAGCAGCCCCAGACCAGACATTATTCAGCACAGCGCATGCAGGTTGGCTAGGATTAGGCCTGGAGTGGTAATATTTCATTGCCAACAAACGGCAACCCGATGCCCAGAAGGAGGTAAGGCTATCAGGTGCATCGATAGGGCTAGAAAAGCTAGTCCTCTCTGGTTCTCAATCAAATGTACTTTAAAGGTCATTCGAGGCAAAACGTACTTGCGAAACGAGAGAAGGTAATATACCCCGAGGATCGCCCTAGCTTTGAAGGGAATTGTAATTGTGGGATTACCATTAACTAGGAGCTACTTGGTAAGGGTATTTCATTAACTTATAATTACAAGAAAACATAGGTTTAAAAAAAAAATGGCTCTTTACTACGTATTTTGGAAGATATTGAGTGTATAGCACTGGCCCCATATTTATATAGACCAATCGCCACTCGATGGAGGATGTGGTTTATATCCAGCCCGCAGACTTCACTTCCCAGAACATTTCTGGTACCCATTTTTGGCAGGGTCGACCCGGGAGCCCAAGCCAATTTTCCAGTAAAATATGACAGAGGATAATTCTGCTGGCAAGAGTGAAACATCGCTTCTTGTGGTAGTGTTCCTGAAACAATATTCTGTTTACATGGACTAACGGCGTAGTCAGGTAAGTACGTGTGTTTGTATTTGTTGTGTGTGCTCATAATGTAACCATACCCTTGTGTTTCATTATATACTGAGACTAGCTGTGATGTCGGTTCCTAAATCAATCAATCAATCAATCAATCAATATACTGAGACTAGCGTGAAACGTAGTGTTAATCATTTCCCATAATTTCTTTTCATAACACGTGATTATTGTATACATACATTTGGATTTTTCCACAGCCCTAAGGTTCTCTGTGTGTGAACTATGGGAGTGAATCACCAAAAAAAAAAAAAAAAAAAAAAAGAGAACTAGATGCTTACTTACCTTACTAGAACACGATCACAAATAACAAATTAGACATTGCGGCCAAAGTCATTACACAAACTACAAACACCCGCCGATAGAACTACGTGGAAAACATTGATTCTGATGATCTATGTAAGAAAATTGGAGCTCTTTCATGAGTACCCGTGCCCATTGACGGTGATCGTTTAATAACAAAATCTTGATTTCTTAGTATAAAAAAACATTCGACCTTTTCATGGAATTCTCATACGGCTGCATCTTGATTTTTTCAAACTATAAAGATGAAGATTGATGCTGAGGTTAAAAAAAAAAATGGAAACGAAAAACTTGTCAGCAGTAGAAAACGTGTCGGTAGTTGAAAAGCCAGCCACGACAGTGCAGAATACAGATATGAAGCACGGGGATGGGGAAGTGGGGGGGGGGGGGGGGGAGAGAGAGGAGATAGATAACGAAGAGAGTGACAGAGATAGAGGTATGTGAGAGATCCGTTTATGTATGAGCTAAGAGAGAGAGAGAGAGAGAGAGAGAGAGAGAGAGAGAGAGAGAGAGAGAGACAAAGAGGGAGAGAAAGGGAGAGAGAGAGACAAAAAAGGAGAGAAAGAGAGAGAGAGAGAAAGAGGGAGAGAAAGAGAAAGACAGAGATGGAGAGAAAGAGGGAGAGAGCAAGAGAGAAAGACAAAGAGGGAGAGAAATAGATAGAGAGAGAGACAAAAAGGGGGAGGGGAGAGAGAGAGAGAGCGACAGAAAGACAAAGATGGAGAGACAAAAAGAAAGGTATGAAGAAGAAGAAAAATAAGTCGTCTTCGAGCGGCTAAGCGCCTCCCTCCTGACAACAAACTTAGAGGACAGGCGAGAAAAGAAAGAGAAGTGTGTAGATCCTGGTGCAGAGATACATGTCTCGTCGTGTTTGAGCGCCTATTCCAGGTGTCATTTTGGACCCTTGTTCCACTCCTTCGCACCAGAGCTGCCCCATTAGGTCCCCAAGTCCCTGTGTGTCATGTGATCATCTTAGCCAAAAGATGAAAATTAGCAGATTCAGTACCAAACAAAAAGTAGGTTTGGGCCAAACAAAAATGGATGGCAGAAAATGGGAAGTGGGGTTACATCGCAGTTATGGCTTACAAGTTGTCAATATGGTAGCAGACATGTTGTAGTATATTTCAAATTAAAAGGGGGTTGCATAGGAAAAATACTGTATATAAGCCCGTGGCAATTTCGGGAAGTCGCTTAAGACGATTAATCAAGACATGGCAATTACTCAGTTAATGGGTTTCTATACATGTATTTAATATAATTTATACATTTGAATAAGTAATCAATAGCTTATTTGCCGTTCACCAACCCGTGCCCATCGCATTGGGCATAGCTGCGGCAGACAAAGCAAATTAGAAAACAACAAGCTTAGAAAACAATGTTGATAGAAATTGCAAAATGGAGTATTATTTTCAACAGAAACAAAGTAGACTTGTTGGTGGTATCAAGGAAAGTGTTCGCCACATGCCTTGTTAAAGTCACTTTGTGGAAAGTCAAGAAATCCATTTATATGGGCATCTGGAAAACATCAGGTGTTAGAAATTCGACATAGGTGTAGAACCGGATATGACAGGTAACAACTGCATTTTATTAAATGACGAACGTCTGTTATAAAATCAATCTGTGATATATGAGTTAGAAAATATTAGTTTCACGTGTTACATAAAACCAGTTTAAATATATGGTTGTACATCCTGAATAATTTGTAAAATCATGAACACAAAAAAGTGTAAGACTTTAACACATTGTAACAACTTGTGCGATTAGTGGGACAAGAAGTGGGGGGGGGGGGAGGGGGGGGGGCAGAAGAAGATATTTGCAATTCCTCTAGCCTATCTAACTACATATCAGCACACAAACGGACACATTGTACTAGAGACACATTGCTGAGGCAAACACATTGTAACAACTTGCGCGATTAGTGGGACAAGAAGTGGGGTGGGGGGAACAGAAGAAGATATTTGCAATCCCTCTAGCCCAGTGTTTCCCAACATGGGGCCCACGCCCCACAGGGGGGGGGGGGGGGCAATTCGATTGTTAAGGGGGGCAATTCGAAAATTGAAGAAATCAGCTGAATATAACAAAACGGGGAGACTTGAGACTGAAGTTAACTAAATTGGAACCTGACATAAGATCTCTTTGCAGCAAGCATCAAGCGCAAGGATCTCATTAAATTTAAATAATAAATAATTACTAATAATTAAAATAATATAGAAAAATCTTTCATTAAAATTATTTTGTACTTGAATTTCAGTTCTCCATTATATGTTTTGAAAATTTACTTACTGTGTTTGCTCAATAATTACCTAGTGATTTCTTCCTAAAACCTAACATTCAAGTTTCTTTAGTGAACATTTCAATTTTTGAATATTAAAAATAATGTATATGTTGAGGGGGGAGGGGGCGTGGGGCGGGGGGGGGGGGGCAATATGAATTTTAGAAAGGCTTAAGTGGGGCATGGTACAAAAAAGGTTGGGAAACACTGCTCTAGCCTATCTAGCTACATATCAGCACACAAACGGACACATTGTACTAGAGACACATTGTTGAGGCAAACACATTGTAACAACTTGCGCGATTAGTGGGACAAGAAGTGGGGGGAGGGGGGAAACAGAAGAAGATATTTGCAATGCCTCTAGCCTATCTAGCTACATATCAGCACACAAACGGACACATTGTACTAGAGAATGAAAGTTGTTGGGAGGCACGGTAGTAGTGTAACTCGGGCTCCATCACCTCCTTTTGCGGATCTTATATAAATCAACCATTTATCGATCCTGATCCGCAAAGGGCGATAACTCCCAGATCCCGAAAGGGCGATAACTCCCTGAGCCACAAAGGGGCGATAACTTTTCGTTTTTTTTTCTTCTTTAAAAAATGTAGGGGTGGCCAGAGTGGGTGTGGTCTAGTGACAATAGGTACTATAACAACATAAAAAATACAACATTCAAAATAACAAACGAGTCAAGTAAGGTATATGTTTTTTATTAAACCATGTATAGACAATACAATGCATATTAAATAAGTAGCGGCATAGTGGGAAAGTCTGGCAGGTAGTACCGGGGAGTTATACGTCGGCAAGTGTGAGAAAATCTCCAGCGGATGTGACGGTGGTCGGTTCATAACAGACGTGGAGGGGTGCATATGGAAAAGTCATTAAGTAACGGGTTGTAAAAACGGGGGTGAGTGGTATGTTAAAGTATTTTGAACTGTTAGCACATTGGCGGTGTACATTAGTACGAATAAAAGGTGCGGTGGGGATAGTAGTGGGTATGGGTTAGTGCAATTAGTTGATAAGGGTGGTTATTAGTGCTATGTAGATGTTCATAGTAGCTTATTCACTAACATCACACGTGTTACAAATGAAACCTTGAAAGCTAAAGATCGTTGATTGCAATGGATATGGTGTAGTGTCATTCGGTGGTAAGGGGTGGGTACCAGGTATTAGTGGTCAAGTAGTGGTCAAGCAGTGGTCAAGTAATGGTCAAGTGAGAAAATTTTAGGGGAAAAGTAGTTGTAATGATATGGTGATGATTAAAGGATGGTAAATTAGTGGTCAAGCAGTGGTCAAGTGGTGGTCAAGCAATGGTCAAGTGGGTCAAGTGAGGAAATTTTAGGGAAAAGTGGTTGTAATGATATGGTGATGATTAAAGGGTGATAAATTAGTGGTCAAGTAGTGGTCAAGTAATGGTCAAGTGGTGGTCAAGTGAGGAAATTTTACGGAAAAGTAGTTGTAATGATATGGTGACGATTAAAGAGTGGTAAATTAGTGGTCAAGCAGTGGTCAAACAGTGGTCAGGTGGTGGTCAAGTGAGAAAATTTTAGAGGAAAAGTAGTTGTAATGATATGGTGATGATTAAAGGATGGTAAATTAGTGGTCAAGCAGTGGTCAAGTAAGGAAAATTTTAGGGAAAAGTGATTGTAATGATATGGTGATGAATAAAGGGTGATAAATTAGTGGTCAAGTAATGGTCAAGTGGTGGTCAAGTGAGGAAATTTTAGGGAAAAGTAGTTGTAATGATATGGTGACGATTAAAGAGTGGTAAATTAGTGGTCAAGCAGTGGTCAACCAATGGTCAGGTGGTGGTCAAGTGAGAAAATTTTAGGGGAAAAGTAGCTGTAATGATATGGTGATGATTAAAGGATGGTAAATTAGTGGTCAACCAGTGGTCAGGTGGTGGTCAAGTGAGAAAATTTTAGGGGAAAAGTAGTTGTAATGATATGGTGATGATTAAAGGATGGTAAATTAGTGGTCAAGCAGTGGTCAAGCACTGGTCAAGTGGTGGTTAAGTGAGGAAATTTTTAGGAAAAATTGGTCGTAGCGACATGGTGATGATTAAAGGGTGGTAAATTAGTTGTAAAGTAGTGGTCAACCAATGGTCAGTAGCGGTCAAGTGGTCGAGTGACCACTTAAATTGTAGAGGACGATGTCCCTAAGATTATGGTAGTGGTTAAAGTGATCGATGACATGGTCAAGTAGAGGTCAACCAGTGGTCAAGTGGTCGAATGAACACTTAAAAGGTAGGGAAAAGTACGTATATTGAAACGGTGATGGTAAAATGGTCGACAACGTGGTCAAGCAGTGGTCAAGTAGTGCTCAACCAGTGGTCAACCGCTCAAGTGAGAAAATTGTAGGGTATGGTACGTGTAGTGAAACAGAGATGGATAAATTAAGTAGTGACGTTGTCAAGTAGTGATCAAGTAGCGGGCAAGTACTGGTCAAATGGTCGAGTGACCACTTAAATTGTAAGGGAAAGTACGTGTAGTGAACCTGTGTTGGTTAAAGTGATCGATGACGTGCTCAAGTAGTGGCCAAGTAGTGGTAAATGGTCGAGTGACTACTTAAATTGTCGGTGAAAGTAGGTATAGTGACATGGTGATGATCAAGAGTTGGTCAAGTGGTGCTCAAATAGTGGTCAAGTAGTGGTCAAGTAGTCGAATGACCACTTAAATTATAGGGTATGGTACGTGTAGTGAAACGGTGATGGTAAAATAAGTAAGGACATAGTCAAATAGTGGTCAAGTACTGGTGAAGTAGTGATCAAGTGGTCGAAGGATCACTTAAATTGTAGGGTATGGTATGTGTAGTGACATGATGATGGTTAAAGTGATCGATGAAATGATCAAGACGTTATGCCGACTGCTAAGCTCAGAAAGTAATGTCCTTACTATCGGCAATTTCCCTGACAGGAACGCCTCGAGCACTGATTTTGTATTGATCAGTAGCACCTAGTGGTACAGTCGACACACGTGGACAATAGTTACAGCCGGTCAAAGATGGCGTCGCACCCTATCACACAGGGGTAATTGCTACAACCAGACTACGTCTCATTCGCTAAAACTGGTCAAATATGGACTTGCAGTCGATCCCATGTGTAATGGTACATCCAAGAAAAGGCTCACTGACTAAAACAATCAAAGAATTCCCTGCTTCCGATAACATGTATAATGGTACAGCCAGAACACGGGGTTAATGATTCAACCGGTCAAAGATGGCGATGGATCAAGTGACACGCATAACGATACACGTGGAACACGTCGCTAATAACCGAAATGTTCAAAGACGGCGGCGAATCCGATCACAGGGGTAATGGTACATCTTAGACACGTGGTTAAGAGGGAAACTATAGAAAAAGGGTGTCCTATCGGTTGTCGACTCAACGAACCTAACGTATGATGATCACTGTGTATAGGAGTGAATACACTGCATCATCAACATTGCATCCGAAGGCTAAAAGGGTCACCCTTCTCTCTCTCCTTTCTATAACCGTGTAGTCCTAGTGTTATCCGGTTACACCAAAGGACACTCGGGCATCAATACAACATAAACTGGTCTCGAAAACCCCATACGCGCATGTAAACAAATCACCACAGTGTCCGACTAAGCCTTTCTCATATTCATAGTACAGAGCTGTGATCACCGAGGCTAGTCGGGGAAATCGTATCTGTACGTAACAACTATCGGGTCATACAGCGACGAGTGGGTAGTGGGTGTTAACAGATGCACACAAACACAACAAACGGCCCCGATTCAACCTTAGGCAATGCACGTAACACGACAGGTCACATGTCCGCCGTCATAATCAGCGACGTTATCACGTATCAAATTAGATAGCCACACTTTCATTTCCTTTCTATGTGTCCATAGTGTCTTTACATCTTTCTCCAGAAAACCATTTCCAAGACCACTATATGTTTTTTTTGTCAGTGTACCTGCTCAGTGCCACACTTCACAACCAGACAAAAGTACACGTTCTATGTATCACTTCAACCGTCAAATAAGAAAATATGTTAGACAAAATATTAAAATTATTGGTCAAATACAGAAATATATCACCCAAACTTATAAAAAGTAGGAACATATGTTAACCAAATGGAAAATATCTTAGCCAAATAGGAAAATTTGTTAGCCAAATAGAAAAAATATTGACCACGTAACGATATATCTTGTCCACACTTATGAAAAGTAGGGAAATTTGTTAGTCAAATGAGAAAAAAAGATTGACCAAGTAACGAAATACCCAAACCAAACTTATGAAAAGTACGAAACTTTGTTAAGCAAGTATGAAAATGTATCGACCAAGTAGAGAAATATATCACCCAAACTTATAAAAAGTAGGAACATATGTTAACCACAGAGAAAATACCTTGGCCAAATAGGAAAATTTGTTAGCCAAATGAGAAAAAAGATTGACCAAGTAACGAAATAACCCCCAACAAACTTATGAAAAGTACGAAACTTTGTTAAGCAAGTATGAAAAGGTATCGGCCAAACAGAGAAATATAACACCCAAACTTATGAAAAGTAGGAAACTTTGTTAGCCAAAGTGAAAAAAACCTAGGTCAAGTAAGAAAATTCTGATAGCCAAATGTGAAAAGTGTCGGCCAAATACAGAAATTGCTCAACCAAACTTATAAAACGTAGGAAAATTGTTATTCAAACAGGAAAGCTATTGAACAACTAGGAAAATGTAATAGTCAAAGAAGAATAATATTGAACAAGTAATGAAATATATCATTCAAACTTATGAAAAGTAGGAAGCCTTGATAACCAAATGTGAAAAATATCACTCAAAGAGAGAAATAGCTCGCCCCAACGTATAAAAAGTAGGAAAATTGTCGGCCAAAGGGAAAAAGTTAGACCAAATACAGAAATATCTCGACCAAACTTATAAAAATCTAGGAAAAAATAGTACCCAACACAACTAAAAGGCTGACTAAAGTTATAAATCCAAACTTATAAAAATAACCAAATAGGAAAACATATTGACCAAGTACAGACATATATCAATCAAACTTATAAACTTGTCGTCCAAAGTGATTAAAAAACAAAGAAAGGCTAACAGCCAGTCTAAGAAATAGGTATGGAAAAGTAAGTCGACCTAGACTACAGAAGTTATATTTTTATTTTCTTTTTTTTTTTCTTTTTTTTCTGAGCTTGGTCGACTTACTTTTCCATACCTATTTCTTAGACTGGCTGTTAGCCTTTCTTTGTTTTTTTAATCACTTTGGACGACAAGTTTATAAGTTTGATTGATATATGTCTGTACTTGGTCAATATGTTTTCCTATTTGGTTATTTTTATAAGTTTGGATTTATAACTTTAGTCAGCCTTTTAGTTGTGTTGGGTACTATTTTTTCCTAGATTTTTATAAGTTTGGTCGAGATATTTCTGTATTTGGTCTAACTTTTTCCCTTTGGCCGACAATTTTCCTACTTTTTATACGTTGGGGCGAGCTATTTCTCTCTTTGAGTGATATTTTTCACATTTGGTTATCAAGGCTTCCTACTTTTCATAAGTTTGAATGATATATTTCATTACTTGTTCAATATTATTCTTCTTTGACTATTACATTTTCCTAGTTGTTCAATAGCTTTCCTGTTTGAATAACAATTTTCCTACGTTTTATAAGTTTGGTTGAGCAATTTCTGTATTTGGCCGACACTTTTCACATTTGGCTATCAGAATTTTCTTACTTGACCTAGGTTTTTTTCACTTTGGCTAACAAAGTTTCCTACTTTTCATAAGTTTGGGTGTTATATTTCTCTGTTTGGCCGATACCTTTTCATACTTGCTTAACAAAGTTTCGTACTTTTCCTAAGTTTGTTGGGGGGTATTTCGTTACGTGGTCAATATTTTCCCCATTTGACTAACAAATTTCCCTACTTTTCATAAGTGTGGACAAGATATATCGTTACGTGGTCAATATTTTTTTCTATTTGGCTAACAAATTTTCCTATTTGGCCAAGATATTTTCCATTTGGTTAACATATGTTCCTACTTTTTATAAGTTTGGGTGATATATTTCTCTGTTTGGTCGATACCTTTTCATACTTGCTTAACAAAGTTTTCGTACTTTTCCTAAGTTTGTTGGGGGGTATTTCGTTACGTGGTCAATATTTTCCCCATTTGGCTAACAAATTTTCCTACTTTTCATAAGTGTGGACAAGATATATCGTTACGTGGTCAATATTTTTTTCTATTTGGCTAACAAATTTTATTATTTGGCCAAGATATTTTCCATTTGGTTAACATATGTTCGTACTTTTTATAAGTTTGGGTGATATATTTCTTTGTTTGGTCGATACCTTTTCATACTTGCTTAACAAAGTTTCGTACTTTTCCTAAGTTTGTTGGGGGTTATTTCGTTACTTGGACAATATTTTCCCCATTTGGCTAACAAATTTTCCTATTTGGCCAAGATATTTTCCATTTGGTTAACATATGTTCTTACTTTTTATAAGTTTGGGTCCTATATTTCTCTGTTTGGTCGATACCTTTTCATACTTGCTTAACAAAGTTTCGTACTTTTCCTAAGTTTGTTGGGGGGTATTTCGTCACTTGGCCAATATTTTCCCCATTTGGCTAACAAATTTTCCTATTTGGCCAAGATATTTTCCATTTGATTAACATATGTTCTTACTTTTTATAAGTTTGGGTCCTATATTTCTCTGTTTGGACGATACCTTTTCATACTTGCTTAACAAAGTTTCGTACTTTTCATAAGTTTGTTGGGGGGGGGGGGGGGGAGGGGTATTTCGTTACTTGGTCAATCTTTTTTCTCATTTGGCTAACAAATTTTCCTATTTGGCCAAGGTATTTTCTCTGTGGTTAACATATGTTCCTACTTTTTATAAGTTTGGGTGATATATTTCTCTACTTGATCGATACCTTTTCATACTTGCTTAACAAAGTTTCGTACTTTTCCTAAGTTTGTTCGGGGGTATTTCGTTACTTGGTCAATCTTTTTTCTCATTTGGCTAACAAATTTTCCTATTTGGCCAAGGTATTTTCTCTGTGGCTAACATATGTTCCTACTTTTTATAAGTTTGGGTGATATATTTCTCTACTTGGTCGATACCTTTTCATACTTGCTTAACAAAGTTTCGTATTTTTCCTAAGTTTGTTGTGGGGGTATTTCGTTACTTGGACAATATTTTCCCCATTTGGCTAACAAATTTTCCTATTTGCCCAAGATATTTTCCATTTGGTTAACATATGTTCCTACTTTTTATAAGTTTGGGTGATATATTTCTCTGTTTGGTCGATACATTTTCATACTTGCTTAACAAAGTTTCGTACTTTTCATAAGTTTGGTTTGGGTATTTCGTTACTTGGTCAATCTTTTTTCTCATTTGACTAACAAATTTCCCTACTTTTCATAAGTGTGGACAAGATATATCGTTACGTGGTCAATATTTTTTCTATTTGGCTAACAAATTTTCCTATTTGGCTAAGATATTTTCCATTTGGTTAACATATGTTCCTACTTTTTATAAGTTTGGGTGATATATTTCTGTATTTGACCAATAATTTTAATATTTTGTCTAACATATTTTCTTATTTGACGGTTGAAGTGATACATATAACGTGTACTTTTGTCTGGTTGTGAAGTGTGGCACTGAGCAGGTACACTGACAAAAAAAAACATATAGTGGTCTTGGAAATGGTTTTCTGGAGAAAGATGTAAAGACACTATGGACACATAGAAAGGAAATGAAAGTGTGGCTATCTAATTTGATACGTGATAACGTCGCTGATTATGACGGCGGACATGTGACCTGTCATGTTACGTGCTTTGCCTAAGGTTGAATCGGGGCAGTTTGTTGTGTTTGTGTGCATCTGTTAACACCCACTACCCACTCGTCGCTGTATGACCCGATAGTTGTTACGTACAGATACGATTTCCCCGACTAGCCTCGGTGATCACAGCTCTGTACTATGAATATGAGAAAGGCTTAGTCGGACACTGTGGTGATTTGTTTACATGCGCGTATGGGGTTTTCGAGACCAGTTTATGTTGTATTGATGCCAGAGTGTCCTTTGGTGTAACCGGATAACACTAGGACAACACGGTTATAGAAAAGAGAGAGAGAAGGGTGACCCTTTTAGCCTTCGGATGCAATGTTGATGATGCAGTGTATTCACTCCTATACACAGTGATCATCATACGTTAGGTTCGTTGAGTCGACAACCGATAGGACACCCTTTTTCTATAGTTTCCCTCTTAACCACGTGTCTAAGATGTACCATTACCCCTGTGATCGGATTCGCCGCCGTCTTTGAACATTTCGGTTATTAGCGACGTGTTCCACGTGTATCGTTATGCGTGTCACTTGATCCATCGCCATCTTTGACCGGTTGAATCATTAACCCCGTGTTCTGGCTGTACCATTATACATGTTATCGGAAGCAGGGAATTCTTTGATTGTTTTAGTCAGTGAGCCTTTTCTTGGATGTACCATTACACATGGGATCGACTGCAAGTCCATATTTGACCAGTTTTAGCGAATGAGACGTAGTCTGGTTGTAGCAATTACCCCTGTGTGATAGGGTGCGACGCCATCTTTGACCGGCTGTAACTATTGTCCATGTGTGTCGACTGTACCACTAGGTGCTACTGATCAATACAAAATCAGTGCTCGAGGCGCTCCTGTCAGGGAAATTGCCGATAGTAAGGACATTACTTTCTGAGCTTAGCAGTCGGCATAACGTCTTGATCATTTCATCGATCACTTTAACCATCATCATGTCACTACACATACCATACCCTACAATTTAAGTGATCCTTCGACCACTTGATCACTACTTCACCATTACTTGACCACTATTTGACTATGTCCTTACTTATTTTACCATCACCGTTTCACTACACGTACCATACCCTATAATTTAAGTGGTCATTCGACTACTTGACCACTACTTGACCACTATTTGAGCACCACTTGACCAACTCTTGATCATCACCATGTCACTATACCTACTTTCACCGACAATTTAAGTAGTCACTCGACCATTTACCACTACTTGGCCACTACTTGAGCACGTCATCGATCACTTTAACCAACACAGGTTCACTACACGTACTTTCCCTTACAATTTAAGTGGTCACTCGACCATTTGACCAGTACTTGCCCGCTACTTAATCACTCCTTGACAACGTCACTACTTAATTTATCCATCTCTGTTTCACTACACGTACCATACCCTACAATTTTCTCACTTGAGCGGTTGACCACTGGTTGAGCACTACTTGACCACTGCTTGACCACGTTGTCGACCATTTTACCATCACCGTTTCAATATACGTACTTTTCCCTACCTTTTAAGTGTTCATTCGACCACTTGACCACTGGTTGACCGCTACTTGACCATGTCATCGATCACTTTAACCACTACCATAATCTTAGGGACATCATCCTCTACAATTTAAGTGGTCACCCGACCACTTGACCGCTACTGACCATTGGTTGACCACTACTTTACCACTAATTTACCACCCTTTAATCATCACCATGTCGCTACGACCAATTTTTCCTAAAATTTTCCTCACTTGACCAGTGCTTGACCACTGCTTGACCACTAATTTACCATCCTTTAATCATCACCATATAATTACAACTACTTTTCCCCTAAAATTTTCTCACTTGACCACCACCTGACCACTGGTTGACCACTAATTTACCATCCTTTAATCATCACCATATCATTACAACTACTTTTCCCGAAAATTTTCTCACTTGACCACTAATTTATCACCCTTTATTCATCACCATATCACTACAACCACTTTTCCCTAAAATTTCCTCACTTGACCACTACTTGACCACTGCTTGACCACTAATTTACCATCCTTTAATCATCACCATATCATTACAGCTACTTTTCCCCTAAAATTTTCTCACTTGACCACCACCTGACCATTGGTTGACCACTGCTTGACCACTAATTTACCACTCTTTAATCGTCACCATATCATTACAACTACTTTTCCGTAAAATTTCCTCACTTGACCATTACTTGACCACTAATTTATCACCCTTTATTCATCACCATATCATTACAATCACTTTTCCCTAAAATTTTCCTTACTTGACCACTGCTTGCCCACTAATTTACCATCCTTTAATCATCACCATATCATTACAACTACTTTTGCCCTAAAATTTTCTCACTTGACCACCACCTGACCACTGTTTGACCACTGCTTGATCACTAATTTACCACTCTTTAATCGTCACCATATCATTACAACTACTTTTCCGTAAAATTTCCTCACTTGACCACCACTTGACCATTACTTGACCACTACTTGACCACTAATTTATCACCCTTTAATCATCACCATATCATTACAACCACTTTTCCCTAAAATTTCCTCACTTGACCCACTTGACCATTGCTTGACCACCACTTGACCACTGCTTGACCACTGCTTGACCACTAATTTACCATCCTTTAATCATCACCATATCATTACAACTACTTTTCCCCTAAAATTTTCTCACTTGACCATTACTTGACCACTGCTTGACCACTACTTGACCACTAATACCTGGTACCCACCCCTTACCACCGAATGACACTACACCATATCCATTGCAATCAACGATCTTTAGCTTTCAAGGTTTCATTTGTAACACGTGTGATGTTAGTGAATAAGCTACTATGAACATCTACATAGCACTAATAACCACCCTTATCAACTAATTGCACTAACCCATACCCACTACTATCCCCACCGCACCTTTTATTCGTACTAATGTACACCGCCAATGTGCTAACAGTTCAAAATACTTTAACATACCACTCACCCCCGTTTTTACAACCCGTTACTTAATGACTTTTCCATATGCACCCCTCCACGTCTGTTATGAACCGAACACCGTCACATCCGCTGAAGATTTTGTCACACTTGCCGACGTATAACTCCCCGGTACTACCTGCCAGACTTTCCCACTATGCCGCTACTTATTTAATATGCATTGTATTGTCTATACATGGTTTAATAAAAAACATATACCTTACTTGACTCGTTTGTTATTTTGAATGTTGTATTTTTTATGTTGTTATAGTACCTATTGTCACTAGGCCACACCCACTCTGGCCACCCCTACATTTTTTAAAGAAGAAAAAAAAAACGAAAAGTTATCGCCCCTTTGTGGCTCAGGGAGTTATCGCCCTTTCGGGATCTGGGAGTTATCGCCCTTTGCGGATCAGGATCGATAAATGGTTGATTTATATAAGATCCGCAAAAGGAGGTGATGGAGCCCGAGTTACACTACTCACGGTTGTCCACGCCAAATGACCAAGCTCTTGATGATGGTGATTATAATGGCGATGATGATTATAATAGTGATGATGACAAACGTTGTGGGGTTATTAGAATCTATTCCTTTAAGCCGGCACAATCGTCTGGCTAAGCGGAAGAAATATACTTTTAAGACACCCACAGAAATTGTCACTCCTTACTCTTTCCTGTAGCTGCTGGAAACTCATCTGGCCAAGTTGTTTTACGAAGACAACCCAAGATTTGTACACTTCTCTTTGTCTTTATAATTTGAATATTATTGTGGTTAAATTACCCACCTCCATGACACATTCTCACATAATGAAGAAAATAACTGTCAAATGACGCAAACACATTAGCATCACAACACCGTTGATAAGATTCTCTATGTGTTAAATATCGGTTTTGGCTTAATCCCTGGTCTGCTAGCGCCAATTTCCCCACGTCCGGCAATCTTTCTGGTTGGCAGCATCATTCAACACTAAAATTGATCTTCCACTTCCTAATCCCCACTGGGCGCTATAAATAACAATAGATATAGCCGCAGCTTGAAAACAATAACAATCGAAGTTGTCGGCGGGCGTGCTTCTCCTGTCCCCTGAAACATACAGGACAACGCTGCTGTAAATGCTAAGACAGTATTCTGTTGAATAGATTATTTTCGACCTGGCTGTTAATATTTAGACTGGACAGTTTTAGCCGTTCGTGTCTGGGGATCAATACTGTATTGTATGAAGCGGGTGCCCTTGTCGTTAGATTGCCATAGAGAAGATCGGCTGGCCTACAGATTCAGGCGTTGTCACCTGAGGGTAGAACTTATACTGGTGCCGCCAAATTGCTATGGTTCTGAACCCTGTGGATTGCTGTAATGGGGTAGTATTATCATATTAGGGTCGAATTATTATACGGGGCCGGCTTGATATACTGGAACCGGATTATTATTTTGTAACCGGAGTGTGATACTGTGATACGTTATATTAGAGATAAGTTAGTTTGTAAGCGGAGTTTGATACGGTTGACAAGTTATGTTAGAGATAAGTTATTTTATAACCGCGGTGTGCTAAAAGATAATTTATTTTGTAAGCGGAGTGTAATACTGTTAATAAGTTGTTATGTTAGAGATAAGTTATTTTGTAACCGGAGTGTGATACAATAACAAGTATTACGATGTGTGATACGATTAACAAGTATATTAGAGATAAGTTATTTTGTAAGCGGAGTTCGCTACAGTTGACAAGTTATAGTAGAAATAAGTTATTTTGTAAGCGGAGTGTGATACAGTTGACAAGTTCTGTTAGAGATAAGTTATTGTATAAGCGGAGTTTTGTACTGTTGACAGGTTATGTTAAAGATAGGTTATTTTATAACCGGAGTGTGATATTGTTGATAAGTTATGTTAGAGACAAGTTATTTTTTAAGCGGGATGTAGCACTGTTGACAAGTTCTGTTAGAGATAAGTTATTGTATAAGCGGAGTATGATACTTTTGACAAGTTATGTTAGAGATAAATTATTTTGTAAGCGGAGTGTGGTACCGTTGACAAGTTCTGTTAGAGATAAGTTATTGTATAAGCGGAGTGTGGTACCGTTGACAGGTTATGTTAAAGATGCGTTATTTTATAACCGGAGTGTGATATTGTTGATAAGTTATGTTAGAGACAAGATGTTTTTTTTTTAACCGGAGTGTAGCACTGTTGGCAAGTTATGTTAGAGATAAGTTATTTTGTAACCGGAGTGTGATACTGTTGGCAAGTTATGTTACAGATAAGTTATGTTGTAAGCGGAGTGTAATACTGATAATAAGTTGTGATGTTAGAGATAAGTTATTTTGTAACCGGAGTGTGATACTGTTGGCAAGTTATGTTACAGATAAGTTATGTTGTAAGCGGAGTGTAATACTGATAATAAGTTGTGATGTTAGAGATAAGTTATTTTGTAACCGGAGTGTGATACAGTGGACAAGTAGTTATGCTAGAGATAAGTTGTTATTTTGGATCTGGAGTGTGGTACTGTAGACAACTTGTTATGTTAGAGATAAATTGTTATTTTGTAACCGGAGTGTGATACCGTAGACAACATGTTATGTTAGATATAAGTTATTATTTTGGAACTGGAGTAGAATACTGTATGCAAGTTGTTATGCTAGAGATACGTTGTTATTTTGGAACCGGAGTGTGAAACTGTACATGAGTTATGTTGGAGCTAAGTTGTTATTTTGGAACCGGAGTGTGAAACTGTATATGAGTTATGTTAGAGCTAAGTTGTTATTTTGGAACCAGAGTGTGAAACTGTATATGAGTTATGTTAAAGCTAAGTTGTTATTTTGGAACCGGAGTGTGAAACTGTATATGAGTTATGTTAAAGCTAAGTTGTTATTTTGGAACCAGAGTGTGATACTATAAACACAATGTTATGTTAGCAACGAGTTATTACTTTGGAACCAGGGTGGGACACTATAGGCAGATGTTATTTTGGAACCAGGGCGTGATGCTGCAGACAACATGTTATACTAGAACTAAATTGTTATTTTGGTGTCGGAATGTGATATCTTATGGCTGTGGAAATGTTGTTTCTGAAGAGAATGCAAAGAATACCATGGACATACAGAAACAAAAAAAAACAAACAATGACCAAGTACTGCAAGAAGAAAATGAAAATTGTAAATTGATTAGAGAAATTAGATGTAGACAGTCACAATTTTTTGGACATGTTATGAGAAGAAATAAATTGGAGAATCTGGTGACAACTGGCAAGATCGAGGGGAGGAGAACAAGGGGAAGAAAGAGAAGTAAATAACTTGATGGTTTGACCACGTGGCATGGTCGAGACAGGAACACTGCGCTGATCCACGACTCTGGTGATCGAGTGAAATGGCGAGTCATGACCGCCCACGCTTACCGGCATGGCACATGATGGATGGAATGTAATGTTGTACACAAGTAGTTATTCTAGAGCAAATGTTGTCATTTTGGTACCGGAATATGATTGTGTAGACAAGTTATTACATTAGAGATGTTAATTTGCAGGCAGAATGTGATACTACAGAAAGATTGTTAAGTTAGAACTAAGCTGTTATTTTAAAACCAGGGCGTGGTAGTGTAGCCAAGGTGTTATGTTAATAGAGGTAAATAAGACTGTAGACAAGGTGTTATGCTAGAAGAGGTAAATAAGACTGCAGACAACGTGTTATGCAAGAATAGGTAAGTATTACTATAGACAAGGTATTATGTTAGAAGAGGTAAATAAGAATGTAGACAAGGTGTTATGCTAAAAGAGGTAAGTATTACTGTGGAGAAGGTGTTATGCTAGATGAGGTAAGTAAGACTGTAGACAAGGTGTTATGCTAGAAGAGGTAGTAAGACTGTAGACAAGGTATTATGTTAGAAGAGGTAAATAAGACTGTAGACAAGGTGTTATGCTAAACGAGGTAAGTAATACTGAGGAGAAGGTGTTATGCTAGATGAGGTAAGTAAAACTGTAGAGAAGGTGTTATGCTAGATGAGGTAAGTAAGACTGTAGAGAAGGTGTTATGCTAGATGAAGTAAGTAAGACTTAGACAAGGTATTATGCTAGACTAGGTAAGTAAGCCTGTATACGAGGTTTTATTCTAGATGAGACAAGTAAGACTGTTGACAAGGTATTATGCTGGGTGAGGTAAGTAAGCTTATAGGCAAGGTGTTTTGCTAGAAGAGGTAAGGTAAGACTGTAGACAAGGTGTTATACTAGTGGAGGTAAGTAAGACTGTAGACAGGGTGTTATGTTAGAAGAGGTCAGTAAGACTGTAGACAGGGTGTTATGTTAGAAGAGGTAAGTAAGACTGTAGACAGGGTGTTATGTTAGAAGAGGTAAGTAAGACTGTAGACAGGGTGTTATGTTAGAAGAGGTAAGTAAGACTGTAGACAGGGTGTTATGTTAGAAGAGGTAAGTAAGACTGTAGACAGGGTGTTATGTTACAAGAGGTAAGTAAGACTGTAGACAAGGTGTTATGCTAGAAGAGGTAAGTAAGTCTGTAGACAAGATGTTATGCTAGAAGAGGTAAGTAAGACTGTAGACAGGGTGCTATGCTAGAAGAGGTAAGTAAGACTGTAGACAAGGTGTTATGCTAGAAGATGTAAGTAAGACTGTAGACAATGTGTTATCCAAGAAGAGGTAAGTAAGACTGTAGACAGGGTGTTATGCTAGAAGAGGTAAGTAAGACTATAGTGAAGGTGTTATGCTATCTGAGGTAAGTAAAACTGTAGACAAGGTGTTATGCTAGAAGAGGTAAGTAAGACTGTAGACAAGGTGCTATGCTAGAAGAGGTAAGTAAGACTATAGTGAAGGTGTTATGCTAGAAGAGGTAAGTAAGACTGTAGACAGGGTGTTATTCTAGAAGAGGTAAGTAAGACTGTAGACAGGGTGTTATGTTAGAACGAACGAACGAACGAACGAACAGACTTTATTTTCAAAGGGTAACAAATTGGGCACGCAGGCCCGTCTTACATTCGGCCCTTCCAATCATTCATCTTTCTTTCATCAACAGTGCATAGGAAAAAAACATTGTCACATGAATTTTGTAAACATAAACAATGCATATTACTATGTTATGAGACACATCCACCACCCACCCACACATCCCCCATTCACTCCAACTTCCCCACCCAACCACACACACATACAATACATTCCCCCACCCATCCACCACATCCCTACACCTACACATCTCCCCACCCACAAAAACCTCTCACCCACCACACATCCCACCCACCCACACCCCAAGCACACATACATTCAATAACCCACACATCCCCCACCTACACACATCTCCCCACCCACTCACATATCCTCTACCCATCCCATTTCCCACCAACAATCACTCACCCAATATCCTCCTCCACCCACACACCTCCAACCACCCAACCAAACACACATTCCTCAGCCACACACATGTCTCCCCGTCAACTCACATATTCCGCACCTACCCACACACAAATTCCGCACTCACCCACATAATCTCCCATCTCCCCCAGCCCACTCACAGATCCCGAGCCCGCACCTACAAACATCCCCCACCATCTCCTAACCTGCACACACTCACCCACCCACATATCCTCTACCCACCCACACATCCTCTACCCACCCATCCCCCAACCAAACATCCCTTAACCACACACCCTTACTCATATACAATCAGCCACCCACACATCCTCTACCCAACCACACATCATCCACCCAACCACACATCATCCACCCAACCACACATCCTCCATCCACCCATTCCCCCAGCCACACATCCCTTAACCACACACCCCTACCCATATACACACACATCCCCACCCACGCACAATCTCCCCACCCATACAAACATCCCTCACACACATCCCCACCCACCAACACATTCCCCATTGACAAACACACCCCTCCCACCCACGCACACACAACCCATACATTCATCCCCTCACACATCCCTAGACACACGTACTTATCCCTTACCCACTCATCAACACATACATCTCCTATCTACCCACCCACACTCACACATCCCAACCACCCATCTAAGCACACATCCCCCACCCTCACACACATCCTTCACCCACCCACAAACCCAACCACACCTTCACCCACCCACACAAACATCATTTAACCACACCCAGCTCCCCTCCCACACAATACCACACCCACACACATCCCAAAGACACATCCCTCACCCACACACACATCTATCCACACATCTCCTACCCATCCACACATCCCCCAACTACAATCACCCTCACTACCCACACATACATCCTTCATTCAGCCACACACACCCCCACCCAGCCAGACATATCCCCCACCCACACACACACATCTCCAAATCCATCACCCACACCCATCACGCACCCCTCCCCCAATCCACACACCCCCCACACACATTCACCCACACATCTCTCACCCACACACACTCCCCACCCATCCACCCAAACATCCCACACCCATACACATCCCTCACCCACACACACATCCCCAAACCCACAACCACCCCCACCTGCACACATCTCCCACCCACCACATATCCCCACCCACACATATACCCCCACCCATCCCATAACCCACCATCAATCATCCACCAACATATCCTCCTCCACCCACTCACCCACAACCATCTACACAAACACACATCCCCACCCACAAACACATCTCCCCATACACCCATACATCTCGCACGCACCCACACACAATCCCCCACCCACCCACACACAATCTCCCACCCACCCACACAAACCCACCCCTCCCACCCACACATCCTGAGCCCACCCACACACATAATGAATCCACCCACACACACACACATCCCCCGATCCCCCAACCTACTATTATGATCAAACTCCCACACTTTACACACACACATACAGTGACGATTGTCGTGAGCATTGTCGCAAAATTGTAAAGAAAATGGAGAAAAATTGTACATATACATTTTGTAACTTAAAAATTAGTGATGCAATTCAACTCTCTCTCTCTCTCTCCCTCCCTCTCTCTCTCTCTCTCTCTCTCTCTCTCTCTCTCTCTCTCTCTCTCTCTCTCTCTCTCTCTCTCTCTCTCTCACTAACGCTCTCACTCACATTACAGTAATGATATATTATACATGATAAAATCAAGTGTCATACATACAAAATGATAATGTGAAAGATGAAAATACACAAAAAATATGGAATGGCATGTTACAGGACATGTGAGCACTGAATTCTCTCTCTCTCTCTCTCTCTCTCTCTCTCTCTCTCTCTCTCTCTCTCTCTCTCTCTCTCACTCTCTCTCTCTCTCTTACACAGGCACACACACATTCCCCCCCCCCACACACACACATATCCCTCACATACACACCCATACATACATCCTCACATCTAGAAAAATACTTGATGCCTCACATGATCACTGATGCTAATAAGAACAAACTCCCACACTTTACACACAATTGAGACACTGACGATTGTCGTGAGAATTCTCGCAATTGCAAGAAGTGGAGAAAAAATTGTACATATACATTATGTAGCGTAAAAATTAGTGATGCAATTCAACTCTTCCCCCCCCCCTCTCTTTCTCTCTCTCTCTCTCTCTCTCTCTCTCTCTCTCTCTCTCTCTCTCTCTTTCTCTCTCTCTCTCTCTCTCTCTCTTGCGCTCTCTTTACATACACACACTCTCACACTCATTCACTCTCTCTCTCTTACTCACACTCACTAACTCTCTCACTTGCTTTACAGTAATTTACATGAATTCATTTTATGCATGTTAAAATCAAGTGCATCAAAATGATAATATGAAAAAAATGAGAATACACAAAACATATGGATCAGCATGTTAGATGACATGCGTGCGCTCAACTCTCTCTCTCTCTCTCTCTCTCTCTCTCTCTCTCTCTCTCTCTCTCTCTCTCTCTCTCTTCTCTCTCACACACATGTACATACACACACCCACACACATCATACCCACGCAATACACACACCTGCACACATCCATATACTTACTCACACGTACTCACATAACACCCGAATATACACTCCCTCGCATACACTGCATGCATGCACACTTACACATACAAAGATATACAATACATACACGAGCACACACACACACAGACTCATCCATACTCACATACACACACGCACATGCATATAAACGCATATAAACACATGAACGCACACTTTAACACACGTACAGATATACACACAGAGTCACACACAGATACACACATGTACACCCATACACAAATCCAGACATGCACACACATACATTACACTTTCTCATGCACTCTCTCATTCACCCACGCTCTCTCTTTTACCCACTCACTCGCTCTCACACTCACTCATTCGTGCACATACACGCATACCCACAAATTCTCTCTCACTCACTCACGCTCCCTTACTCACTCATTTACTCGATGACTCTCTAACTCACACTCACTCACTAACTTTCACACTCTATCACACAGACAGGCAGACACACAACACACCCACTCTCTCAGATTCACTCATTCTCTAACTAAATCTCTCACACATATGTCCACACACTCACTCACTTTTACACTCACTCAGGCACACGCGCATGCATACTCTCTCACTCTCTCTATCATACTAATTCTTCCACTCACACTCTTTCTCACTCACTCTCTCACCCACTGTCTCGTTCACACACATACAGTGAAGAATGATAGTGGAAAAATGATACTAGTAGGTGACTTATGGAGGCATATAGTCGGTATGAAGTCAGTATTGAAAGAGTTTTCGGTTGAATGTGTAGGGACTCATTGGTGTTTTCAGTTCTGTTGGAAGGCTATTCCACAAGTGAGCACCAGAATATGCGAAACAAGTTTTGTATAAGTCCAATCTAGGCTTAGGAAGCTGTAATAAATGTAAGCGCTTACTGTTCATTGCATTAGATTGAATTAACGGTAGAAGATACTCTGGGGTATTTTCAGATATAATTTTATTCACTAATTTGGCTTTGTTAAAAAGGAAGCGCTTTTGAAGTGGTAGAAGTCTTAGATGGCTGTATAATTTATTACTTTCAACGTGCTTTATGCTAGAAACTAGACGTATAGCGCGGTTTTGAAGCGAACACAATCGTTTCATATTAGATTTAGGGCAGCCATCCCAGACTGTGGAACAATAATCGAGAGGTGATTGGATATAGGATGCATAGAATATTTTACGTGTGCTTTCATCCAAAAAGTGTTGAATTTTAGCAAGTTGGTAAACTTTTTGTGCTATTCTCTTGGTAAGGGCGTGAACATGAGGGCTCCAGTTTAAATGTCTGTCAATTAAAAGACCTAATGTTTTATGTTCATTACATTAATTATAGGTAACGTGTCCACGTGGAGCTCGAGCGGTGTCCCAGTTATGGCTAGGGTCTGTAGTTTTTGTCTGGTCGTTATTAGCATGGATTTGGTTTTGTCGATGTTAATTAACATGCGATTTTCATTGCTCCATCTACTAAGGTTGTCAAGATCGTTTTGTAAAGAGCTCTCTAAGTCACAAAGGCTCTCTTGACTTGTGTAAATAGTGCAGTCGTCCGCAAATAGATCACACGAAGTATTGAGTTATAAAGGAAGATCGTTAATATACACTGCAAAAAGCAGCGGACCTAGTATTGAGCCCTGAGGCACCCCAAAATTAAGTTGTGTGGGTCTTGATAGACAGTTATTGAAGGACACTACTTGTTGTCTGTCTGATAAAAATGACGTAATTAGGTCCACCATATTGGTGCCAGTCTTCATGTGTTTTAATTTTCTAATTAAAATATCATGATCTACCATATCAAAGGCCTTTTTAAAGTCTACAAATACTGCTCCACAAATGTGGGTGTTATGCTAGAAGAGGTAAGTAAGACTGTAGACAGGGTGTTATGTTAGAAGAGGTAAGTAAGACTGTAGACAAGGTGTTATGCTAGAAGAGGTAAGTAAGACTGTAGACAAGGTGTTATGCTAGAAGAGGTAAGTAAGACTGTAGTCAAGGTGTTATGCTAGAAGAGGTAAGTAAGACTGTAGACACGGTTATATGCTAGAAGAGGTAAGTAAGACTATAGTGAAGGTGTTATGCTAGAAGAGGTAAGTAAGACTGTAGACAAGGTGTTATGCTAGAAGAGGTAAGTAAGACTGTAGACAAGGTGTTATGCTAGAAGAGGTAAGTAAGACTGTAGACAAGGTGTTATGCTAGAAGAGGTAAGTAAGACTGTAGACAAGGTGTTATGCTAGAAGAGTTAAGTAAGACTGTAGACAAGGTGTTATGCTAGAAGAGGTAAGTAAGACTGTAGACAAGGTGTTATGCTAGAAGAGGTAAGTAAGACTGTAGACAAGGTGTTATGATAGAAGAGGTAAGTAAGACTGTAGACAAGGTGTTATGCTAGAAGAGGTAAGTAAGACTGTAGACAAGGTGTTATGCTAGAAGAGGTAAGTAAGACTGTAGACAAGGTGTTATGCTAGAAGAGGTAAGTAAGACTGTTGACAAGGTGTTATGCTAGAAGAGGTACGTAAGACTGTAGACAAGGTGTTATGCTAGAAGAGGTAAGTAAGACTATAGTGAAGGTGTTATGCTAGAAGAGGTAAGTAAGACTGTAGACAGGGTGTTATGTTAGAAGAGGTAGTAAGACTGTAGACAGGGTGTTATGCTAGAAGAGGTAAGTAAGACTGTAGACAAGGTGTTATGCTAGAAGAGGTAGTAAGACTGTAGACAAGGTGTTATGCTAGAAGAGGTAAGTAAGACTGTAGACAAGGTGTTACGTTAGAAGAGGTAAGTAAGACTGTAGACAAGGTGTTATGCTAGAAGAGGTAAGTAAGACTGTAGACAAGGTGTTATGTTAGAAGAGGTAAGTAAGACTGTAGACAGGGTGTTTTGCTAGAAGAGGTAAGTAAGATTGTAGACAGGGTGTTATGCTAGAAGAGGTAGTAAGACTGTAGACACGGTATTATGCTAGAAGAGGTAAGTAAGACTGTAGACATGGTGTTATGTTAGAAGAGGTAAGTAAGAGTGTAGACAAGGTGTTATGCTAGAAGAGGTAAGTAAGACTGTAGACAAGGTGTTATGTTAGAAGAGGTAAGTAAGACTGTAGACAGGGTGATTTGCTAGAAGAGGTAAGTAAGACTGTAGACAGGGTGTTATGCTAGAAGAGGTAGTAAGACTGTAGACAGGGTTTTATGCTAGAAGAGGTAAGTAAGACTGTAGACAAGGTGTTATGCTAGAAGAGGTAAATAAGACTTTAGACAAGGTGTTATGCTAGAAGAGGTAGTAAGACTGTAGACAAGGTGTTATGCTAGAAGAGGTAGTAAGCCTGTAGTAAAGGTGTTATGCTAGATGAGGTAAGTAAGACTTATTTTCGGGCTATGAGGCATATTGCTTATAAGGTACTACCTCCAAATGTCTATTGACGAATCGGTACTCGATAGGTGAGTGGTCAATATCATGCCTTACTTAGCAGAACTTTTCCTGGTACTAGGTTTTTTTTTTTTTTTTTTGCGTTTATTCGTTTCGATTTCAAGCATACATTAAACACGTGCTACTACTTCTAGTACACTGGACTGATGTTTTACGTGTGGATTAACGTTCCCTATTACCAGTGTCCCTCACCATCAGGCGAACCCACTCCGACTTCAAAGTTTACTTTTAATTTATCTCCCAAGTCAAGGAAGAAAGTGAACATTTTAATCCGGTATTAAGAGCCCTGGTCAATGTTTCAACAACAATCCTCGCCTCAAAGGGCGATTTGAGTGCATTACCACCTGACCGGCAGACAAGCGTGCTAACTACTGCGCCTCCGTTGCTTCATGGACAGTTAGTCTCATCTTGTGCCACTTGCACGTTGCGGTGTCGAGATGAATCATAAACAGCGGGATAGTGCCCGTTTATGGGCTTCGTGTATTGAGATTCCCATGAACTCTGTTATTCCCTCTTTCCATCGTGTATGTGACCGGCCTCTTCTTCTATTTCCATATGGTCTGTACATCATTGCTTGTTGTGGCATATTGTTTGTTGACAGTTAGTAAACGTGCCGAAACAAATCTCTCGAAGCTTCAGAGATTTGATTTTATAGAAGCAATCTGAATTATTTTGGACAGCCATAATGTGCAATCTAAATGTGTTTAAAGAGGCTAATACATAAAAGCCATTTGTCTTAACCACCAGACAGAGACCGTCACCATTTTTTGCCATATTATGAAAAAAGGAACATGTTATGATAACTGGAAATATTTATGGAAAGAGATATAATAGAGGAAGACAAAGAGAGAAAGAACATATTTTTTCGCAGCATTGTGTCACGAAACTGAAAGTGGCCAGCACACGAAATAATACATGCTGCTGGAGATCCAAGATGTTGAGAAGCATGATCACACAGTCAGTCAGCAAGGTACCATTGTCAGCGTCAAGTTCTAGCCGCTACACCAATGCGCCCGTTTAACAGAATATAGCAAACGATCATTCTGATGCCAAGAGTAACACATCGTTTCTTGTGGATAATGACAATGTTGTTATGTAGATTCGGCATGATATACTGTAGTTATTTTGCTACAGTAAATGCGGTATGATACACTGTGATTATTTTGCTACAGTTGAGTCGGGTTTTTACACTGTGGTAAGGTTCTTGTTCCTAAAAGGTAGTTGAGTCTTACGGCTGATGTTTGCTGACAATATATGTTCTTTACTATTCGCAGATCTTTGCCGTCAATGTTTAGTTACTCTAGTAGTTTGGTTATTTCATCATGTTTCACATTGTCAAATGCTTTTATGTAGTTTACGAAGCATAAGTAAACATCCGTTTTTACTTCTATAGCTCTTTCTATAGTGTCTTGAGACTGTACATAGCATTCTTTGTGCCCCTTCCCTCTACAAATCCACACTGTTTATCACTAATTTATGATTTAATCTTGTTTCTTATTCTTTTGAAAAGTATTTTCAGTAACATAATCTTGTCATGTAAATCATAAAACTTAACGTGACATGACCTTCGCATTCTAAAGTGCCAGATTTATTTGGCAGAGCGATATAGATAGGTCACTAGGACTGCACCCAATAGTGTTGATGTCATTTAGAAATGTTGCCAATATTTCGGTTCCACAATATTTTAGAGCCTCAATTTCTCCCAGCGCAATGCTGTCTTGACATTTCCTTTCTTTATACGGTGTAAGGCATCTTCACTCCGCTGCAAGTATTGGTTGACTCGCATCATTGTTTCGAATATTTACACCCAGTCTCCTATCCTTATACAGCCCTGCCAGATATTCTATTGACTATATCATCTTGTCTCAATTATACTGAGCATTCCTCAGTTTTAAACACCCAGTAATGTTTCTTGTTTTCCTACCTGTTAGGGTATTTATTTGTTGATACACGAAATGTGAGCTTTTACCATGGTTTGTCCGAATCCCCAGGCATTGCTGATTCAGCCAGACTTCTTTAACATTTTTACATTAGCTTACAATTTCTTTGCATATTCTATTATATTTTTATATATCATGATTTTGCCTTCTTTCATCCATCATCTGCAGAATTTTATCTGTCATCTTAATTAAGTTAATGGCAAACTACTGAAAGTAAACTTTCCAAGAAATAACAAACAGCCAAAAAATGCTGGGGTTGACTGCGACATCATGTAAAGGATAAGCAACTAACATTGTAAAATGTTAATGACACCGTCTTCGTAGCAACAAGTCAGAAAGAACTAAAGGAAATTATAGATATGGTGATCGTAGAAAGTGAAAAGAAATGGGCGTTAGCAGGAAGACAGAAGTGATATTAATATCAAAGAAACAGATCGTGCCTAAATGTACAATTAAAGTAAATAATATTATATTTGGGTAAGTGCAGAAATTGAAATATCTAGGCACGTGGATAACATTAGATGGAATACTCCACAGAGATATGGAACAGAAAAGGACGAGCAAAGACGGAATTCTATAAAATGAGGAACATTTTATGCACTAAGTCCTTGTCATTGGAAATTATAAAAATCATTCTTGCATGTTACATAGAAACAATTCTAATATACGGCTGCGAACCCTGGACAATTAATAAACAAGCGAAAAAAGCCAAAATGAGTAATCTGAACATGTTGAGGGAGGCTAAGTCGCAAATACAACTTATCACAGACATCAGAAGGAGGCAGTCATAATTTTGTGGCCACATTAAGAGAAGACAAACAATGGAACATGTCACAACAGAAAGATTTGTGGAAAGAGAGACAGAGGGAAGATAGCAAGAGAACAGTCTTAACAGTCTTGTGTCGTGGCACGGAAGGGCGTCAACACATGAATTGATCCATGCCGTCGGAGATCGCAATTTGTGGAGAAGCATGATCGCCCACGCCAGCGGGCAAGGCTCTTGACGAGTCAGGTTGTTACAGCAGAGTCGAATGTTTACACTGTAGCCAGCTTGTTATAGCAGTCTCGAGTGTTTTTTTAAAATCATTTTAGGCAACTTGTTACAGTATAATCAAGGCATGGAAAGACAGGGACCTAAAGGGGGGACAATGTTAAACGGGACCGCGTGTCCAATTCTTCACCATTTGAAAAAAGTTCGCTCTTTATAGTTTAGTTAGGTTGTTATTTTTAAAAATTTAGTTGCGTGTCCTTCACATGACGTAGCAATCAACCCCAGTATTTTGGTTGTTCTTGATTTCTGGGCAAGTTTTACGTTTAATAGTTTGCCATTGCTTTCTGAATGACCGGCACCTATGCCTTTTTCGAAGAAAATACTGTACATCAAATTATTATACTAGAGCCGGTTTGTTAAAAATAAACAAATACATTGATCCGAACCAGTTTCCTGGACCAGTGATGTAATAGCGACATCATATTTTGTAAGCCTGAATAAAAAGTCGCTTAAAAGTCGACAGGGTCGAATTCATTGCACAGGGATTTTATCCCATATGGCTCAGTCTCTTTCCGCAGCGTGGAAAGCGTCGCACAAAGTACGAACTCCGTAACTCCAACGACGACCTCCAGGGATCTCCGAAAAATATGCATTCGTGAACCGATGGACGCGGCCCGGAATCGAACCCACGACCTTCGAGCCCGAGTCAGCGAGGAGCCTCCGTAGCAAAGTGGTGAAGCCCGCTGACTCGGGCTCTGAAGGTCGTGTGTTCGATTCCGGGCGACGTCCATCGGTTCACGAGTGACTTTTTTCGGAGACCCCTGGGGTTGTCGCTGGAGCTATGGAGTTCATGCTTTATGCGACGCTTTTACATCTGTCCTGTACAGGGAACTGCATGTTCGGAACATTGGCTACCGGCGGTTGCTGAATTGACTGTTTTGCCCTTTCGGTTCACGGGTGCATTTTTCGGGTGACTCCTGGGAGTCGGCGCTGAAGCTGCGGAGTTCGTGCTTTGTGCGACACTTTCGGCGGGTCGCCCTGCGGTAAAAGACCAAGCCATGTGAGAAAACCCTGGTCAATTAGGTCTTTCTGGTGACTGCCGAGTCCATCAATGATGAACTGTGGTATTCGTGGATGAATTTTGTGCTGACATTCTGACGGCGGCATTGTGCACAGTGTGCCTGTGCGGGCTGTTGGATTGCCGAGACTCCCGTCTATTCCACTTTTCACATTGGACAGTGGGGAGCCTTTTGCGTGATATTCGCTGGCACGGGAATGGAGCACAATAGGGACGACCCGTTGCCGTGAAGTTGGAACCTCGACTAACTAACTAACTACTCAAAAATATTGATTGGCTCTCACGGAAGTAGAAGAAACAAATATAAATTAGAAGACACAAAAGAAAATATATAAACTGAAATCAATGGTTAACTTATCAGTATTCGAACCTGTCGCCTCCAAATAATGACTGCACCTCACAGCAGTAACAACTATACTTCGATGCATGGCCAGCTGGACACCGCTGCTTCGAAGTACACTTGTTCCTGTAGATAATCTGTCGTCATATGGAGACGATAGGTTTGAACTCCGGTAGGGTAACCATATCTTTCAATTTTTATGTTGTCTAGCATGCCCTCAAATCTCCACGTCTTTCTTCTACTTCTCTGACCGTCAGTCACTACTGGTGAATTTGTTTTCGTGCTGGCCCGGTGTCATCGAGGGTTGCTTAACAATTGATATTTCTATGCATTTTGTTATACTACAGTCAGATTATTAACTAATTAAATGCCATGGGATGATTAATCGTCTAAAGCGACTTCGCTTATCTGCCGCGGGCTTATATACAGTAGTTTTCCCTATGTAAATCCCTTTAATTTGATATATAATTCAACTTGTCATGTCTGCAACCATATGAACAACTTTTAAGACATACAAGTCACACAACCCTACTTCCCATTTTCCGCCATCCTTTTTTGTTACGTCCAAACCTACTTTTTGTTCTACACTGAATCTATTACAAAATGTCCTTCCGCAAGCGGGAAGTCCCGGTGCCAGCCTTACACACTCCCGTGGTTTCTCTGCGTGGAGAGCGACAAGGGAGGTGTGCGACACGGTGCAACGTGAAGATGGTACTTTGGTACCCTGATGGGAGAAAAGTCTCTACACCAGGCACTCGGTGGGTAATGAGGTCAGCATCACATCGGTCGCCTTTATTTCCTAAGATATTTCCTGGTACCAATTTTAGGCTGTAGCGATCTAGAAACCCAGGTCATGTTTACCATTCTGAAAATTGTCTTAATGTGGATCGAATCTAGAGCCATGGGGCTAGCAGGCTACGCTAAGTACTAAGTGGTGCTTCCCAAGTTGTTATACTAGAGCCGGGCTGTTATATTACAGCCAAGTTGTTATATTAGAGCCAAGTTGTTATAGTAGATCCAAGTTGCTTACTAGAGCCAAGTTGTTATATTAGGGCCAAGCTGTTATACCAGAGCCGGGCTGTTATACTAGCGCCAAGTTGTTATATTAAATATATTAGAGCCAAGTTGTTATACTAGAGCCGGGCTGTTATATTAGAGTCAAGTTGTTATATTAGGGCGAAGTTGTTATGGTAGATCCAAGTTGCTATACTAGCGCCAAGTTGGTATATTAGGTCCAAGCTGTTATACTAGCACTAAGTTGTTATAATTAGGGCCAAGCTGTTATACTAGAGCCAAGTTGTTATATTAGGGCCAAGCAGTTACAACAGAGTCATGTTGTTATACTAAAGCCAAGTTGTTATATTAGAGTCAAGTTGTTATATTAAAGCTAAGTTATTATACTAGAGCCAATTTGATATATTAGAGTAAACTTGTTATATTAGAGCCGGTATGTTATACCAGAGCTAATGTGTTTTACTAGAGGCAAATTGTTATATTACAGCTGGACTGTTATACCAGAGCTAAGGTGTTATATTAAGGCCAAATTGATATATTAGAGCTGGACTGTTATACTATAGTTAAGGTGTTATACTAGAGCCAAGTTGTTATACTAGAGCTACATTTTTATATTAGAGCCAGGCTGTTATACCAGAGCTAAGGTGTTATACTTGAGTCGCATTTCTATACCTCAGCCATTGTGTTAAAAGAAGCTCTTACACTAGAACCAAAGTGTTATACTGGATCCAGATAGTTATATCAAAACTAGACTGTTATTGTAGATCAATTTGTTTAATGGACGACAAGCCATAATGGATGGTTTTACACGAACAACCAGACAGTGACGGAGAGTAAATAAAGCTGGTGAAAGGTGTCTAGAACTGTCTGACTTTCAACATGAGAACTTCAAGAGACACTGGGTTTTTCTGGATGATTATTGCCTATTTATATCTTCTTCCTGGTGCCGGTAAGTCGATTAAATTATGTTAAATCTAACGACTGACCATATGTTCATATGTTATCCACATATCCTATACTTTTCTTAACTCTTTCAGTTCCAGGTGGTTGCGACTATACGGTTCTACATTATGCAGCTAATCTCAACTATGTAACTAAACCCAGTGATAGAGCACACCTATATAAGTATACCCAGTGATACACCACACCTATATAACGATACCCAGTGACTCACTATAAGTGTAAAACTATAGCAAGTGACCCACTATTGCTATACAACTATAACAAGTGACCCACCATAGATATAGAACTATAGCAAGTGACCAACCTTAGCTATACAACTATAGCAAGTGACCCACCATAGCTATACAACTATAGCAAGTGACCCACCATAGCTATACAACTATAGCAAGTGACCCACATTAGCTATACAACTATAGCAAGTGACCCACCATAGCTATACAACTAAAGCAAGTGACCCACCATAGCTATACAACTATAGAAAGTGACCCACCATAGCTATACAACTATAACAAGTGGCCCACCATAGCTATACAACTATAGCAAGTGACCCACCATAGCTATACAACTATAGCAAGTGACCCACCTTAGCTATACAACTATAACAAGTGACCCACCATAGCTATACAACTATAACAAGTGGCTCACCATAGCTATACAACTATAACAAGTGACCCACCATAGCTATACAACTATAACAAGTGACCCACCACAACTATACAACTATAACAAGTGACCCACCATAGCTATACAACTATAACAAGTGACCCACCATAGCTATACAACTATAACAAGTGACCCACCATACCTATACAACTATAACAAGTGACCCACCATAGCTATACAACTATAGCAAGTGACCCACCATAGCTATACAACTACAGAAAGTGACCAACCATAGCTATACAACTATAACAAGTGACCCACCATAGCTATACAACTATAACAAGTGACCCACCATAGCTATACAACTATAGCAAGTGACCCACCATAGCTATTCAACTAAAGCAAGTGACCCACCATAGCTATGCAACTATAGCAAGCAACTCATACACCAATGCAACTCTGCCACATCTCAAACAACTCACCACATCAGTGCAACTATACCACGCAACTCACCACATTAATGCATCTGTACCAAACAACTCATCACATGTTTGCAACTATACCAAACAACTCACCCTATCATGCAACGATACCAAACAACTCACCACATCAATGCAACTCTACAAAACAACTCACCACATCAATGCGTCTCTACCAAACAACTCATCACATGTTTGCAACTATACCAAACAACCCACCCTATCATGAAACGCTACCAAACAACTCACCACATCAATGCAACTCTACCAAGCAACTCACCACATCAATGCAACTCTACCAAGCAACTCACCACATCAATGCAACTCTACCAAGCAACTCACCACATGTTTGCAACTATATTAATACACATACACACACCTATCCAACTATATCAATCGGCCCACCAACGTATGCAACTATATTAAACAGCACACTACATACAGAAATCCAACTATATTAAACAGCACACTACATACACAAATCCAACTATATTAAACAGCACACTTCATACACAAATCCAACTATATTAAACAGCACACTACATACACAAATCCAACTATATTAAACAGCACACTACATACACAAATCCAACTATATTAAACAGCACACTACATACACAAATCCAACTATATTAAACAGCACACTACATACACAAATCCAACTATATTAAACAGCACACTACATACACAAATCCAACTATATTAAACAGCACACTACATACACAAATCCAACTATATTAATAAACTTCCCACACATATTATACATTTACCAATAATCTCGACATAAATGAGGCAAGCTGTCAGTTTTGCACTTTTTTCTCTCCCTCTCAATTTGTTTCTATATCGAGTAGCTCTCCACACGTTCATACATAACATACTTTCCTAACACTGTCCCAATAAACTGTCGCAGTCAAGTAATTAATGTCTATCTCAACGTTACAAAAACAGCCACCCAGGACTATATTATTACCTCATAACTGTATAGTACATACAGAACTGGGAGCCACGGTTTCGCGAAGGTTAGCACGCCTGCCTGCCGGCCCCGTTGTCCTGTGTTGGAATCCCCATCCAGCGGAGAATATTTACAATGAAACTTCTGTCCCAGATCCACCCAGTCTAAAATCGGTTGCTAGGAAACGTTCTGTGAAGTAAAGGCTACCGCCATGATACTGGCCATATCACCAGTCTAGTGCCGATTGATCTAATAAAAATGTGAGCTTAGCACCATGTACCCAAAGCCGCGATAACGCAAGGGCTAGCACGCTTGCCTGGGTTCAAATGCCCACCGAAAGACACTAAACATTTTTTTAAAGTGATCTGGCATCTCAAGTCGATCTAGACAAAAATGGTTACCAGAAACGTCAAGAAAAGGACAAGTGGCAGACATGATATTGCCCACATCTCCCGTTGAGTGCCAGTTAGACTATGGAAATATGGAGCTAGAACCAGAGTCCCGATACACCTCAAAGCATTTACAAAGATCCTTCACATAGTTATTTACATAGTTATTTACTTACATATTTACCTAACAACCAACTTATACACGCTTGTTTACTAACATACTTACCTACTCACACAATTGATTACTTACTTATATACCTATTAATATATACTTACTGATTATTTAGTTACTTACTTACTTACTTACCTATCTACCCACATACTTGCTTACTTATTTTATATTTACTAATTATTTACTTACGTACCCATTTATATACTTGCTTTCCTACTTACTTACTTTCCTACCTACCTTCTTACATATTTGTTTACTTACTCACTTACCTACTTAAAATGCTTAAATACTTACTTACATATTTAGTTACTTACCTACCTACTTATATACTTGCTTAATTACTAACTTACTTATTTATTCACTTACCCGCCTACTTACATAGTGGGTGGGTGGGGAGATGTGTGGGTGAGGGAAGTGTGTGTGTGCGTGAGGGGATGCGAGGGTATATGGGAAAATGTGCGAAAGGATGGGGATGTGTGTGTGAGTGGTGATGTGTGGGTTGGGGTGTATGTTTGGGTGGGTGGGGTGTGTGGGTGTTGGTGGGAGGTGGGATGTGTGGGCATGGATGTCTGGGTGGGTGTTTGGGTGTGTGTAGGTGGTGTGGAGGATGTGTGTATGGGTGGGGTGTGTATGTGGGTGGGGGATTTATGTGCGGGTGGGGTGGTGGGGTATATGTGGATGGCAGGTGTGTGTAGGTGAATGGGGGAATGTGTTGTGGGTGGGGAGATGTGTGGTGGGAATGTGTGGGTGGGGGATGTGTGTATAGAGTATGTATGTATCTGTTAGGAGATGTGTGTGGGTAGGGATGCGTGTGTATGGGGGAGGTGTGTGTGGGTGGGGGGATGTGTGGTTAAGGGATGTGTGGGTGGGGGTGGGTGGAGGATGTGCACGTGGGTGAGTGTGTGTAGGTTGGGGATGGGTGGGGGATGTGTGTGTGTGTGGGTGCGGGATGTGTGAGAGAGTGGGGGGGGGATTGTGTGGGTTGGGGAATGTGTGTAAGTCAAAAATGTGTGGGTGGATGTGGCAAGTGTGGGGTGGCGGGGAGAAGTGTGTGTGGGTGGGGGATGTGTGCTTGAATGGGTGGTTGGGGTGTGTAACTATAACAAGCATAGGTGAGTGGGTGAGTGTGTGTGTTATGGGATGGGTGGGGAGATATGTATAGGTGGGGGATATGTGTGGGTGGGGGATGTGTGGGTGGGGGTGAGTGGGTTGGTGCATGTATGTGTGCCTGGGTTGTTTGTGGATGGATGGGGGATGTGTGGATAGATGGGGGCATGTATGTGTGCCTGGGTGTGTGTGTGTGGGTGGGTAGGAGATGTGTGTGAGGGATGTGTCGTGGGGGTTGATGGGTTGGGGATGTGTCTTATAACATGGTTAAATGCATTGTTTATGTTTACAACATTCATTTGACAATGTTTTTTGTTTTCTATGTGAATGCACCATGCACTATCAATGAACGATAGATGAGTGATTGGAAGGGCCGAATGTAAGACAGGCTTGTGTGTCCAATTTGTTATCCTTTGAAAATAAAGCTCGTTCGTTCGTTCGTTCGTTCATTCGTTCATGCTTACTTAATTATTTACTTATTTACATACTGAACTATATAGTTCTTGCTCATGTGATTGCTTGCTTATTTACTAATTAAATACTTACCTACTTAAATGCAATAAAAAGCAAGATGTCATCATCATGATCATTATACCACCACCATTATCATCATCATCATCATCATCATCATCATCATCATCATCATCATCATCATCATCATCATCATCATCATCATCATCATTATCAGGTAAGTCCGTCATAAGACTGGAGGTAAAGTAGTCTGTCACTGCATTGTCACCTGTTTTCTCTTCAACTCTAGATAATTTTAACTCTAAGGTACTTGGTTGCGTGTTTGGTGTAGTTGTTTCTTTAATGTCCTTTTTGTCATTTTCTTTATGTTTTGTCATTTCCATTATCAGATCATCGTGTCTCAGGCTGTGATCAGTCCTATATAGCGAACGTTTCTGTATATTTTTTCTATACTTGTCATTTCACCCTAGTGCATTTAGGAATTTCTTTATTTGACTCATTTTCTATCCATCCCACATAGGAAATGCTCCTTTTCCTACTTACTCCCTCCCTCTTTATCTTCATCATCATCATCATGTTCATAATTATCAACGACATATATTATCAGTTCGTGAGCTGACTACCTTTCATGCCATGGCCCACGGCTGTCAAGAATGTTCTCTCGCTGTCTTCCTGTATCTGTCTGTCCACAAATCTACATTTTATCTTCTCATAATGTGGCCAAGCATAATGACTGCCTCTTTTTGATGTTAATGGTAAATTGTCCTTGCTTGCTTGCGTTCGCTGGCTGTGAACTCCAGCGTGAAGTCCTGTATGTCGGATGAAAACACCCTGTTGTCCAACATCAGTGTGATGTCTTACCCGACTGGGGTTTGCGTGAGTATCCGTTGTCCCATGTCTGGCAAATTGGTGTGCAGACTGGTAGTTCCTCGCCATGCAGGCAGATACTCTCCGACTTCGGAGGAATCAGCGATTCTACTTACGTTAGCCAGACCTCCGAAGGAACCCGTTGCCCAGGACGCACGACTAGGACGTGTCAGTAGGTCTTGGCCAGTATAGAACCTGGCCTTAGTGCCTTGGAAACACCTCTGCGTCCCAGTTGTCCTTGCATCTTAGCCTATTTTAAAACGCTAGAATTACTCACTTTGATTGTCCACGGAATTTTCAGCATTCGTCTGTAAAACACACATTTGAATCTTCTAGATCAGGGGTGTCAAACTCAATGTCTCAATCGCTCATCGGGCCAAAACTCAAATCACACATAATGTTGCGGGCCGAACAGGATAAACATTCAATAAGCCGAAAATTAAAACTTTTTTAAACATTAATATAAATTAAAATAGAACAAAAGTTTTAATAAATAAAAGAAAATAATTGGTATACACATTTTCACTCTTATATCAGTTTGTCAGAGCACGATGTTTGGCATCTTTTCTTGGCTACAAGTTCTTTTATGTTGGGAGTAATGTTCTGGGTCATTGAGATTCTCATGAGAGACTGCAAGTGTTCACCAATGAGACGACTCCTGTGTGATGTTTTGTTAATCTTCATCACGAAAAACAGCAGGTCGCACGGATATGTGCTACAAAACATGCTTAAATGTTTGAGCCGCATGTAGACGAAGCCTGGGCATCTCTTCAGGAATGAAACGAGTGAACTGTGCAGGCCCCACAGTATCGTACTTTGCCTTTAGTGTCCCATTACACTGCAGCTCTATCAACTCCATCTGCAAATTTACAGGTGCAGTTTCCACATCTATGGCAAACGGATTACGAAACAGCTCGAAATTACTTTTCTGTGCTTCAAAGTCACTAAAGCGCCGTGCGAACTCGGCGCGAAGTAAGCTAAGTTTTTCAGCAAAGTGTGTATTGGGAAACACCATACCGTTGACTTGGTTTAACATTGCTTGGCAACAAGAAAAGTGAGACAGGCTGCATTGGTGCATTTGTGTTTCCCATAAGCGCAGCTTTACTTGAAATGCCTTCATTGCATCATGCATATCTGTGATAAAGTGATCCCGTCCCTGGAGCTGCATGTTCGAGTCGTTGAGATGAGTGGTTATATCAGACAGAAAAGCCAACTCACATTTCCAATTTTATCCCGAAAAAAAAAAAACTGTGGAATCTTTTTCTCTACTGTCCACGAATTGACAGATTTCCTCGATCAGCTGGAAAAATCTACTGAGAACTTTTCTCTGACTTAGCCACCGCACCTCTGTATGATAAGGCATGTCGCCGAACGCCGACTCTATTTCCTGAGGGAAAATAGACTGAAATTTGCGGTGATTCAAATCTTTGACTCTGATAATGTTGACGATTTGTGTTACAGTGCTCATTACATCTTCCATGTTGAGGATTTTACCACACAGCGATCCTTGGTGTATGATGCAGTAATATGTTATCAATTCACCAGTACAGTTCTACTGCATCTTTAACCACATCCTTCTAACTAGTCCACTTTTCTCACCACACATCACCGGTGCTCCATCTGTTGTCAGGCCAACGAGTTTGTCTCAAAGCAGGTTCATGTTGGTTAAACTTTGACATACGTTGTCAAAAGTGTCTTTTCCTGTCATTGTCCCATGTGTGGATTTCATGTCTACTATTTTGTCTGTAACATTCAAACTGGAGTCCACTCCACGGATGAAGATGGCGAGCTGTGCTGTGTCAGTCGTGTCACTTTCATCGACAGCAAGGGATAATGCAACAAAGTCTTTGCCTTTTTCGATCAGCTGTGTTTTCACATCAGTGGTCATCTCACAAACCCAATCAACAACAGTATTTCTGCTAAGGCTTACCTTTGCAAACATCTGCTTTTTGTCTGAACACAAGAAATCACACACTTTCATCATGCAGCGCTTCAGAAACTCTCCTTTCGTAAATGGTTGGCCTGATGTTGCGATCTCATCCGCCACAATAAAACTTGCTTTCATAGAAGCTTCAGTTTATGATTTTGCTTTGGTGAAAACCATGAACTGTGATGTTAGATGCCTCTTCAATTCTTCTATCTTCTGTAGCTTCTGCTCTGCATTCAGGCTGTTTAACTTGTCTTGATGTTTTGTCTCGTAGTGCCGTCTCAGATTATATTCTTTGATCATAGCCACATTATCTCCACAAATTAGACACACAGGTTTACCGCCAATATCAGTAAACATATATTCAGTCTCTCAGCGGCTTTGAAAGGCTCTGTTTTCAGAATCAACTTTTCTTTTGGTCATTTTAAAGGCTAGCTATGATTTAAAAAGTATTATGCATCTACCTACAAAAGCTTGATTTATATCAGGTTAGCTGTAGCGGGAAAAGTTGATGTAATATCCGGGCACTACACTACCTTCATTTCTTATGCACCAATCCAAAACGAGCAACTATAACGACGAACATCCACTTACTACACAACTTTTATTTTCGCTTATTCTGATCGAAGCGAGAACGCTCTCTGGTAGCCTATCATTTTTCAAGGCTGCTAATTAGGGAATTTGATTAGCACTTTATATTGTGGCCATTAAAAATATTTTTGCCTAAAATTCTCTATATAGCCGAATATATTTGTACGTCGGTTGAGACCTCTCAGGCCTGATATGATCGTACGCCGGACCTGATGTGGCTCGCTGGCCATGAGTTTGACACGTGTGTTCTAGAGACATTTTTTGTTAAACGTGTTTACTAATTGTACGGTTTTCACAACCATGTGTTAAAACTGATTCTGTGTAACATGCACGAATACTTCGAAAATGCTGACTTGTGTAACAGAGTGAGTACCATCTCTGTTAATAGGTTTGATGTGCAAAGTTTAGGCACGGTTGAGCATCCTAGAAGAACGTTACTAAGGATGCTCAAGCCGTGACGTAGGGTTTTTGGGGAAGTTAGTTACAGCCAAGGTCTGGAGAAGAGAACACCATACCATATAATTTGTGTAATATTCTTCACCTTATTATGTTGAATAAAACCTGTTTGATAACTCCATCAGGACTCGTTTTATAATCGTCCCTGTACCTGTACTATAACAGTACAGATTTGGTGCCGTGACCAGGGTTCGATTTTAAACTTGGATGTCGCGGACACATAACGAGAAGTACTGAAAAACAACATGGCACAGCAGAGAACTTTCATGGGAAATTTTTTTATCAGCTTGCTGCGACAAGAAGGTATGAGTGAATAAACTTTTACTAAATTTTTTGAATCAAAAGATCCAGACCGGACCACTTTTCTTGAAAGTATCAACTTAAAATAGAATCAACATGAAGCAATTTTTGGGCTAGTTGATTTGAAGCCATACGTATCAAGATTACTGGATGGAGCCATCAATGTAACCTGGTTGTCAGTAGAATGGGCTATTTCTCATCATAACCACCTGAAGTAACTTGATTGTCATCAAAATGCTGTGAAGTTAACCTGCCGTTATTACAGCCGTTCATTGAGCTTGCTTGGTTGAAGGTCACTTACCTACTAGGACTGTCCAGGATCAAAGAAATTTTTTTCAAATCTCAAAATTAAAACAGCCACAACCAACTTGAAATTACATAGAGATGTCAGGAAGAATGCGATTTGGTTGCTTTGGTCTCTTTGGAAGTGGTTGGGCAAACTGGGTTGCCGACCTGCTGAAGAGGAGACCTAATTAAGTCGCTTCATCAAGTGAGAGCTGTTTTCAACTCGTCTAGAAGAGCCCTGTTTAGGGTGAAAAGAAGGCTCAAGTCTGGTGTGCCCAACCATGGGTGAAAGTGGAAGCATTCCTCCCGCTAGAGAAGCCTGAGATGTCCGAGGAATGATGTAACTACCTGAAATTGCGTCGTCGTTTGGAGAAATATAACCAGCTTCAGATAACACAGACTCCAGAGTTGTCCTCTTGCTGATGGAATAGAAGAACACGAGACGCTTGTTTTATACGTGAAGCCTACACTTGGCCAACATAGTTCTCGGCCGACGTACGTGAATTTACTTTCCTGTTGGATCAAGGGACGATATATCTAACGGTAATTAATTAAGGTTTAACCAATATGAGACTTTTGATTGTTAGATAAAATTGATTTCTTAAGTTGAACGCTTAAACTTTCTGAGAGGAAGCATTCCTTGAACAGTTGCTTACGTCCTTTAGTTAATTTAAATGTGCCTATAGTACACTTATTATTATCTATTGATTGTTTTTTTTGCTTATATAATTGAATAGTAAATTACAGCATATTTCAGCATGGCAGAAGAACGGCTGCGTTAACACAGGTGTTAACTGGGGTAGGTACGGCAATAGGCAGACTCAACACAGCAATAAAGCAACAAGGAATAAGAACAGAGATTGAAACATGCATAATTGAAAATTATTTCAGCAAAGCTCAAGACGAGGTGTTCTTACAGGTACCAAGAAATATATTTTGGCTTGGGATAGATTATAGAGAAATGAGTATGAACTACCTGCATACAGAATTAAAACGTATCAGTGCATGGTTGGGAGAGTTAAAAGTGGCAGTTAGTGAAGTAGAGAAATTTGTGGACACGTTACAGAGAAGAACGACTAGACAAGAGCCTTATAGATTTAAGGTAGAGTGCAACGAAATAGTAAAGAATAACAGGAGTCAGACAGTGTCCAATGAAAACAGAAGACAACATAACGTAGTATATAGAGACAGTTATGTTGAGCCAGATGTGAATAAGTCCAGAAGCAGTTATAATAGACGAAGATACAGGGATAGACCTGAGAGAGACCTTTCCAGTAAACAACAGAGTTGGCCTTCTTATACTGTGACTGCTAGAAAAAGACGGGACGTTTGGTTTGAGCAAAGACGGAGACAGTATTTGAAGTCAAGGTCGATAAACAGGGTAGAAAACGTAAGTAAAAATTCAACTGCTCCTAAGGTGGTTGCGAATCTGACTGTTAGACAAGAAAAGAAGACGACGGTATTAGTAAAGAAAATAGACCAAGGGACTCAGACGCAGGTGATTGAGGTGGTAGAACGGAACACACAGACACAGGTTGATACAGTAGAAAAGAAAACCCAGAAACAACCAGCCAACAAGATAACAAAAGCAAGTCAAACTGAGTTGGTAAAAATTATAAAAACTCCTCATGAAAAAGGAGACACACTTGAAATTAGGGAAGACAAGCAGACAAGAACCAAAGACGTCAAAAGACAGGTGAGGAAAAATATTAGAGAAAGAAATACAAGTAGTATGATAGTAAATAGAAGTACGACGACTGGTATGTCAAGTTCCTCAGGTATAGACATTAAATTAATCCCTAAATGGTGTAGAAATGTTAGGTGTGAGAGTTCAGGTTATGGAGAGGATATTTCCACCTCTATCGCATATTATAGTAAATACTGCGCTGCTGAAACAACTACAGATACTGATGATTCAGGGAACGAGAGGATTGCACTACGAGCAGATCCTGTTTCGAAGTGTGATGTTTCCTCATACGGTGTGGTTGCTAGTAGACAGACAGACAAAATTTTAGTTGGTGACTCTTTAGAACAAGATACCAGTATATATGACAGAAAAGTAGTGAAGGCTAGGAGACGAATACCAAGAGAGAGAGAGAGAGAGAGAGAGAGAGAGAGAGAGAGAGAGAGAGAGAGAGAGAGAGAGAGAGAGAGAGAGAGAGAGAGAGAGAGAGAGAGAAAGATACTTCCAAAAAGAAAGAGGTTTGCCTAGTAGAAAGTAGAACACGAACACAGCAGAAGTATGAAGCGTCGCTGGACAAAGCTAGAAGTCTCATGAAGTCGATAAGACCATGGTTATATTTAAATAAGAATTAACTAATACGTGAAGAGTATATATTTTGTTGGTTGGAGTAATTCAAGTTTGATGAGGCTCAATTTTCGACTCAAATGTGGTGTTGCTGTGGAAAATGGTGGAGAATCACTACATGTAATGGGTGATGTCGAGAACTGATGTATTGCATAGGTTATTTTGAGGGATAAAGGAGTCATAGAATAGTTACCGATAGGGTAGTGCGACTGAAAATAGCACGAAGAAGTAAATCATTGTTATGAAGTGATGAGGAGGTTAAGATAAAGTGAGTGAGTAGTTGACTGTCGGAGTGGTTTGACGTGGAGAATTAAGTAGGACGGAGAGTAGTGAGATTATGATGATTGAGAATGAAGTAAGAAAGCAGTTGAATTGTGAGAGTCATGCGGAATATGGAGGTAATTCGTCTGGTTTTGCGTTGTCCGTACGTGAGTATAAGTGTAGACAAACAGGTGTTAGTCACGCTGAGTGAAGTAGGAGTGAGGTTTTGAGACGCCGTCTAAGTGGAGTACATGGATAAAATGTTGTCAAGCGATTGGTAATAGTTGCGCGTTTGATATATCTTGTGTCAATGTGTGTGGAAGAGATCGACACGCTTAGACTGTGGTGAGTAATTGCTAGAATGTTGAATTGGCGTCTAAATTTTTTTTTTTTAAAGTAATAGTATAGGCACGTCAGAGAATAATCGTGAGATGAGAACGAGGTTGTGTATCACTGTCTGAGCAAACATAAAATACGAATACCGTGTGAATATGCGAAGAGTGGCTGATAAGTGACGTTGATAAAACGTGGAGGATAGAGTAACTGAGTATGCGAAAATTGAGAGGTGGAAAGAAGATGATTGGAAATTTGTGATGTCTTTTGGTTAGAATGTCTGACGTTAGACAGTATTAATGAAAATTGTATGACAGGCTGACGGAAAGAGAGTTAACATTTTGAATGATGTTTCATGAAACAGATTTAGTAGTGTTGGCAGGGACATGTCGAAGCAAGAATGCTTGATACAGAGAATTCAGAGAATATGGTTTGCCCAGTCGAAGTGAGATTTCTCGATAGTCATGTACGGTGTTGTTTATTGTTTCTGAAAGAGTCCCGATAAATAGGAGTAAGCAAGAGAAGGAGAGAATGTGATTAGTTAAATGAATATCAGAGTATTATAAATAGAGCACTATAGACTGTGTTCCGATAAGGGTGATTGGTTTGACTATCATCGCGGTGTGAGAACGCTAGGAGAGAGTTGAAGATAGCTTAGAGTTGTTGTGGTGAGATGTTGGAAAGTACTGATACGTTGGTTAGTTGCGTCGGGTAGACGAGAAAAGTAAAATTAGAATCAGTTATTGACAAATATAGTAGATAGAGGTATTGGTGAGGTCTATAGTAAATAGACACAATTTTTGTTGGGTGTAGTAGTGTGGAGATACCGTAGTTAACGGTAATGTTTAATTGAGTTGCCGTTGACCATTCTTAAAAATCAGGAAAATTATTTTTTTGACATTTAATTGAGAGAAGTTTTAAAACAGAAACTAGAGTCCTTAGGAGTTCTGGATACATATTTACGTTCAGAAGATGTGAGACAAGTTTATAACATGGATTTAGTGCCATGATGTAATGGAAATTTAATAAGTGACACGAGATTGCTGGATTGTAAAAGAAGAAGAAGTGAGTAACGTGCTGCGCCAGACAGCGTGAAGACAAATAGTAAAACATGAATTGAATCCCATGTTTTACTCAAAAGAATAACTATATACTGTGGATGTCAGTACAATAGTAAAGGGGGGTAAGTAAGTTAGTGAACGTAGATAAAATGCCATGAGGTTTTTAGGGGTCCGTGATGTATGGACTGAGAAGGAATAACGTTGATTGTAAGCAGTGAGGGGTTAGAAGGTCACAGACTTAAGTTCAGTGGCAGTATTTTGTTGCTGTTGATAACGGCATATATTGAAAGTGGAAGTTTTAGATGAAATGCCCATAAGAAATGGACATTAGTGGGTTGCTGAAGTTTTCGGCAAGATTAATAGAGAACCTGATATAGAGTATTCCCGAGTCAGGTATAGGAGAGATTTGGTTATATTTTAGGTGATGTTTATAACGAGAAGAGGAAGATATTGATGTGGAAATAGCGCTTATATGGAAAAATAGTGTGGAATCTATGGAAGAAGAGGTAAACGCTCCATTTAAAAATACTAGACAAGCAGCGAAAAGGAGAATAGAGAGACAGAGAGAAAAAGAAGTGAAAAGACAGAGAAAAATTAGAGAACATTCATCAAGCGGCGATGACATGCCACTGCTAGAAAGGTCGTTAAGAAACTATGATAGACAAATTAGATTGGATTTAGAAAGGAAAAAATTAGCGGCTGCTAGCAATAGACATACAGATGAAGAAGAAGGAATGGATGAAAAGTCAGAATCTAATAGAGATAGTAGCATGGAGGAAAATATTTCTTTACGAGAGGAAGAAGACATTGATGTGGAGATAGCACTTATTCAGAGAAATCTGGAGTTACTGAGGAAATGGAAACATGGTAGATAAATTGATAGAAAATGCTGCAGATAGCAGGATGTAAATTTTGTGATTTAAAGAGGAAAGTAATAGTTGATGAAATATAGTAGCAGTGTATTACAGATGTTTTATGGAAACTATTGGCAAATAGTTTAATTGTTAGTTGTGCTGAGTGGTCTTGAGGAGATGATGGGGTGTATTTTATATATACGATATGCTGCGTATTATGGATGTAATTTTTCGTCTGGTCTTAAAGATGTATTTTTATTGACATTTGATTTTGAGATTAGACTTGTTGAGTTTTCTTAAATAGATAAATAATTTATTGTTAGTCCGTAAAAGTGACTAACAATGGATATGATGTATGTTATATTATTTTGAATTGGTTAATTACTTTTATTTGATATGAGGGGAAAGAAAAATGATATTTAAAAACCTGGGGGGGGGGGGTATGATATCCTGTTGGGATTTTATTTTGCTTGACTCATGATTTAAGTTGAATTGTCTTGTGTGTTGAATAGTAATTACCTTGTTTACAAATATAATAAATTGTTTAAGTTTAAGTTTAGTTCACAAACAGTTATGGTTTTGTCTAGAATAAAAGCAATACATGGGGCTTTGTTTGAAACCCTTCGTTCAGAAAGTGGTTAATAAACTACTGACGACTAGAAGAGAGACACATTCTCTTTATGAGTAATAAGTTCATGAGTACCTTATGATAGTAAGAAGACGGCTGCACCAATCAGCATTAGTTAGGATGGGAAAGTTAATTATATAGTGGCTAGGAAGTGTTGGAAACATATGCCATACTTAAGTGACGGGGTTCCTACACAAATAAGAGGGTTCTGGGGAGTTAAAATAGGAGCTGCATTAAGTCAGCGTGGATTAAAGGTATATGGATTGGATGCCATATTATACACGTGATTAACGTCTAAAGAGGCTGTGATAGTTAGCAAATATATGAGGCTGCTTGATGGAGAGTAGATATTGAGGGGGCTGTGAATGGCAGTGCATATGGTTTGGTATAGGGATAGATACAAACAAGGATGCTTGTCATGGGATCTGAGGGGGTAAATATATAGGAGCTGTGATAAACAGCGTTAATTAATTTAAAATGTTCATGGAATATGAACATTGTTATTGGTTTCATAATTGGACGTGAAATAGGTGAAATATGGGCATGGGTGTGGATGGCAGTACAAATATTGAGTATATAGAAGACATTTTGGATCGACTTAATTTATAACAAACAGAGATGTAACTTCATAAATCATAAGATGTGTTTTTGAAAAACTTTTATAAAAGTTTTTACGTTTGCAAGGGAGGTAAATGTGATTGTTTTTAACTACTGCTCTTCATAACTGGGTGCGCACCCCTTCTTTTCTATTCCTAACCCCATCTTTTCTGTCTATCCTGTGTTGTGTTGTTTATTTTGAGAAAGAATGAGAAGTTTCATAATGCCAAGTGTATACCAACAATTTTTATGAACCATTCTTATGACCTATATTTTTGTAATGAAACCATGAAGAGTCAGAAACGAAGAAGAAGTATAACTTCATAGCGATTTGCTATATGGGACAATGATAAGAGACAAGTGGAGAATTAGTAGAAGTGAAAGTAGTTACTTAAGATAGAGTTAGTTTAGGATGGCTTGGAGAAAGAATATTGGGGGTTAAGGAGTTGATGAGGGAAAGAATGTTTAGAATAAGGGGGTTAGGGGTTAAGACTTTTGAAGAAAAGTCTTTTTAAAGAAAGGGAGGTCTGTAACAGAGTGAGTACCATCTCTGTTAATAGGTTTGATGTGCAAAGTTTAGGCACGGTTGAGCATCCTAGACGAACGTTACTAAGCATGCTCAAGCCGTGACGTAGGGTTTTTGGGGAAGTTAGTTACAGCCAAGGTCTGGAGAAGAGAACATCATACCATATAATTTGTGTAATATTCTTCGCCTTATTATGTTGAATAAAACCTGTTTGATAACTCCATCAGGACTCGTTTTATAATCGTCCGTGTACCTGTACTATAACACTTGATTCCGTAAATGGCTTTCACGCGATGATAGCAATAGTTACTACAATAACATTTCCTGAGCTGTGTAAGATCCGGGCAGTCCAAGCAAGTCAATTGCTTTCTTCAAATGTAAGCTTGAAGTTGCTTGAGACATCAGCCCATCTGAGGTCGTGGTGTGTTGTGGCAGTTGTGGTAGCTCAAACCTGTATATACATCAGCCCTCTTTGGGTTGTTGTTTGGTGTAAGCAGTCGTCGGATTTCATCCCTCTACCGCCAAACGCCCTACTGTAAGTAAACTGGAAATGAAATGTTTCTGTCGCGGCATCGAATCATTCCAGATTTGGAAAACCCCGTGTACTTGAATTTTCTTGCCATATCAACGTTCCCCTTTTTTCCATTATAACATTGCTAATAAGAGATAATACAGTATCATCATCATCATCATCATCATCATCATCATCATCATCATCATCATCAACATCATCAAATGTCCTGCCAGCTGGCGTTGGCGTTCATGGCTCTCCACAGATCTCGATCTTTTGGTGTTCTGGATCAACTCTGCTGATGCTATTCCTCCATGCGCCGTCTCAATCCATCCAGCATCTCTTGGTCTGCCTCTGTATCTCTTCCCCTCGATCTTTCCAGTTGTCACGAAGTTATCCAATGTCTCTCTTCTCATCACATGACCAAAGAAATTTGTTTGTCTCTTTCTTATTGTTGTGTGTAGTGTTCTAGTTTCATTAACCTCTTTCAGGCAATCGTTGCTAGTTACTCTGGCAGTCCAAGAAATTCGCAACATTCGTCTAAAAAAAAAAAACCACATCTCTGTTGCTTCTAAGTTCCTACTAATTTGTTTATTTACGTTCCAAGATTCACTGCCATACAGCAAAACTGATACAATATGGCGGAAGTAAACAATAAAAACAAGAAATAATATGGCACACTGAATAAAGATGCATCTTCCCGAAAATACTCGGGGCAGTTTTTTTTCCGGACCAAGGTGTGTTAGTGAACCATAAAAGACACAATACAGGAATGTGGAAGCAGCCGCGAAGAAATACAGAGCGAGAGAGAGAGAGAGAGAGAGAGAGAGAGAGGGGGGGAGGGAGGGAAAGAGAGAGATAGAGATGAGAGAGAGAGAGGAGAGAGAGAGGGAGGGAGGGAAAGAGAGAGAGATAGAGAGGAGAGAGAGATAGAGAGGAGAGAGAGAGAGAGAGAGAGAGAGAGAGAGAGAGAACCTGGAGCTACGTCATGTGTCACTCGATGGGCAAGGAACATCATTGGGGTGAGAAAAGATTGGACATTTATTCAGTGCTTTTATGATGGATCAGAAACACAACGATTAGTTAGTTCACCAAAACGACATATTTTCGTTATCAAAAATTAAATTATCTTATATAATGAAAGGACTTCTGTTCGCCCTGATTACTAAAAAATGACTGTCTTCTTCCATCAAATTTATTGTCCCTGTGAGGATACTTAGTCATCTGTTGGAGTATCATCCTTGCACTCCCGACAAGTCCTTAGGTGCATAGATCCAACATATACATCAGCCTCCGACGGCTAATAGTGCCAGTTCTGTTTTGGTTCATGAGACCCCCATCTATGTGCCCCTCGTGTCTGGCCGTGCCAATTCTAACTTTCAAATCTCTCATTCTATACAACGAAGTGGATTCACTGGCGTCAATGTCCTCCGCTTTCGACATCTTTATAAGGACGTTAATATAATCGGCACGACCCATAGGCTTTCCATGTGCGTTAGTCAATGTGGGCACTAACGATATTCTCTATAACCATGTAATTTTATTTAAGTAGTGTGTCCGTACTGTAGCATTCGTGTTCTCATTATTATTATATTACCAGCTATATAAATTGTGTTTACCTGTAGATAGGCTATCCACCACAAAGAAAATCCCATGAGAGAGAGAGAGAGAGAGAGAGAGAGAGAGAGAGAGAGAGAGAGAGAGAGAGAGAGAGAGATAATGATGACGGTGATAGGACACGTTCTCTAAATGTCGCTTGGATTTAAATTATTTAATTGTGACTGAGTATGCGACAATATTCATACACGAGACATAATGGCCATGGCATATCTAGGTATCCCCTTTCTCCCCTCCTCTCCATGGAAAATGCTGTAACTCATTTATAAAAATATAGCAGAGACAGCGCACGTGAATACTTGTAATTTCATTCCTGATTCTGTCTGGACATTGTAAGTAGACACCTTGCAGTCTTGACAGACCAAAGTATGTGAGTGGAATGTGGCCAATATTCCATCACAATGTCTGGGCAGAGCTTCAGAGATCATGTGATGCCCAAACGACATGACCCCTCCCTCGGCCTAGTCTTGTGTATTCCAGAGGAATGGGTAACCAATACGTCTGGCACAAGGTAGGCTGCAGACGCTGGCAGCTCAGCGTCAATCCACCGAGACCTCACCACCACGAGCCGGTGGCGAGTTATGGCCAGACCCTGACACCCAAGGGACCCGGCTTAGAGGCGTTCAGCCATGTCCCACAGGTGAGGGCCTTGTACGAGCCCGGACCATGAGGGCGCGCACATCTGTCAATCACAAGTGTCCGGACCTGTGTAAAGCGTGCACTATCGTCAGACTCCCCACCTGACTTATAGCGGTCCCCGCGACCAGCGGGAATAGGTCCGCCATAGCTACCGCAGGAGATATTGCCTGTCTATTTGCACGCAAATCTCCCATACTTCCACTGTGCGGATCTCGCGACCAGCGAGAATAGACCCGCCGGAGATTATGCTCGTCTGCTGCGAACAAATCTCTACCGAGAGACTGAATAAGTAAAGAAACGATAAAAGTAGTGGTATTTCAATTGCGCTTGCGCTCCCACCTATGCTACACCCTTCATGTGTCTTCACAAAGTCGGACTAGAGTCAAGCTCAACATGGTCTTCTTTCCCCGCTGATTCTACCAAGCCCGTTCCCTTGGCTGTGGTTTCGCTAGATAGTAGATAGGGACAGTGGGAATCTCGTTAATCCATTCATGCGCGTCACTAATTAGATGACGAGGCATTTGGCTACCATTGTACACTGATAATAATCACAGATAATAATTACTGATAATATAATGACGCATTTTCTCCGAAGTCGGAGAGTATCTGTCTGCATGGCGAAGAACCACCAGTCTGCACACCAATAAGCCAGACATGGGTCAACAGACACTTACGCAAACCTCAGTCTGGAGGTTCCTCAAACTGGAGTTCACAGCCAGCGAACGCAAGCAAGCATAATAATACATCCCGAAAACATCATTGATATGTTTTCCTCCTTCCTCTGCATTTCATCTGCAAAGGAAACATAGGGCCTCAGCCAATTCACACCAAACCATTTGTAGACTTGTTCATGATTTGTTAGATTTTAGAAGGTCATTTGTATATGGGATGAAGTGGACAACCCCACGCCAACCCGCTTTAGTGGCCTCTCACGACATGTAAGGTCGACCGCGGTGTTCCTATTCTTTGCTTCCCTTATGGGCTCTTGTAAAATACGGGCGAATATTGTAAACTTGTATTGATAATAATCATCCACTAACACGTAGATTGAATTCAACAATTAAACCATGACAGGATTAATCCTGGAGAATATGCGGTGGATAGATGACAACCCTCAGCAAAGACTACCAAAGATAATTTTATAAATGTGTCAACAATATGAGAAGCAGAGATGCATACTACAATCCAACCACCATCATAAATAGCAAAAGAGGTATACCACAACAGAGACTAACGAGGTGGACAGAGTACTTTCAAGAACTACTTAACCCCACACATCACATAGAAAAATCGCATTTTGTGCCTAAAAGCTGTGAACAACAAGAACCAAACTTCATACCAGCGGAAGTAAAATCAGTTATGCAGAAAAGTCTTAAAATAAAATCACATGGTCCATATTGAATAACTACAGAAGCTATTCAAACTTGTAGGAAAACAGGAATTAAACGGCTAACATGACTTTTTAATATAGGATTGAGAAGAAAGAAACGTCCCAGACGACTAGCAACAGGCAGTAACAATACCAGAATGTAAAATGAAAGGCAATATGTGCGAAACATACATGTATACATAACTCCTGAGTCACAGAGGGAAAATGTACGAAACAAATAGCTAGACCCATAGTCGAGCAACAGTTAAGGAAAGTACAGTTTGGTTTCAGGAAAGGTAACAATTTGCACTGATGAACTAACTGTCCATCATCATGAGTCAAGCCGGTAAGCGTTGGTGTCATGATTCGCCATCTTACACGATCACCAGAGTAGTAGATCAGATCTGTGTTCCTATACCGATCATGCCACGAGGCTAAGCCATCCAGATATTTACTTCTCTGCCGTCCCTTTGTTTGTTCTTTTCAATATTTGCAAGTTGTCACCAAATTCTCTAGTTTATTTCTTCTCATAACGTGCCAAAAATGTGACTATCTACGTCTAATTTTTCTAATTAGTTTGCAGTTTTCATTTACCCCTTCTAGGACTTTCTCGTTTGTTTTTTGTTTTTTAATTGTCCGTGGTATTCTTTGTATTTTCCTCAGAAACCACATTGCTGCTGCCATAAAACGTTTTTCAGCTTGACTGCTCATTGTCCATGTTTCACATTCGTACAAAAGTGCAGGTTCTAAGTTCTGTGTAGCACTTGAACACTTTTTCTCGTTGCAATTGACATAATTTTATTAGTCATTTTGTTTTCCAGTTTGCAAAAGGCTACCTTTGCAATAGCGATTTTTGTTCTAGTCTCTTCAAGGAACCTCCCATCAGAAGTTATGACTGTCACGAGATAATAGTACCGATGCTCTTATTTCAGAATATCCTCATTTATCCTTTTATTATATTGTGGTATTTCTTTCTTATTTAGAGACGACCATAATCTCTATCTTCTTACAATTTAATTGTAACACAAGTTGTTCACTGTGTACAGTGACCGTAATTAATAAATGTTGCAGATATTGTTCATTGTCTTCAATCAATACTGTATCATTCGCATATCTAACGTTATTGATGCTATGTCCCCCAATTGTATTTCTTCTCATATCTTCTAAATTACTTATAATGTCACTGTTTAGGGAAAATGGTCTGGAGACACTACGCATCCCTGTTGCACACCTCTCTTAATAGGCTGATATTGACTTTCTTCATTATCAATCTTTATAGCTTGTTGTTTCCAATATATGTTTGTATTTTACAAGTCTAAGGTCTTTCCCATCAATTTGTAGATATGTAATCATCTTAATGGTGTTTTACTTTATCGAAAGTCTTTCTATAGTAAAGGAAGCAAAGACATAGGTGTTTTTATATCTCTATCGAACGCTCGATTAATGTAAAGTCCTAAAAGCAAACACATTATCTATTCACACTAAGACAAATATGTGGGCGGAAAACAATCATCGGGTGCAGTGACCAGCATAATATAGTATTTGTGGGTTAGCTTTCGACAGAGGAGATAGATTTACACTATCGACTATCCTTGAAGACTACGTGATACAAGGACAATTACTAGAAAACACCAAAGTTATGCACTACTTGGGCCAAAGTGCAATAAGAACACAAGAAGGTATATCAGATATGTTTACAGTAAATACAGGAGTGAGACAGGGATGTGCCCTCTCTTCCCCTCTCCCCGTCATCCCTGCTATTTAATATCTATATAGCCAGAAAAGTGGATGATAATGGTGGTGAATAAAATGCTTCCTTATTATAACTGTTTTAATAGAATAGTTTATTATTATGATAGAATTAATAAAAGGGTAACATTAGAGTTTAGTGTTATACCTGATTAATAATTAATACACGTGTTTACTGTTACAGCTGAAGTAATACAAATGATTGGTGTTTCATCTAAAATTTAAAGAAATAAGAAATATATTTGTTTAATGTTATAACAGTATTAGAACGTGATTAGTGGTGTAGATAAAATAGCAGAAATGTTTGGCGTTATAATCAAATTATATTAATAGTATAATTAGATTACGATAGTGGTTTAATTGGATTACGACAATGGTTTAATGATATTAAGGGATTATGACAATAGTTTAATACTAAAAGCGAATTAAAAGTAAAGTTTACTGTGTTCTTTTAATTAATATGCTAAAGCTAGCTATAAAATGTTTCATATAACAAAAACATGACTTAAATAGACATTGACTTCGTGCTATGTACTGCAGAAATTCAAAATACAATTGTTTGCACTTTCTGCTCACATTGATTTACCCGTCTGTCTGTCTTTGAGATCTGTCATTACCAGGCCACCGAACTAGGTTCATTCGTTATTCTACAGAAATGTAAATCTTCGCGCAATCTTCGATGCATCATTTCCTCGGGCCAGTTATCAATTTCTGCTGTCTGAAATAACAACATGCACCAGCGGGGGTGTACTTGTACAATTTAATATTCAGAATGTCTGACGACAGTCTGCAACTCTTTTCTTTCGTTGTTTCCGTGTTCGTTGTTATACCTTTCAGTTTCAGATTAAGAAGAACGTTCCCAATAAGGCCTGTGTGTGGGCTGCCTTGAATGTGGTGTTTAATCTATTGTTTTTCCGCTAATAGCCGTATCTATCTGTTGGGTGTTTTCCCTGTATCTACATGTCATTATCACCACCACCATCATCATCAAATTCAAGCGTCCTGAGGAGACAGAGATGACGTTCCAGCGCCCGATGGGTGGCATTTTATAGTGTCATTCAGTGTGATTGTACAATGTCTTTGATGTCGTCAATCCATTTTCTTCTCGGGCGTCCTCTTGCTCTCGGATCAGATCTTCTTTGATGTAGCGCTAGGGCTGGTAGTTGATTGTGTTGCATTCTAACGAGATGGCCGGGCCATTTGATCTTCTACCCCTCAATATATGTGACGTGGCATAACGTGTTGATCCTACTGTCTATCTGATAACAGCATTTCTTACTCGGTCTCAGATAGATAATTTGACATCTCTCCCCAAGCATCTAATATCACAGAGTGTCATTTGGATAACGTCCACGTTTGCTATTGGGAGCAAAGGGTTGGTGTGAATATGCTAGTAATTATCTGTCGTTTTGCAGACTAAAGTATATTTGAATGTTTCAGTATGAGCGATATATAAGCGCACTTTCTTTTATTTATTTTTTTTACATCCGATTTCGATTTCTCTGTCTATTCTGCTATCTTCTGTGATTATACTTCCTAAATATTTAAATTTTGTAACTTGTTCCAAAGGTTTACTAAGTGGACCAGTAGATCTGCTAACCTGCATTACTTCAGTTTTTGGTTGCATGTATATTCATATTGCATTTGCTACATGTTGAACTCAGCTTGTTAATATGATTTTGCAGTCTGTCTTCGTCGCTGTAAAACAGGCACTGATAGTCTGAAAATAAAAGCTCATTTATTTCGTGTGGATCTGTTGTTTCGTCTAAAGTAAAGTGTACACAAATTTCTGAATCGGTTCTGTCAAGGCTTGTTTCGTTGGATATTCTGTCTATGTAGATCTTAAATAGCAGAGGAGAGCGCGCACACCCTGTCTCACTTCTGGATTGACTGTGAACATACCTGGATATACCTTCCTGTGTTCTTATTGCACATTGACTGCAGGGTACATGGCTATGATATTTTATAACACTAAATCCTTATTTTAATCTAAATATAACAGTTAAACACTTCTATTAATTTAGATAAAACATTAAGCAAAGAACACCATGAACGGACAGAACAACGAATGAAACAGTCCTTCCTTTAAGAAATAACAAAAACCGTAAATTATTTAGAGAATTTGGTCGTAGACGGTCAAACTTTTTTTACTTTTAGTTGAGTCAAGAACCGACATCTCGGCACTCGGGACATTTCCATACGTGCTCCGTCCTCATCTACATCAGTCAGCAAAGAGTCCCAGATGTACCAGCTGTGAAGATTATATTTGCCACGTTATGAGGAGAAATGAACTTGAAATCTTAGTGACAGTTGGCAGACTTGATGGGGAAAGAGTAAAGACTAGATAAGGAGATAACTACCTGGACGGTTAAGTCATATAGCATAATTGGAACAAGAATATTCACCTAATGCAAGACTGGTGAAGGTGTCAGATTGAAAACCATGAACGTTAGAATAAAACAAAAGCAACTACCAGCAATGACGCTACACAATAGAAGATCTGCTACGAGAACAAGAGAACGCCTGAGAAGAAAATGGATTGACTACATCAAAGACATTGTACAATCACATGGAATGAAACTATCCAGTGCCAGCCATGGAGCGCTGGAGCGCCAACTATTCCTCCCCACGACGCTTGACCACAAAGTGGAAGATGATGATGACCATCCTCGCTTATCGGCATGGCACATAGTGATGATGATGTAACATTAAACTCAGGTATTACTCAAGTAAAGCTCTACACCATGTAGATAATACAGACAATTGACGAACGATCGGATATGTTGGGGTATCACTACAGCAGACATCAAAATAAATAATTCCTTCTATACATCGAATTTTAAAAAGTAAATGGATGACACATGAAACTCTATAGATGTTGGATGAAAAAAAAAGGAAAAGGAATATAAGGAAGATTGTAATAGAATACTTAACATATAGAGTAGACAAAGTAAACAATATCAGCCTATTAAAAGAGATGTAAGACAGGGATGTGTAATGTCTCCAGGTCTTTTTTTTCCTGTACAGTAAACATATTTTCAGGAGTATGGAAGATATGGAATGAATCAACATTGGGGGACGATACATCAAAAACATTAGATATGCAGATGATACATTCTTGACTGCAAACAATGAACAGGACCTCCATAATTTAGTAGATGCGGTTGTGCACACAGTGAACAACTAGGGTTAGAATTAAATACTAAGAAGACACAGGTTATGGTCGTCACTGGGAAGAAGGAAATACCACAATGTGGTATATACGAGTAAATGTTCATATTCCTAAGCAACTGAATCAATACAGTTATCTCGGAACAGTCATAACATCTTATGGGGGATGCCTTGAAGAGATTAGAATAAGAATTGCCATTGCGCAGGTAACCTTTAGCAAGATGAAAAACATACTGACCAATAAAAAGATATCAATTGTAACGAGAAAAAGAGTGTTGAAGTGCTACATAGAACCTGTATTTTTGTATGGATGTGAAGCAAGGACAGTTAGCAGATAAGCTGAAAAACATCTGATGGCTGTGGAAATGTGGTTTCTGAGGAAAATGCAAAGAATACCATAGGCAGACATGAAAATCAATGAACAAGTCCTTCAAGAAACAAATGAAGATCGTAAACTGATTAGAATCATTAGACGCAGACAGTCAAAAATTGTTGGGCATGTTATGAGAAGAAATGACTTGGATAACTTGGTGTCGACTGACAAGATCGAAGGGAAGAGACCAAGGGGAAGACCGAGAAGTTAATACCTGGATGGCTTGGCCACGTGGCATGGTCGAGACATGAACATCTAGCTGATCCACGACTCTGGTGATCAAGTGAGATGGCAAAACATGACCGCCCACGCTTTCCGGCATGGCACATGATGGGTTGAAAGTAAACATGAGTAAGGCAATTTGTCTGAATAACAAATGCACGGAGATTGGAACAAACCGTTGGAAAGGGAGATTGGAACAAACCGTTGCAAAGACCATATACCAACAAATAAATATCCTAACATGAAATATTACTGGGTATCTCAAATGGAGAGATTGCGTAATATTAATGGGACAAAGTAATAAAGCTAATAGATCAGCAGATTATATAGAAGAGCTCATGAAAGACCAGATGCAATAAGAGAACAGATGCAAATATTCAAAACAATTATAAGGTTCATGAATCCTTGCTGCAGATATTCAGATGCATACATTACACGAAGAAAGGAAAACCCTTTGGGTCACACAACGCTACGCAATGGAAATTGACGCCAAGGGAGATTCTAGAATCGAAATAATGACAGTTTCTAAATGTCATCTATTTGATATTCTGTCTACATAGATGTTAAATATTAGGAGTTGAAAGGGGATGGGATTAAGGAAGACACGGGGCGCACATATCCCTGTCTCCCTCCGACATTGACTGCAAACATATCTAATATACCTTTTGTATTCTTACTTGATTTTGATTCGAGTGAAACATGGCCATGATTTTTCATGTAATTGTCCTTATATCCGGTAGTCTTCAAGGACGATCCATAATTTGTATATGTCGACGCGGCTGTCGAAGCCGCGCTGTGGCTTAGATGCAGTGAACACGTTTCACAATGCCCTGGCATAGTGAGTAGAAGGCGCGAAATCAGCCGCAGACGATTTGAAAGCAAACTGCCTTGCGTTGATTTTGATGGTATGCGTGTCGGTCCTTCAGGAAGCACTGGTAAACTACTGAATGTACAATTTGCTTAGTAAATCACAAACAGCCAAAAAGGATGGGGTTGAGTGCTGTCATGATTAGGATATGGGCTATTATGGGTCAAAGACGGAATAGAAATAGTTAAAAGAAGTAGACAACACGTTAATTGAAACAGACTATAACATAAGGAGAAAGGACATGGCGTAACCCAGAAAACCAGATAAGCAACACACAGTTAACGAATAGGATGGACACCCGTGTTCCGGTGAACTAAAACTCACATACAAAGCTGACGTGCTAGACCGACGGTACCTACTTTGTCATTAGGGCACGGGGAAGTTTAGAGAAAATTCATACGTCATACGTAAAGCAGACAAGCAAGAACATTATACAAGCTTACATATTTACAACGACAAATACTTTACACCAGGGGTGGGCAAACTAAAGCCCGAGGGCCGCATGCGGCCAGGCTGATTTTATGCGGCCCGCGAGGGCATTTAGAAATGAAAAATTTTACTTCGTTTTTCAGTTATTTTGTTGAATTTTACATAATTTCATGTACCGTTATGATTGTTTTGACATTTTCGATAAAGTTTCTTTCTAATTATCTATTTTTGTAAACAGTCATTGACCTTCGTAATGTAATGCTTCTTCTTCTTCTTCTTCTTCTTCTTACGTTCGCCTTAAATATGTCTATAACTGCAATGTTGCCTCTTGTATGAATTTAACTGTCCTTTTTAGTTCACTCAGCAGTCCATAGAGTTTATCTTCCACTGTCGTCTCTCTAGGCCAGAAGGTTTACCTAAAGATTTTGTAATTTGGGCAGTCTTTGAGTATGGGCTCTGCTGTCTGCGACGCCAATCCACATGTGCACATAGCTGATTAACCAATCTTGAATCTTGTATACATGTGGTTGCGTAATCTATTGTGTCCTGTTCTGAGGTGCAGAATAATGACTTGTCCTGGCATGTCCATAACGTGGTAGTCGTCTTTAGCAGTTTTTGTGTTTTTGACTGATTTTATCATTCTTTTCTTTTGGTGGTATGTTACGGGCTGTTCTTCTTTTGCTTTTTCCTTAGCCAATCGATCAGTTCTGTCGTTTCCGGGCACTCCACAGTGCGATGGTATCCACTGTATGGTGACCTTATGCTGACTGCTAAATTCAGAAAATAGTGTCCTTAGTACTGGCAATTTCCCAGACAACATTTCGTTTTCGTTGAGGTGAGTTTCTTGCAAGCAACATACGCTTATCTTTTCTTGGTCCAAGATGTTTTCCTAGTTTTTTTTTTGTTTTTGTTTTGTTTGTTTGTTTGTTTGTTTGTTTGATTTTTTTTTTTTTTTTGGTGCTGACTCCTCCGCATTCCAGTGCATTAGTTTTAGTCTTTGTTTGGTATGGCCAGACGCTCTATTCTCAGGTCCCCTAATTCTACAGGACATCTGAGAAGGACCTCCAGTAGCTGTGGTTGGACCCTTTCGAGGCATAGGGCCCGACACTGCACCTGTCTGGGGATCCAAAGCAGGGCGAGCACCATGGCATTTAGCAGTAGTCGACATATTTCATTACGCATGATTGCACCTTTTCTTTGCTAGAGCAGACTGTGGTCTTACTCGAGTTTAGGTGTGTAGGCACGCACACAAATGTCTGCGCATGCATGCACGTGCAAACACATCTAGAGCGTTCAGGTTATTTCTCGGCGCCAGTGACTCGCCGCCGCCCCTTCTCCTGTTAGTTAAAACAGTTCCGCCACGAGAAGGCCAGGAGTTGGACTTTTGCTGCATAGGTGATGAATGCACGAGCCATTGAGGTATTTATTCAAGGTTGGGCGCTCACCCCAACCCTGCCCCGGCTACATACAGCAACATTTGGAACCATGTATTGCTAAATTGCGAATTTATCCATTTTCATATAGAGAAATATTTATCGACGTATAAAAATTTAATAATTCATTACGCATGATTGCGTGGCATCCTGATTTCTGTGGTGCGCCTCCTAGCTGGTTGGCTCCGTCTTCAGCACCTTTTCTTTGCTAGAGCAAACTCTGCCACGTCGCTGATCATCCACGATAGTTGCTTGGGCAAACCCACCTTGTACATGCTGCCCAAGACACACAAGTTAGGGAACCCAGGCAGACCCATCGTCTCGGCCTGCTCTTGTCCTACTGAACGGATTTCAGAGTTCCTTGACAGCACATTTCAGCCGTTGGTTGCTAGCCTCCCCTCATATATCAAAGACACCAACCATGCTATCTCCATCTTCGATTCCATCAGCTTCACCATCCCTTCTCAGCACCACATCTTTACTTTAGATGTGACTTCACTCTACACATATATTCCTCACTCTGACAGCCTTAAAGCCTTGGAATTTTTCTTAGACAAAAGACACGGCCCCACCATAGCCACCGCACCATTGTTGCGTCTGGCAGAGTTAGTCCTTAACCTCAATTCATTTGAGTTCAATGGGGACTATTTTGACCAGATCAGCGGGGTGGCCATGGGTACTAAGATGGGTCCTAGTTATGCCTGTCTCTTCATGGGCTATCTTGAACACCAGGTGTGGAGTCAATACACTGGTAGGCTCCCGGAGCTCTATAGGAGGTATATCGATGACTGTTTTGGGGTTTCAGACATGCCATTGTCTGATCTCCAGGACTTCATTGCCTTTTTCTCTAACTTTCATCCTAGCATCAGACTCACCTCCACTATTTCCTCGTCGGCTGTTAATTTCCTAGACATAACAGTTTCCTTAGGTTCTGCTGGCCTATGCACGACGGTTTACTATAAACCGACTGACTCACATGCATTCCTGCTCTATACCTCCTCCCATCCTCCCTCTTGCAAGGATTCCATTCCTTTCTCACAACTGTTACGTCTCCGACGGCTTTGTCATGATAATAATGACTTCCGACAAAAAGCCCACGAAATGTTGGATTTCTTCCGCCTTCGAGGCTACCCGGAGAATGTTCTGTCTACAGCTCTTCACCGCTGCCTGTCTATTAGTCGTGCCGAGGCTCTCTCTTCCAGGCCGAAACCACGCAATAGTAGACCTATTCTCTCACTCACCTACCATCCTCATAATATTGCTGCCAAGAATATTCTCATGAGGCATCTACCCATCCTCCAGGCAGACTCGGCCACTCGCGGTGTCTTCTCAGAAGCCCCACTTGTGGCATACAGGCGGGATCGTAACCTGAGGGATGTGCTGGTTCATAGCACTCTATCACAATCCCATCAGTCTCTTCCTGGCACGACTGCATGTCTTCGATCTCGTTGTAAGACTTGTCCATATGTCCTTCAAACCACAAGTCTCACTTTTCCTAAGACTACTTTCCACATCCGGGAGGGTTTCTCATGTACGAGTCGCAACGTCATCTATGCGATCTAAATATTGAGCACAACCCACTACTGGCAACGCCGATCGCATTCTGGTATGAACCTAAGGCCTATCCACGTCAATATGGAAGCACTATACTCGAGTTTCGCCCTCGTTTGAGCTCGTCAGTAGTGCATATCCCTGACTGGATCCGGAAACAGTCCCGGATCACGCGTGTAAAGCGGGTGTGTAACCACGCGGCACACACTGGACACACCAAATTATCACAACAGAACATCACAACGCTACCCATCGTAGGCTATGCTCAAGATTGCCCAATCGCCGCGACCGACGTCCGTCAATCGATGGGACCCGAACGATCAGGACTTCTCACTGGCAAGGAACACCAGGCCTCCTAAATCCAGTGAGCAATAATAAATTGATTATGTGGTTGTTTCGGGATTTGAAATTTAAATATTGAGCACAACCCACTACTGGCAACGCCGATCGCATTCTGGTATGAACCTAAGGCCTATCCACGTCAATATGGAAGCACTATACTCGAGTTTCGCCCTCGTTTGAGCTCGTCAGTAGTGCATATCCCTGACTGGATCCGGAAACAGTCCCGGATCACGCGTGTGAAGCGGGTGTGTAACCACGCGGCACACACTGGACACACCAAATTATCACAACAGAACATCACAACGCTACCCATAGTAGGCTATGCTCAAGATTGCCCAATCGCCGCGACCGACGTCCGTCAATCGATGGGACCCGAACGATCAGGACTTCTCACTGGCAAGGAACACTTGGCGGAATTGCGTACTGCATCCGTTATATCGCCCAGAGTTACACATCCATATTTTTCCATTCGCTCTCCTGGGCCCACACCGATCCCCCTAGCGCGGGTTCCCTCACCGGTTGAATTAACCAATCACCGAGTTTCTGGCTGTACTGACCTTTAGGCAGTTGACCCCTTTTACACAACATCCGTTCCATTCTCCCCATGGATAGCCGTCTCAAGCTCGGACACAGATGAGTTGATATTTATACATTCATGTAGTGTCTATCGTGTATTAGTTAATCGGTTTTTGTTTGTTTGTTCTGTGCTGACGAAGGCTTTGGCCGCAACGTCCATTGTTTGTTTTTTTGTAGTTGTGCTTTGGTAAAGCTCTCAACCTACTTCTCGTTTTTCAGTGATTCATTCAAAAATTTAATAAGGATGATTTTATGAAAAACAGATATTTCTCCGGTGAATAAAATGATGTATTTTGCAAGAAAATATTAAATGTAAAAGTTTTTTGCTGTTATAAATAATTTCCACATTTACAATGTTAAAATTAATTTATTTGTTGTAGTAGTCTTGATATATTTCTGAAATTTATTGTGAGTTTACTACTTGTTTGCCGAATATATTATTTTCACACACAGCCGGAAGTAGGTTTTGTTTCATTTCCGTTTTAAAGTTTTGTACAATTCTAACTGTTCCAATTATATTAAAATAATGAGTGTCAATAACAACCGTAAGATTGAAAATGAATGCCGTGTTTTTAATGATGAATGGATAACTAAGTACTGTTTTATAAAAGTTGGTAGCAAATCAGTTTGCTTGTTGTGTCGTGAGTCAATGGCTGTCTTCAAGGAGTACAATTTAAAAATACATTATCAAACAAAACATTACGATTTCGGATACAATTTAACAACCGAAGGGAGGGAAAGGAAATGCCTGGAGTTGGTGAAAAATTTGGAGAAACAGCAAACTGTTTTCACTAAACAGTATTCAATTCAAGATGCTGCAACTGAAGCTAGTCTTGTGCTGTCACACAGAAATGTAAAACAGAACAAGCCATTTTCTGATGGCGAGTTCATCAAGGAATGTTTGCTTAATGCAGAAAACATTATGTATCCAGACCCCCCCCCCCCCCAAAAAAAAAAAAAAAAAAACAGATTTGACAACATTACTTTATCAAGGAGAACTGTAGTCAAACGTTGTGACAAGATAAGTGACAATTTGATGCATAGACTTCAAGATGCAAGTAAACAATTTTTGCGGTACTCTCTTGCATTAGATGAGAGTACCGATGTACATGATACTGCCCAATTATTGATATTTATACGTAGAATAAATACTTCTTTCAAACTCACTGAAGTGTTACTGAGCGTTGCGTCACTCAGAGACACAACCAGAGGCCATGATATATGCAATGCTGTTACTAATTGTATTGAAAGAACTGGGTTGGTTTGGAACAAGATGGCAAGTATTACAACTGACGGAGCTCGTGCTTTGACTGGGAAAAATATGTAGGTCAGGTAAAGTTGATAAGTAATAAGATTAAAGCAGCATATCCAGACCACACATTATTACCACTTCACTGTGTGATTCATCAAGAAAGTCTGTGGAAAAACTGTTTTGAATATCAAGCATGTTGTTGACCCAGCTGTCAGTGTCATCAACCTCATCAGATCAAGAGGACTTAATCACAGACAGTTCAAGGCATTTTTTGACGATTTGGAAACCGAACATTCCGATGTCCTGTCCAACAGCAGTGTTCGATGGCTGAGTCTCGGCAAGGTGTTGAGGCAAGTGTGGGAACTCAGAGAAAAAATAGTGATGTTCCTAGAGATGAAGGGTATTGAATGTGACTTTAATACTAACATTGTCAATAAAGCGTGGAAGTTAGACTTTACGTTTGCCATTGAAATTATGGAAAAGTTAAATGAACTGAATGTCAAACGTCAGGGCAATGGTGTGTTTGCACATGAATTGTATGTACATGTAAAATCATTTCAGGCAAAACTCTCACTGTTCTCCGGACAAACAAGTGAAAATAAATTTTGTCATTTCCCTTTGCTGAAACAAGAAACCATTTCTGGTGAAATGACTGAAAATCACAAAGCCCAATTTTAAGCATTGATTGAAGAATTTGGATGGAGATTCCAAGATTTCAAGAACTTAGAGCCACAGTTAAATATTATCAGTTCTCCTTTAAGTGCAGAAACTGATACAGCCACAGAGGACATACAGTTGGAGCTGCTTGACTTACAAGCAGATCATGACCTGAAAGAGAAATTAAAGTCAGATAGTTTGCTGTATTTCTATGGATCTTTATCACATGAATCATTTCCCAAATTTAAAAACTTTGCAGCTAAACTTTTATCATTGTTTGATCAACATACATTTGCGAACAAGAATTCTCTTGCTTGAAGATCAACAAATCTAATAATTGGTCTTTATTGTCGGACTCCAACTTGCATGCTGTCATGCGAATTTCCACAAGTAAACTTGCTCCAGATTTCAAGAATATTGTCAAAATGTGCAAGCAGTTACATACATCTCATTAGAAATCAACAATTATAGTGACAATGTAATCGGTTTGCGTCTAAATTAAAACCATTTATAGATAATCAAGAATATTTATTACAATATCAAGTTGTAAAATCTTGTTAACAAATTAGTAAAAGTTTTTGCCCATATTGTCAAATATAATGTTTAAGTGTATAAGTAAAATAGAATTGCAATAATTAGCTATTTATACTGCTTCTTTATGAGCTTCGAAGCCTAAATACTTGAGACTGAAAGTAGAGAGGCTTTTTCATGGGGAACACTAACTAGACAGAGTTTGGTCACTGCAGCACAGAAGAAGATGGATAACAATGTTCCAGCAGTGATCAAGATAGAAGAACAACCTGAAGAGCCTGTAGACTATCAAGTAGAAGAACAACCTGAAGAACCTGTAGATTACCAAGGAGAATGTATACAAGAGAGCAAGCTTACATGTATGTTGCGTGTGGCGAGACCTGACAAGTGTGATGTTTGTGGTGCCTCATTTACTCGTTCTTACCATCTGAAAATACACATGAGAATACATACAGGAGAGAGACCTTACAAGTGTGACGAATATGGTGCATCATTTACTTGCTCTAGCCATCTGAAAGAACACAAGAGAAAACATACAGGAGAGAAGCCTTACAAATGTGATGTTTGTTTTGCAGATTTTTCTAAGTTGAGCAATCTAAAGCGACACAGTACAACACACACAACAGAGAAACAATACACCTGTCCTTATTGCCAAACTTTATTTACCAATTATGACAGTTTTAGATTTCACATAAAAACGCACAAAGTAGTGAAACCTTACAAGTGTTATGTTTGCGGTTCATCATTTGCTTATTTTTGCCATCTGGAAAAACACCAGAAAATACACACAGGAGAGAAACCTTACAAGTGTTACGATTGTGGAGCATCGTCTACATGTTCTAACAGCGTCAAATTACACATAAGACTGCATGTAGGAGTTAAACCTTTCAAATGTGATCTTTGCAATTCATCATTTACTTGTTCTAGCCATCTGAATGAACACAAGAGAAAACATACAGGAGAGAAACCTTACAAGTGTGATATTTGTGGTGCTTCATTTAATTGTTCTAGCCATCTGAAATATCACAGGAGAACACATACAGGAGAAAAGCCTTTTAGGTGTGATATTTGTGGTGTATTATTTACTCGTTAATACACTGTGAAATTACATAAGAGAATACATATAGGAGAGAAACTTTAAAAGTATGGTCTTTGTGATGCACAATTTTTCTCAATCTGGTCAATTTGAGCAGTGTAATTGAACACATCTCCCGTGTGTTGCCGGGGCCCATAAGGGAAGCAAAGAATAGCAACACTGTAGCCTACCACGCATGTCGTAAGAGGCGACTAAGGAGGCTTGATGGTTCCGTCGCCCTGCTACTGAGTGAGTGCGTGGCGCGACACTGTGAGCTGTGAGTTTCGTGTGAAGTGCTTTTGAATCTGCCCAAGTTTTTTTTTTTTTTTTTGGAACGTGACTGCATGTTCGGAACGATGGCAGGTGGCTATGTCCCAGAGTTGACCGGTTTTTGCCTAATGCAGAAATGCGTGGCTGCTGGGCTTCTGGTTGACTGCCACTGCCGTCGGTGATGAACTGTATTTTCGTGGACTGTGTGGGTGAACATCTAGGAAACATCCAGATAGGAAAATGACTGCCGATTCCATCAGAGATGAATTGGGTGTTTCGTGGGGGACTGGTGTGTTGACATTCTGGCGGCGGTATTATGCACAGTGTATCTGTGCGGGCTGTTGTTTGTCGAGACTCCTGTCTTTTCCACTTTTCACATTGGGCAGTGGGGAGCGTTTTGTGTGATATTCACTGGCACAGGAACGGAACATAATGGGGACGACCCGTTGCTGTGAAGTTGGGGCTGCGACTAACTAATTAACTAACTAAATAACTAACTAACTGACTGCTTAATAACCTATAAATCTCTATATATAAAAGACAATGTGTGTGTGTGTGTGTGTGTACTAGCTGACCCGGCCCGGCTTCTCCCAGCACCTGGCGGGGAGCGTCTCATTTAATTCATATTCGGCCCCTGCCCCCGTTTCCGTTCCCAAAAAAGACGACCCGGCCCGGCTTCGCCCAGTCCCTAGCGGGGAGCGTCTCATTTAATTCATATTCGGCCCATACCCCCGTTCCTGTTCCCCCAAAAAAGACGACCCGGCCCGGCTTCGCCCAGTTCCTGGTGGGGAGCGTCTCATTTAATTCTTATTAGTAGTCATATAAGCTCCCGTTCCCGTTCCCGGAAGTATGGCGAACAGATTGGAAGAGAACAATCTTCATCCCAATAACTGAATAGGGCAATCTGAAACTACTGAAAGTAAACTTACCAAGATATCACGAAAACCCAATAAATGCTGGGATGACTGTATAGATGTCGAAGAGAAATAAAAAGATGAGTTAGAAAATTTTCACGTATTTACAATAGATGAATTATTTTTATGAAAACTTTGAAAATGCTTTAAAAATTTTATAATTATATATTATAACATAATAACGCATATACCTGTAGATAAAAGGTCCACCTATTTGAGAAACATGCAACAATTATTTTGATTTTTACATATATAGCAATGCTATTAAAAGTTATGTCCCTTGATATAACTTATCTTAAGTTAAGTCCCCTCGCTATATATAAATTATATTGTGATAACAAAATAAAATTTTATCACGTAAATAACTGTTTGTAATCTAACAAACTATGCCAGTTGGCAGCACGGAATGAGAAGCAGACGTGTAGAAAATTTCATCTCAATCGGATGGACCGTTCGCGAACGCATAAATAACATACATACAGACATACAGACAGACAGACATTGCACTTTATATATATATATATATATATATATATATATATATATATATATATATATATATGCGGCCCCCCGATAACTTTACATTTGTCAATATGTCCCTGCGCACAAAAAGTTTGCCCACCCCTGTTTTACATCAACTAGGCATTATGAACTCCACGTCCTATATCTATATCTCAAGTGTGTTTTAAATGAACATAGTCATAGACAGCTGTACTTCACTTGTGAGTTCTGTCGTATATTCTGTTATCTATATATGGCGATTATTGTATGTCAGCGTTTTGTATTGCACCAGGTTGTGTGTGTGTGTGTGTGTGTGTGTGTGTGTGTGTGTGATAGAGAGAGAGTGCGAGAGAGAGAGAGCGAGAGAGAGAGAGAGAGAGAGAGAGAGAGAGAGAGAGAGAGAGAGAGAGAGAGAGAGAGAGAGAGAGAGAGAAATGACTCCACCGCGGAGCAAGCACGATAGGAAGTTTCTGGCTATTGATCGTGCTGTGTCAAAACCATACCAAGGCTGTACATATAATTGTCAAAGGTCATCAAGCACTTGGTTCACAGCAGACCGGGAATGAGAACTTGACATCATCAGTTAGAAAATGAGACTCAGGTGACTGCGGAGGTTTGTTTGGTGTCCATCCTTTGGGAATAAACTTTATCAGCTGCCATTGTGAGCTGTGTTAAGTGCATTCGTCTCAGCGTCTGCCAGACTACCGTGCCAGCGAGCCAAGTTGTTGTCCACAGTTTTTGCATCCATAACTTTGATTGACACAGTCGCCTCTTGGCAATTGTGACGTCATGTAAAAAGAAAAGAAACTATATTTATTTCTATCGAAAGTCTTTTCTTGATTTACAAACACAGTATTTAGCTAGTCACTATATTCGATGGTTTTTCCCCCCACAAATTGCCTGTGCAAATAATGCAAATATGAAATCTTTGCCTTTCCTGAAACCAAATTGTCCTTTTAACTATTATATTCCATACTTATAGTTCTGTCAAAGAAATCAGGCGCTTTAGAATGCGAAGACCAGCCCTCGGTATGTTTTATGAGTTACATGACACAGCTGTTACCAAGAATAATTATGAGAAGAATAAGAGAAAAGATTAAATGAGCAGCTGGTGATGAGCATTGTGGATTTTTAGAGGGAAAGAGCACATCTAATGTAACTGGTGACAATTAACAAAAGATGTACACAAACAGGCTTCAAAACTGCATACAAACTGGGTTATAAACCTGCACACAAACAGGGTACAAACATGCACACACACACACAGCACACACGATGAGTTATACATTCACAGGACAATAATATAAGAAAGAGCTGTAGAAGTACAAACAGATCTGTATTTGTGCTATTTAGACAACACAAAAAGCGATTGACATTAATAAAAACATTAAACAATGGTGGCAAAGATCTGAATAATTAAGAACATATTAGTAGCAAACAGCAGCTATAAGAATCGACAAGCATGTATAAACATTTCGTAGTACAAATAAGGGTGTCAGACACAAATGTATACTCTCCTTTCATTTGTTTGTATTATATAGAGAGAACATATTGAGATTTATCGATCATATGCCCGAAAACGCGGTTTGTGGTCGTAACATAAATAACTCACACTGTGCAGATGACACTATGTTGATAGCAACAAGTGAGAACACACTACAGAAAATGAAATATGCAGCGGTTGTCGAAAGTAAAAAGTGGACTTCAGCCCGAAATTTTTGAAATTACAGAAGTAATGGACATATCAAAGAAACAGACTGCCTAAGTGTAAAATTAAAGTAAATGGTGTTAATTTAGGGTACAATATTAATTACATTATGCTGGTGACCTCTCTTGGTAGCAAGAAGGCAAAAGGAGCTAGAGACAATTATAGATGTAGTGTTTGTAGAAAGTGGAACGTGGATTTCAGCCTGTAGAATTCAAAACAAAAAAAAAACAAAAAGACAGAAATAATGGCAATATCCTCCATAGGGAAATCTAATACAGACATTAAAAATTAGGAAGGGAGCGTGGAAGGGAGTTTTTCGTCTTATTTGTTATTCTTACTGACTATAGACTGGATTATGAAGAAACAGCAAGCACTGCCAGAGATGTTATTCAATGGAGTTCTCTGACACTGCAGCTCGGTGATCTGGACTTCGCTGATGACATTGCACTCTTGTCTCACACACGAAATCAGATGCAGGACAAAATAAACACCATGGATGGGAGGTCACAACGATTAGGTTTAACAATTCACAGGGATTCAAAACAGTGTACTCCCTTAGTGAATGCAAACAAAGACGCCATACGTAACCATTACGCCAGTGTTTAATTCTTTGTTTGCGTCACTTAATATATAATTCTGCAGTATGCACCTGACAAGATGCATCGAAATATGCGAGGCAAGAAATAGTGCAGTATTGTACTTTACTTATGCTGTTTTTGTTTAAATTCACAGGGAAAAGACATGAATATTGAGAATGAATCAATCAAACGATATACTGATCTGTGTCGGTGAAATCTCACTAAAATAGACGGAAGACTACATCTATCTACGCAGAAAAGTAGATAAAGAAGAGGGCACATATAACAATACCAAAATAAAAATACAAAAGGCATGAGGAGCTATTACAGTAGTGAACAATTTGGGAAAGTTCCCAAAAAAAAAATTTAAACTTAGCACCACAATTATAATATTCAGTTCTAACTTTAAAGCAGTTCTACTGTGTGGGGGAAAAACAACGAACAACTAAACGATTACAAACAAACCGCAGACATTCATTAATTGGTGTCTACACAAAATAATAATAAACTCATATGACAGAATCATAAATATAGAGCTCATGAAGATAACTAGACAAATACCAGTGAATCAATGTGAAGCTCGTGGAGATAACTAGACAAATACCAGTTAATCTATGTGAAGCTTGTGGAGATAACTAGACAAATACCAGTGAACCAATATGGAGCTCATGGAGGCAACTAGATACATACCAGTGAATCAATGTGAAGCTCGTGGAGATAACTAGACAAATCCCAGTGAATCAATGTGAAGCTCGTGGAGATAACTAGACAAATACCAGTGAATCTATGTGAAGCTCGTGGAGATAACTAGACAAATACCAGTGAATCTATGTGAAGCTCGTGGAGATAACTAGACAAATACCAGTGAACCAATATGGAGCTCATGGAGGCAACTAGATACATACCAGTGAATCAAGATATCGAGACAAGTGGGTAGTGCTGCATAATACATACATTGAGAAAACCTGAGAATTATGTAACTAAAAATAATATTGTCTGTAATTCACTAAGAACAAAAAAAACAACTAGATACATACCAGTGAATCAAGATATCGAGACAAGTGGGTAGTGCTGCATAATACATACATTGAGAAAACCTGAGAATTATGTAACTAAAAACAATATTGTCTGTAATTCACTAAGAACAAAAAAAAAAAAAAAAATCGAGAAAAACCAAAAAAAAAAAAAAAAAAAAAACACGGAACATAGAAGTAAAGACAGAAATGAATAATATTGGAGAACATGGACACGGCTATATTGGATAGCTAAGGATTAGTTAGACGGCTTGGAGTGAGCTTGTTAAGGGACAACTCCCCACTGGGGTTAATTAGCGAACGAAGAAGAATGGCAATATCAAGGAAACAGGTTTGGGCTTGAACTCTCAATTACAGGACATGATGTTAATTTGGCACACGTGCAGAGTTTCAAATATCAAGGCACATGATAACATCAGAAAGGAGATGTATCAAAGAGACAAAGAACAGAATGGGACAAGCAAAAACTGTAGCATATAAAATCAATAACATATTATGCAACTTATCATTGTCACTGGATGTTAGAAAATTAATTTGTGCATGTTACATAAAACTATTGTTAACATATGGGTACAGGAAAATTAGTAAACGAGCAAAAAGCAATTTCTAGATACTTCAGTGTTGGAGTTTTACAGAAGAATGCTGAAACTTCTTTGGACAGCCAAAATGAGCAATCTAAATGTTTTTAAAGAAGCAAAGACAGGCAAACAAATATTCACGAACATCAGAAAAAGCGATTGTCATATTTTTCCATTTTATGAGAAAACACAAATTAGAACGTGCTATAACAGCTGGAAAGATTTATGGAAAGAGAGATAGAGAAAGAGCCTTATATTATGACACGAAAGGTAGACGCTGGTGGAGATCGCAAACTGTGGAGAAACCCACGTCAGTCATTAAGGCACTTGATGATGATGAATTACGTATGTAGCAACTAATTGATCGGCGTATGTTGATTTCAGTGAGATATACTGTAGTCATACATGTATTATTGTATCCTATTCTTGTTACAAAGTATCAGCGTCTGTGGGTTAGATTTCAGTGAGATATACTGTAGTCATACATGCATTATTTTATCTTGTTCTTATTACAATGTATCAGCGTCTGTGACTAAGATTTAGTGAGCGTCGCTTCACAATATCAACATACCGGATTGGAAGTCAGACGCAGGCGATTTAGGGGCAGATCGCTTTGCGTTGATTTTCACAATGGTATGAGCTTGGACCGTTCATTAAAATATGGCAAACTGTATCTAATGTAAAATTGCCTAGAAAATCAAACATATTCAATAAATGCTGGGGTTGAATGCGACATGCAACACACTTTAACATATAAGAAATACCAGCACAGTTGTTGTCATCTTCGACTTAACTCATCAGACCAGTTGTCGCCCAAGAGTGCGTGCCCTGATCCCCACATCATAAGGATAAATGACTGATGACAACCTGCATAAGATAGAACTCACCCAAGTCTGAGCGCTATTAAAATGTAGTCTTTATTAAGAGGCCGACGTGGCCGAAAGGAGTAACTCGCTCGCGCTTAAACCTCCGGTTTTGTGCTGGGTACTGGGTTTATTCTCTACACCGGTAAGTAGGACTTAAACGTTGACTTCTCGTTCAGAAAGCCATGGAAAACTACTGAACGTAATATTGTCGTAGTAAATCAACATAGGGTAGGGTTGAGGTTGGTTACGACGTAATGCATAGGGCATGCAAAACTTTTAATAATGTCTTCATTTACATGAAAATACGCGTTAGCCTACAGATTTAAAATAGATTACACGTGTTATATCTTAATGTCTCTGGTGCCTGCTCTGTAGAGAAACAGACAATAAGTGACGAACACAATTCGTAATCCCGCATACCGCGTTCGAAACAGCTTCAGGCGATTTGGAAGCAGACCGCCTTGCGCTGATTTTCATTCAGTGGTATGAGTTCCTGTCGTTCAGAAAGTAATGACAAAATACTGAACGTAAACTTGCCAAGAAATTACAAACAGCCAAATAATGCTGGGGTTAACTGCGACGCCCTGTAAAGAATATGCAACAAAAAGAAGATGTATCTGATATGAATGCTAGAAATGTGACATTTCCACCATTTTGAAAGATAGGTTGTTGATTGATTGTTGTTGATTTGATAATTAAACTGAAGCTCCTTCTCAGGCAGTCACTTAACTAACGCATGAATATGAATAGCGAGAGGCAAATAAATAAAGCCGATACCACCATGCTTTAATGAGGTAGGTCATTTGTGACCAGAATCTTTGACTAAACACTGTTTCCACTTTGTCCTGGCAATAATGTTAGAATATTCTGTTATGACCAACAATATGCATCACCATTATCATATTTCCTGTTAACTCTCCATAGATCTCAATCTTTGGTGTTCTGGACCAGCTCTTCTGATGATATTCCTCCGTTCCACAGTCTCAGTCCATCCAGCATACTTTCTCTCAGGAGAGAATTATACCTTTTCCCCCCACTTATCTTTCCAGTTGTCACGATGTTTTCCAATGTCTCTCGTGTAATCAAATGACCAAAATAGACTTTTTAATCTCCTTCTTATAGTTGTGTATACAGTTCTAATTTCAATAGCATCTACCACAGTGGTTCACAACCGGTGGGGAATCCCCCCCCCCCCCCCCGGGGGGATTTTAGGGTTTCCAGGGGGGGGGGGGGAATGAAGATTATTTCAAGATCGTGTTAATACAAGAACCGATTACATGATATTGTTTTTCCCTTCATACTTTACTGTTCTGTACGTCTCACCCCTTCTAAAATTCATGTTATAAGGTAAGTAGACCCACAAATCACGTTTTATGTGGACGTCTAGACTTGTTTTGGTATGTGCTTCCATTAATACGTATACTGTGTAGGGGCAGGAGCGGGACGGGGGATTTTAGGTAGGAAATACGAATAGGGGGGGGGGGGGGATGACGTTCTGAAAATATGGTGAAGGGGGCACGGGCCAAAAAAGGTTGAGAACTACTGCTCTACCAGGCAATCGTTGTTAGTGACTCTGGCAATTCACGGCATTAGCAACATTCGTCTTAGGAACCACATCTCCGTTGCTTCAAAGTTCTTCTTAAATTGTTCCTTCACGCTCCATGATTCACTGCCATACAGCAAAACAGGTTCTATTTAGCATTTCAATACTCTGTTTCCTACATTTAATGATAGAGGCTTACAGCACAAGATACGTTTCATATTCTGAAAAGCAGCTTTCAGCTAAATACATTTCATAATATTTAAAACATCTCTACAGTAAAAAAAAAAAAACGTATTTGGATTTAAATACGCCAGAGACATTCATAGAAAGCCCTGTATTATTAATATGAAAAAAATATTGACATCCTAAAAGTTCTTCCCAAGAAAGACACCTGGCTTATGATATGAATTGCGTCTCGGAAAATGAAATATTTACGTCTGATAGAACTTCACATGTGTTTAGAATGAGCGGTACTGGAAGGCGCGGTGTCAGGGGTTAGGGGCAGGAGTTTATACCTGGCAGTCAGTTCGGAGGTCAGCATGGTCGAATGGATATGAGAGCTCGTTCTTAAACATCCGGTGTGTTGATACCGATGTAGCTATTCAACCCCTACGACCCCTACACTAAAATAATGATTTCTCGACCTTGACTTGGGGACGTATATTAAAAGAACCTCTGAAGTCGGAGTGGGTTCGATAGATGGCGAGGGAAACTGGTAATAAGGAAAGCTGACTCACACGCAAAAATCAGTCACGTGCGCTAGAAGTGGTAGCACGAGTGTGGACTACGCTTAAGTTCAAAGCGAGAGAAAGCAAATAAAAATATCTGGCAGCTTGAGAGTAATTATAATTAGTGGGCAATTAAATATAGCACTGCAGATACCACGGTCATAACAATGAGAGTAATTATAATTAGTGGGCAATTAAATATAGTACTGCAGATACCACGGTCATAACAATGAGAGTAATTATAATTAGTGGGCAATTAAATATAGCACTGCAGATAGCACGGTCATAACAATGAGAGTAATTATAATTAGTGGGCAATTAAATATAGCACTGCAGATAGCACGGTCATAACAATGAGAGTAATTATAATTAGTGTGCAATTAAATATAGCACTGCAGATAGCACGGTCATAACAATGAGAGTAATTATAATTAGTGGGCAATTAAATGTAGCACTGCAGATAGCACGGTCATAACAATGAGAGTAATTATAATTAGTGGGCAATTAAATATAGCACTGCAGATAGCACGGTCATAACAATGAGAGTAATTATAATTAGTGGGCAATTAAATATAGCACTGCAGATAGCACGGTCATAACAATGAGAGTAATTATAATTAGTGGGCAATTAAATATAGTACTGCAGATAGCACGGTCATAACAATGAGAGTAATTATAATTAGTGGGCAATTAAATATAGTACTGCAGATAGCACGGTCATAACAATGAGAGTAATTATAATTAGTGGGCAATTAAATATAACACTGCAGATAGCACGGTCATAACAATGAGAGTAATTATAATTAGTGGGCAATTAAATATAGGACTGCAGATAGCACGGTCATAACAATGAGAGTAATTATAATTAGTGGGCAATTAAATATAGCACTGCAGATAGCACGGTCATAACAATGAGAGTAATTATAATTAGTGGGCAATTAAATATAGCACTGCAGATAGCACGGTCATAACAATGAGAGTAATTATAATTAGTGGGCAATTAAATATAGCACTGCAGATAGCACGGTCATAACAATGAGAGTAATTATAATTAGTGGGCAATTAAATATAGTACTGCAGATAGCACGGTCATAACAATGAGAGTAATTATAATCAGTGGGCAATTAAATATAGTACTGCAGATAGCACGGTCATAACAATGAGAGTAATTATAATTAGTCGGCAATAAAATATAGTACTGCAGATACCACGGTCATAACAATGAGAGTAATTATAATTAGTCGGCAATTAAATATAGTACTGCAGATACCACGGTCATAACAATGAGAGTAATTATAATTAGTCGGCAATGTAACATAGCACTGCAGATACCACGGTCATAAAAATGAGAGTAATTATAATTAGTCGGCAATTAAATATAGTACTGCAGATACCACGGTCATAACAATGAGAGTAATTATAATTAGTCGGCAATGAAATATAGTACTGCAGATAGCACGGTCATAACAATGAGAGTAATTATAATTAGTCGGTAATTAAATATAGTACTGCAGATACCACGGTCATAACAATGAGAGTAATTATAATTAGTCAGTAATGAAATATAGTACTGCAGATAGCACGGTCATAACAATGAGAGTAATTATAATTAGTCGGTAATTAAATATAGTACTGCAGATACCACGGTCATAACAATGAGAGTAATTATAATTAGTCGGTAATGAAATATAGTACTGCAGATACCACGGTCATAACAATGAGAGTAATTATAATTAGTCGGCAATGTAACATAGCACTGCAGATACCACGGTCATTAAAAGGAGAGTAATTATAATTAGTCGGTAATGAAATATAGTACTGCAGATACCACGGTCATAACAATGAGAGTAATTATAATTAGTCGGCAATTAAATATAGTACTGCAGATACCCCGGTCATAACAATGAGAGTAATTATAATTAGTCGGCAATGAAATATAGTACTGCAGATACCACGGTCATAACAATGAGAGTAATTATAATTAGTCGGTAATGAAATATAGTACTGCAGATACCACGGTCATAACAATGAGAGTAATTATAATTAGTCGGCAATGAAATATAGTACCGCAGATACCACGGTCATAACAATGAGAGTAATTATAATTAGTCGGCAATGAAATATAGGACTGCAGATAGCACGGTCATAACAATGAGAGTAATTATAATTAGTCGGCAATTAAATATAGTACTGCAGATACCACGGTCATAACAATGAGAGTAATTATAATTAGTCGGCAATGAAATATAGTACTGCAGATACCACGGTCATAACAATGAGAGTAATTATAATTAGTCGGCAATGAAATATAGTACTGCATATACCACGGTCATAAAAATGAGAGTAATTATAATTAGTCGGCAATTAAATATAGTACTGCAGATTCCACGGTCATAACAATGAGAGTAATTATAATTAGTCGGCAATGAAACATAGTACTGCAGATACCACGGTCATAAAAATGAGAGTAATTATAATTAGTCGGCAATGAAACATAGCACTGCAGATACAACGGTCATAAAAATGAGAGTAATTATAATTAGTCAGCAATGAAACATAGTACTGCAGATACCACGGTCATAAAAATGAGAGTAATTATAATTAGTCGGCAATTAAATATAGTACTGCAGATACCACGGTCATAATAATGAGAGTAATTATAATTAGTCGGCAATGAAATATAGTACTGCAGATACCACGGTCATAAAAATGATAGTAATTATAATTATTCGGCAATTAAATATAGTACTTCAGATACCACGGTCATAAAAATGAGAGTAATTATAATTAGTCGGCAATGAAACATAGCACTGCAGATACAACGGTCATAAAAATGAGAGTGACTATAATTAGTCGGCAATGAAACATAGATCTGCACGAGGCAGGCGACTCTTTCCAAGGAGGCGTGAAGATATTAACATTCTGCAAAAGACCTGCTACACCAGGGATGGCCAACACGAGGCCCGCGGGCCGTATGCGGCCCACCGGGCGTCATGTTGTGGCCCGCTGAGCTAGGTCAAATAAACATACATGTTAACTTTATTGTACATATCACCAAAAGAACATTACATCATGAGTTGTTCGTATTATATATTTTTAAATTATAGCTAAGAGAAATTAGAAATATCTCGCATTTTTGGAACAATTCATTGGTTTTGAACTATTTCAAATATTCCGCTATTTGACACTCAAGGTTACTTAGTTGTTGTTTTTCTTTTCTTTCTCCACGCTAGGTGGTTATAAAATTTAATATGAGACTTCAACATCTGATATATATGTTCTGTGGTCTTCGGCGTATTAGGGAAGCTCGCAACGCTATCGGGCTCATGCTCATAACTACTTTCAGTCCAGCTTGACAAAGTTCCGTGTTATTCTGTAGTTTCGTTCTATTATCGCCATTGCGTCTGAAGAGATTTTGCGATCGACGTTAAAATGCATATTTGTCATATTTGTAATAACAGTTCAAATTACTTTAACCAAGTATCCTGTCTACAATATCGATTCTATAGGTAAGTAGACCCTGAAACGTTGTATTTATGTAGTTTAAATAAATAAATAATTATTCATTAGTATTACCCGTGGTGTTTTATTTTTTCAGTTAAAAATGAAGATCTATCATGGCGTCATCTAGTAAAGACGTTGGACCAAAGAAGAGAAGAATCACAGAAGAATTAAGAAGTTTTCAAGACAGGTGGAATATAAACTATTTTTTTTATGGACATTAAACCAAAGCCCACATGCTTGATATGCAACGAATCTGTTTCTGTTTTGAAAGAGTGTGACATCAAACGGCACTACGAGACTAAACGTGCAAATAAGTTTGATAAGTACAAATGGCAATTTCGACAAGACCAAGTAAATGACTTTAGAAAAAAAAATTATGCACAAAAAAGATATTTACTAGAGCGGGTTCAGAATGAATGTGATATGTAAAAGCAAGTAATGCAGTAGCCATGATACTAGCAAAAAAAAATATTCGAAGGTATATTCAGATGGTTACATGGTTAATGAATGTTTGGAGAGTGTCGTTGAAATTCTGTGTCTAGAAAAGAAGAAGGATTTCTAAAAAATAAGTTTGTCTCGTCAGACTATTACTAGGCGTGTGGACTACATTGGAAAACATATTGAAGATAATTTGAGAAGTCGAGCATCCGAGTTTATATGTTATGCTCTAGCATTGGATGAAAGCACAGATATAGCAGATACTGCCCAACTGGCAATTTTTATCAGGGGCGTTGATGTCCATTTTAAAAAGACATAAGAATTAGCGGCACTGTATCCACGTAAGGACACTACTAGTTAGTTAGTTAGTCGACAGATCACCCTCATTGCACATCAAACCATTCAGTCCATAAGTGCTCGGATCCCCTCCTCAGCAAATCCCGCAGCGTGTAGTGGCTAACGACACCAGTTCTGTGTTGGTTTATCAGTCTTCTTTGGCTTCCTGCGTAGTGTTCTTGTTTGGCCACCCCTCTTTTAATTTGCTGTTCTCGCAGTCTGACCATTGTTGCAGATTCACAGTCATGACTTGGTTCTCGTAAAAGTCTTACTTCTCGTAGAGCATTCAGAATGTCAGCCTGGTCCATGGCGCGTCCGCCCTCCACAGTAGCCTCACCTGCGAGCTTGTCAGCCCGCTCATTCCCTTGTACTCTCGCATGCCTTGGCACGAAGATGAAACTAATCTTTGCCAGCCGAGACCGCTCCAGAGACAGCAACCATTGTCTTCGGATTCCCCCCCCCCCCCCCCATCTCTATCCTCTGGAGCATGTTCATTAAGTCGCTAAGGAAACATGCCTTAGTGAATGTCTGTGTCTCGAGCCATGTTATTGCTTTACTTACTGCCATAACTTCCATAGTCAGACTACTTGTGGTCTCAGCAAAAGCACCAGAGTCCTCCTTCACAATTCTCCCTCCGGCCTGAGCCGTAAAGACCCATGAGCTTCTCACATGTCGGACGACCGACCCATCTGTGTAAATGACAACATCACCGTCTAGCGAATTCTCGAAAATCAACGCTTGTACTTCCGCCTCCACAACAGCCGGATTTTCTTGTCTGCATTTTCTGTCTAGTTGGATGCAAATTGAAAAGGATGTGCAGAAATCTGTTGGCACTTGCACCCACTCCTCGCCAGGTTCTAAGTCCTCAAGTGAACACACCTGTTGAAGAATGTCTTCGGCTAGACCCATCCACGACCGTCCTCTTTTTAACCTGCTGCCCTTCACCTTCATAATTTCACTATGCAGTGGATGTTGTGTGTTTGCGTTAACTCTGAGGTAGGCGCGAGCTCTGCAGACTTGTATTCTGTCTTCAATGGTTGGAACACCAAGAAGGTAGCGCATCGCCCTGCATGCGGTATCTCTTGTACATCCAAGAATAATGCGCATAGCTTCATTCTGTATCCTTTCCATCCTTTCTATCTGCTTACGGCTGAGAGTCAGGATTGCCATCGCATACTCAAAAACAGACATGACCAGCCGTTCGTATTGAAGACATAGATGGCGCTGCTCACAGTTTGCTGCAAGGACACTGCTAAGTCACGAGATTTGTTAGAGGCAGTTACATCGACATTTAATCGCTTTTCGTTGCAACTTAACAACTTATCGGGCTTAACAACGGATGGTGCTCCAGTAATGGTTGAGAAACACGAAGGTTTAGTAAAATTAATTGAAAATGAGGTCTCTAAAGTCGGTAATACTTCAATGCTAAATTTTCATTGCATTATTCATCAGGAGAATTTATGTTCGATGTCCCTCAAAATAAAATTAATAATAAAATAAAATAAAATAAACTGCACACAAACGCATACAATACGACAACACAGGACGGCCGACGTTTCGATTCTCAGAATCTTTGTCAAGGACAGGACACCACAGATAGCTAACACAACGAAATATAGCACACACACACACACAAAACTACTCCGATGCCATGTGGAGCAGAAAAGGTGGCTTTTTCCAGGAGCAATAAACGAATACTCCTAGCCAGGCGTTACCAATCAGGCGGTTTCAACAGAAAAAGTTCGTTGTCAATTTGAAATTACCGTGGGGATAACTGATATTCCACATTCGAACAATACCTGTGACTATGTGTTTTAATTGTTTCAGTTTAAGTATTATTAGTTTATTAGGTTCAGATCATAAATAAATCTGCAGTATGTACCTGACGAGATGCAGCGAAATATGCCAGGCTATATATCATGCAACGTATTGTTTGTGGTTGAAGTGTTTAAACACCCTAAAGCGATGAAAATCTATGCAATTCTTGTTTTACAATGTATCCCCCATAGATTCTCAAGAACGTACTCTAAGCCTTCACATCCCTAGCAGTCCTGTCTATGTCCTCCACATGTTATACTTTTCTGTTTCTACTTGTGTTTTTAGATTTCCCTCTTTTTCATTTGCCCCGTGGATCCTGACAAAGGCTATTCTATTTATACTATTCTCAGGTCTTCTCAATCGTTATCCTATCCAGCTTCAGTGTCTTTTCTTCGTCCTTTGATTCACTCGTGTTTGTCTAGTTCTCTCCACAAGCTCAATTTTTTTGGGATGGGGGAGTGGGGGGGTGGGGGGGGGGGGGTTGATTCTGTCATACCATTCCAATTCTTTTATTTTGTGCCAGCACCAATTAGTAAATGTTTTCCAGGGAATTAATCTCACGAAAAAAAAACCGTCCTCATCCTGTCTCACATCAAACGTATTGAAGATACAATGTTACACAGCATGTGACCAAGTGCACAAATGATCGGGGAAAAAAAAAAGAAACTTCGTCGTCATGTAATAATTCTTCCAAGCTTTTATATCACAGAGTGAGAGTAATTATAATTAATAGAGAAACAAAACCAATGGCAACGATTATTCCGCGTGACAAAGCTGTTTTCATCACGTAATGGTCTGAGAGATTGAACCAGACGATCCATCTTCCCAGAATTCATTGTTTTATTCTGTCAGGGAAGCTTTAGCGATTTCCGCTTTTGGTAACTGCTACTTTAACTCGTTTTATTCTATACAGTTCGTTGGTGTAATCATTAGGAGGTTACGCTAACAAAGGCATGAATCCGGCCAGACGAGGATTCTATGCATGCTCTCGATATTCGCTATGGGAGGGAAAGTTTGGTCACCCGTTTCTTCGTACACTCAGGCCTGCACAATGTAATGGTCCTAACACTTCACATTCGGGACCTTATAAATTGTTGTTATAACAGGCATGCATGTATAGGGTGTATTTTTAATGACCATGGGAGGTTTAGAAAATATTGCGGTTTCAAATTTTGTTTTTACCTTTTATATTGCAAGAACTCCACAGAGCGTGAATACAAAACTTGGAACGGCAATATTTTCAAAAATCCAACAGTCATTAAAATACACCCTATATAACAGCAGATAACTCTTTTCCATGGCTTGGGGCGTATGGGAGAGTTTTTGTTTTTTTTTAATAAAAAAAAAAAATCCTATCCTGTTTTTACTGTAATCAAACTCTGGGTCTAAATATGGCAACATAATCAAACTACAGGAAGGAGGCATTTAAATAATTTAGGTTTATTTTTTTTTTTTCGCGTAGGAGTGGCTGGCCGAGCGACTAGACTGTCTGATTTCCCTTCGGGAGACCCGAGTTCCATTTCTCAGCAAGGTGTGGACTTTTTTTCTGCTGCAAAAAGAAAGCCCTAACCGGCGTAGTTCACGGCAACTGCACTAGTCAGGCGGCCTAAATTCCTCAGGCTCAAGACCTCTCTGTCCTACAACGCAAAATACTATAAACCAGTGGTTCTCAACTTTTTTTGGTCCATGCACTCCTTCACCATATGTTGAGAATGTAGTCCCCCCACCTTCGTATTTCATCCTTATAATTTTCTCCGCCCTTACAAAGTATACGTAAAAATGGAAGCTAAATTTAATAACACATACTAGACCAAGTCTAGACGTCTACATAAAATGTGATTTTTGAACTACTTACGTTATAAAATGAATTTCAGAAGGGCGAGAAGTACAGAAACGCAAAGTGTGGAAGGAAAAACAATATCAAGTAATCGTTCCTTGTATTAACGCGATCTTTAAATAATCTTCATCACCCCCCCCCCCCCCCGCCCCGAGACCCTAAAATTCCTCCCTGTGGGGGAGGGGGTGGGGGGAATTCCTAACCTGTTGAGAACCACTGCTATAAACAGTAGATGACAGACAAATGATCATCTCGTGACACACGAACACCTCTACAGTTTCCCAGATTTCTGCAATAAACCAGACAAGGAGAATCTCAACACAGTGCATGAGACCCTTACTGCTTGCGAGGACTCAAATGTGTGTGTATCAGATTCACGCATGTTATCAATATCTTCTCATTTTGAAAATGAGCCTGGGTATCCGACTATTCTGCCAGTCATTTTCCAATCACCGAGTAATATCCAAAGTGAGTAACGTTCATACGAGTCGGTCTAGTGTATCGCCCTTGTAGATATACGGCCGGGTAGTATGATCGTTCTCTACACCGGTCAGTCGGACGTCAACGTTGATGTCTCGTTCAGAAAGTAATGGAAAACCTTTTTTTTTTTTTTAAAGTTGCACATCCCTAACAGGACGTTGCAGTCAACACCAGCATTTTCAGCCGTTGTTGATGTTCTTGGCAATATTACGCTAATTAGTGTGCCATTGCTTTCTGAGCGACCGGCTCACATACATTGTAAGTAACCAACGAGCCGTGATCCGCTGCCGATTCTCGTACAGCTGTGTTTCTCACGTGGATATACGGGATTACAGAGAAAGTCATTAACTCTTTCGCCAGGGAGACAGACTGGCAAACTACTGAACGTAAAATTGCCTTGCGAATCAACCTGTGTTTGGGGTTGAGGTTGGTTACAACGTCCTGCATAGGAGTGTAAAGCAATCTGAGGTTGCGGAATTGCCTTCTCTCGCTTGGAACTCAAGCGTAACTCATACACGAGTTACTACCTCTAGAAGTTGCCACTACTAGGGACTGCACTGGACTGATGTTTGCGTGTGGATTAACTTCCCCTATTATTAGTGTCCCTCGCCACCAGGCGAATCCACTCCGACTTTTGAGGTACTTGTAATATACGTCCCCGAGTCAAGGACGAGAAGTCATAATGAGAGGAAATAAAAATAGTTGGGTATGAGTAACTTCTGCGATAAAATGAAATATACTAAATACAGACACAATGTATATACCTTACAACGAACTCCACAAAGGTAAATCTACATCGAATGTTTCAGAAAGTGAGAAAAACAATGGTTCGATTCACGACCTGGACTGTGTGAATGTTTCACAAAGTAAGAAAAACAATGGTTCGATTCACGACCTGGACTGTGTGAATGTTTCACAAAGTAAGAAAATAATGGTTCGATTCCCGACCTGGACTGTGTGAATGTTTCACAAAGTAAGAAAATAATGGTTCGATTCACGACCTGGACTGTGTGAATGTTTCACAAAGTAATAAAATAATGGTTCGATTCACGACCTGGAATGAGTGAATGTTTCACAAAGTAAAGGAAGCTATGGTTCGATTCACGACCAGGACTGTGTGAATGTTGCACAAAGTAAGAAATCGTTGGTTGGATTCACGACCTGGAATGTGTGAATGTTTCACAAAGTAAGAAACACAGTACATCTCTAGAATAGATCAGATTCGTTATCAATAAGCTAATTCACACGCAGTCGATACAGAAAACCAAAGACCGAGATCTGTGGAAAGTCATGAACGCCTACGCCAGCTGGCATGGCACTTGATGATGATGATGACACCCAAAAATTATTTCAGTGCACTAGAAGTAGTGGCACTTGTACGAACTACGCTAGACTTCAAAACGAGCGAACAAAAAAAAAAAAAAAAGTAATCAGCCGGAGAGATTATCAGTTTTTCGCCATTCCTACTGCCTCATGTATTTTAATGCTCAAGGTGTTTTAATGGCCTGAATCCACTACCGTGCTGATCGGCCCCCGCTTCCTCTTCTGGGAACCATGCTTTCCCTGACTGTTCTTTCTTAACAAAAATTCTGACGTTTAATATGGTCAAAGGATTTCAGTTTCCTAAACGCGATACTGTTAATCATCCTTTTTGTTTTCGATGTTAAATTCTTGCAGATTGTGGATTTGTTACTTCTTCGTGACCCATCGTAATATAATAATTCTTCTGTAACATTTGAGTTGAACAGCTAATATTTTATTCTCTTGTGATTGTGAAATCGTTTATTACATGTGGGGTGTGTCGTGTTGATATTTAACAGGGAACAATATGTTGCTGAAAATGTGGATGGGCGTGACTGAATATTAAACTATTGTTGGTACATTAGCGCGGGAGCCACGATATCGCAGTAGCTAGCACGTTTGGCTGCTTGTCGGGTGCTCATATGTTCGAACCCCTCTCGAGGCTTTTTTTGTAAGTTGACCTTAATTCCCAGGTTGAGCCAGCCTGACCTGGTTATCAGGAAACTGTCTCAGAAGTAAAGACGACCGGCCTGATATTGATCACATGACCCATATGAGTGCTGATTAGAATATACAACCAGGCTTGGCCATGGGAATGGTATTCCTATGGGATTCCCATGGAAAAGGTTGCATGGGATGGGATAGGATGGGACAGCACACATTTGTATTTCCCATTGGACAGCATGGGACAGTAGCAATGTCATAGTAACTTGATCTACGTCAGAGTTACCCTTAATTTTGTTTATTTGTTACCCTTTCAGAGCCTTTTATCCTTCTTTTTTCTTTATATATTTGTATATAATCTTTATCTTGTGGTGGGACACGGATAAATAAATAAATACACATAGCCTTTTATTATATAAGATTACATTTTGGTGCGTCACCAGCAAAAATTGAAAACATTGTTAAGTCAGTTGTTGCTAAGAAGAAAGGGAATGTGGACATCAATAAATGGGCCAATGATTGGGGCGCTTTTTCTAAGTCTCTTGTTCCAACTGTTATTTCATTCTGCAAGGATTTAAATCTTTCTTCTGAATCATCTGCTGTGTGTAAAGTAGCAGGAATTGTAGAACAAAAGCCCAAAAGTGATTTTGACTTTTTTTATTATCCTCCACCAAACAAAGCACTTAAGTTTGGTGACCCCAGAAACAAATGCTTTGAGATGAAGTCACCATGTGTCAAAAATTACGGCAACCAACTTCACAACCATTAAATTATTTGGAAATGAACGTAGGTTTTCACTGCTAAAAGCAAGTGCGAAAATTGTTTTGGTCATACCAGTTGGTTATTTACGGAGGTATGTGAGCCGGTCGCTCAGAAAGCAATGGAAACTACTGGGCGTAATCTTGCCAAGATATCAACAACAGCGGTAACATTCTGGTGTTGACAGCGATATCCTATAAATAGGATATGCGACAAAACAAATCAAAAAAGAATAAAAAGTGTCATCAGCAGCAGTAGAGCGCTTATTTAGTGCAGCTGGATTGTTGTTAAGTTACGAAAACGGATGTTACCAGCTCTCGTTATAAACTATGTGTATATCAGAGTTACATGCAAGATGAGAATTGTGGAAATGGTTTAGGGATTACCTGGATTAATCGAATTATTGGAAACAGTCGATCAGCAGGAAATTTATAATATGCTGAGTGAGCAAAGTGACTAAGAAACAGAATGAGAGTGCCAGTCAGAATGACACTGAATTGTCATATTTAGTTTAAACTTTTTAAAAATAAAATACTCTTGAATATTAAAATTAATAAATTCTGTCGTTGTACATGTCTCTTTGTACATATAGTTCTATTTAGTAGACACTAAACATAAACTTTCATAAATTTCATAATTTTATTTGTACTGCATTTCATATTATAATGGCAATCCCATGGGATGGGATGGGATGGGACAGGCATAAATTACCATGGGATGGGATGGGACAGAAAAATATGTCCCATGGACAAGCCTGTATTACAACTATATGACTAACACCATATGCCCGTGGGAGCCGTAGTACAACAATTGAAAGCTTGCATGCTTGCCAACCTGCTGGTCATGTGCTGGAGTGCTCTTCCAGCGTAAAATTATTTTAATTGACGTGGGTTACCAGTCGATCGAAACTAAACTGAGTACAGTACCGGGACATTTTCTACGAAGTTAAGGCGGCAGGTGTGATAATAGCTACAAATCTGGAAAACATTGAGACAGCACCATTATCGAATAGGCTGATATGCGAAAAAATGGGCACTTTATTTTACTGTTTACCTTATACCAAACACGTTGCAAGGTGTGGAGATTGATCCTTTCCTTTCAAAATGAGAGATGGGAAAGATCTTTCTTGGGAGGATAGTTGAAAACAGTAGTTTATTTATCGTCTGCATTAAAGTAATGTGATTCGTATGGTTTTGATCGATGGTAATCTCCGGAATATTTATGCTTCACATTAAACTTCCGGTGCGCTGACGGCGAGGTAGTAGAATCGTTTCTTACACCAGTAGTTTTTTTTTTTATGCGCTGGCTCGCTTTGTACTCAAGCGTAATCCGTACACACTACTTCTAGTAGTCCTGGACTGAATTTTGTGTGTGGATTATCTTTCCCTATTAACAGTGTCCCTCGCCACTCAGACTTCAGAGGTACTTGTAATTAACGTCCCTAAGTCAAGGACGATAGGTCAACATTTTAGTCCAACTGTCCGGTGTAGGGGTTGAACCCCTTACCTAGGCATCAGCACACTGGATGTATAAGAACACGCGTTCTTATCCACTCGGCCATGCTGACCTACATACTACACCAGTCTGTTAGAGGTCATGTTTGACTTCTCGTTCAGAAAGCTATGGCAAACTGAGGAATGTAAACCTGCCTAGTAAATCTATTGATTGATAGGTTGTGATTGATAGCAACGACCTGCAAAAAAACATGCACCATTTGACAATGCACCATTTGACTGTTACTGTATCCCAGGTGGGTGTAAGGCTAGTTATAATTACCCGGTGTTTGTAAAGTCTCACTACACTTTATATGTTGAACAAATTTGATAAATGAAGTAAATGATGTCATCAAACATTTGTTCCAAAGTCCATCGTTAACAATATGCAGCGAATGGCTGTCGTCTGCTAAGGTAATTCTTTGCACGCCAAACAGAATGGTGTTATCAACACAAGAAATCATTTTTTTGGTCAAATTTGTTCTAGATACAAAGTGTAGTGAGACTTTACAAACACACTGTATTATATCGCCAAATATGACCTCGCATTAAGACAGAATGACGATGTATGGCCATACAAGGATCGTCGGTGTTATTTACTTTGTTTCATGGTATCTTCTGCAATTTCATTGCTCAGTAAATGGAAATTTACATTATAATACTTGTTCATTTAATTGTGTACCATATCTGGTCCAAACCTGAGTTTTGTTTGGCCCTGAATCAGTTCAGAAATCTAACAAACATGCGTGTTCCCTGGTCTCGAATGGGGATCCAAGCATAGACCAGTGGCACTCTAACCTAATGACGCACCCAAGAAGAGACCCAGGAGGGTTGGCAGCCCCATTCCGTGGAAAATATCGACCTCAAAAACAAACCAGCCACGAATATATCTCCAGAAATAGGAAAGAGACATCGCAGAGCCAGCCAAGATGGAGGAAGGCTGGTCCACTTGAAGTATAATGATGTGTAACGGGGACAGACGATGAGTGGTTTGATCAAGATCAGTAGCAATAGACATCAGACGTCTGAGAAGTAAATGGGAGGAACTACAGGAGATGAAATAGGGAGGAGAACTCGACATGAGATGGGTGGAAGAGAGCATGTGAAATCGGAAAAACAAAATAATTAAATGAAAAGGTAAGACGTGAACCACCCGCCGACTTATGTCGTCGTTCACCCTCCACCATAGTCTGTGGTTGTTGATTGTTCGTATCACTTTTGCTGAACGGAATTCTGTTTTGATACCCCCCCCCCCTTTTTATTTTTTCTCCCCCCCCCCCCCTTCCCGGATTTGTCGGTCTGACCTATCAGTGGTGGACTGAAATTCACTTTAACGGGAGTGTTTTTGACTTTCTGTAGGTGAGTCGGGTTTTCCCCAAGTGCCAACACATATCTATAATTCAGCTAATTTTATGTAATTTGTATCGTACAGACATGGTTCTGGGAGTACCTTTTTTAGGCTGCTTTAAGGCCATCTTCGGTTCCTTCTTAACCACTTGCTGCTCTTACTCCTGACAACTCTAAGACGGCCAGAAGATCTTGGTCAAACCAACATGCGACTGGGTACAAATCGCTTGTGGATTCTCAGATGCCTACTGAGGCAAAGAAGGATCTATTGGTTTGTTCGACGTGCAGTGGCGTTGTTTTTTGTTAGAATATATATGATCATATAACATATATCTGGCGTTGTTTTTGTTAGAATATAAATGATTATATAACATATATCCATCTTTGTTTTGAGTAGGATAAACAATGAACACGTCAGGGAATCTTTTGACTCATATTTACTATCAATAAAATTAGTTATATGTACTTTTACAGAACGTTACAATTAGCCCCATCATTTATTGGCTCTTTATTATTTAATATGCAATTTTTAAGTTCAGTAATTTGCCAGTGCTTCCTGAAAAGCCGACGTTCATGCCATTGAAATTAACGCACAGTGATCTGCTCACACATAGAATGTCGGTTGATTTTGAGCATTCGACGCGGTATGTTGGGGAATTGTGAGCTCGCTTTCACTTAATCCTCAACTACAGACGCCGACAATAATATCGTTATCTATTAAGGTCTGTCCTAGTAGTCAGAGCGTACTCCGGGTGGTCCATGGTGGAGTGGCCTATAGATATTGTGTCTAGAGGTTAGTTGTGAATATATTGAATTAACAGCTGTGGACCGACACGGACACGGCCAGTGGGACACAGGCGGTGGTCACTGAGAGGCGGCGAGTGAGGATGGTGGGGCAGCTATCTCTATACAACACCTCAGAACTCTATGATTGGCCATTGAAGGATAAAGTTTTCATTCATAAACTCCCTCTCCCATTTCTCAACCCCCATTGCAGGGTCTTTTTTATTAGAAAAAGGCTAGTTGAGTCAACCATACACTAAACGGCAATTGGAAACCTGCGCAGTATCTTCCCAAGATAATTATGCTTCAAAACAAACTCGATTAAGATAAAGACGTTAATGGGGATCCAAGTGGAATCTCTTCATTCCAAATGGAGCATCATGTGCTTCAGTTGATACTCAATCGTCATCATGCGACTCTATGCAAATTAAATGTTTAAAATGTTGCTACATGGAATGCCATAACACTTAGCCACAATGGGAAGTTAGAAAGCATCAAGACATACATGGAAAGAATGAATATAAATAACTTTGATATTAATTGCATGAGATGGCCAGGTGCTGGGGCACGGGGTGGGATATTTAGATGGGTACAGAATTACTTACGCATGAGGGTTAATAAATAAACACACATCTATTGTTTGGCGTCACAGAAGTCAGAAGAAGAAAGTAGAGACATGTGTGATTATATATTAACTGTCTTCGTGGCCTCAAAGGGTTCCCCAACTGATATTTCTGTGTAATTACGTAGGAGGGAAACACTACAGAAAGTGAGTTAGTATAATTTTGAATCCACAGAGCGCTAGGACAGTGAAAGGAGTTTCGACAATATCTGACAGAGTATTATTAGCGAAACTCCACAGCAAATCTCTGGATATTAACATCATGTAAGCATATATATATATATATATATATATATATATATATATATATATATATATATATATATATATATATATATATATATATATATATAAGCGCCAACAGCAAACAACACAGAAGAGGATTTTGATATATTTTATAAAGAATTAGACATGGCAGTTGCCCAAAGTAAACATTTTGAAATGCCTGTCATACTCGTGGATTTCAATGCCAAAGTAGGCGACGAAAAGGTGTGCTATGACTATTGGCTGTGACCTAGGTGAATGGAATGCAAGAGGTGACAGAGTAATGACATGGGTAAATATCAAGAAATGTTAATAAGTAACACCTTGGCCAAACAACATCCTCGACGATTATATGTGGGAAAGCCATGAAGATAATATTCGCAATCAAGTTAACTACATGCGGATTCCAAAGAGATTCAGAAGCTGTTTAGTTGGAGAAAAACTAGACGAGGAGCAAGTAGACATGGTGACCATGTGTCCGTTATAGGAAAGATGATGTTAACACTTAAAACAATATAGAAAACCCCAAAGAAAGTCAAGTTAGATCTAGCATTATTTCAAACAAAGACAATACAGGAAATTAGAATGTTACTGTACGGAACAAACATAATGCCATGGAAATGATACAGATTATTGATGAATAATGGGACCATTTGCAGGAATCAATCCAGTTGACATCAAAAGAAATCATTCCACCTAGGCATAGTATCGCAAGAAAAATAAATTACTGACAGAAGACATTCTTCAGATGATGGATGAAAGACGGAAGAAAAATAAAACATGATAAACAATAATACAATAGAATGTATAAAGAAATATTAAATAATTGCAACGAGACTAAAGAAATCTGGCTGAATTAACATTGCATGGAGATTGGGACAAACTATGGAAAAGGTGTGCATTCCACGTAACAACAAATAAATCAATAACAGGTAGGAAAACATGCAATACCACTGGATGTTTAAAATCAAGGAGTGGCGCAATATTAACTGGACAAAATGACATAGTCAATAAATTGACGGAATATCTGGAAGACCTGTGTGATGACAGGAGACCGAATATAAATGTTCAAAACAATGGCGAAGGTCCACCAATACTTGCAGCGGAAGTTGAATGAAAGGGTTTAGCAGGTTTAAAAGGCAAAAAATATCTACTTTATTACACCGGATTTTATCCTATATGGCTCGGTTTCTTTCCGTAGAATGGCCTGTCGAAAATGTCGCACAATGGAGTCTTAAAAAAAAAAAAAATAACACTCTTGAACCGAATATCGCAATCAGGAATCGAAACCACCACCTTCGGAGAACGGGACAGTCGCTGTAACCACATCGCCATGGAAACTCCCCCTGTCTACCGCAGACAGAAGAACCTTGAACTTGTTCTACTCCAAGGAGTTGCAGGTCTTCATGACAAAGTGGTTAGGCTGTCAGCCTTGTGCTCAGAAGCGAGGGGGTTCAAACTCAAACTCCGTCATTCGACTGTCAAGTGCCATGTTTCGGAGACCCCTGGGGATCGTTGCTGGAGCTACGGAGTTCACACCCTACGACCATTTCGGCAGACGGTTATGTGCTCTTCGCCGAGAGACTAAGCTAGATGGGATAACACACGGTGCAATAAATCATCATTTTGCCTATTAACATTTTAAAACATTTGGTTCCCCAAGGAGTAAATGTTCAAAGTAATTCATGTTTGAGCGTGGAATAGCTTCAATGTTATTGCGCTATAGTGACAGTTCAGAAAGTGTTTAGACAGGATATTTTGCTGATGTCGAGGTAGCGGGTTGAACCCTTTCAACAGTCAGTTGGACTAAAATGTTGACTCCGCGTCTTTGACTTGGAGACGTAAATTACAAGTATCCCATAAGTAGGATGGGTTCGCCTGAAGACGAGGGACATTGGTAATGGGGAAAGCTAATCCACAGGCAAAAATCAGTCCAGTGCGCAAAACCCGTAGTAGCACGTTTATAGACTACGCTTGCGTTCCAAAAAAATCTTGTGTCGATAACCATTAAATAAAATACACGGTTATATGCTTGATACATAATGGGTTACCGCCCATGTCATGAATTTAACTTGTAAGCGAAAAGGAAATTCCTCCCCCCCCCCCCCTCCCCTCCCCGTATTAAAATAAATGAAGTAAATTATTTAAAACAATGTTTCCTTTGTATCCCACCACTCACACACTCATTATTATTCTTGTTATGTTTACAATGAACAAGCAATTAGAAAGCCGAATAGAGGCCCTAGAGATGTGTACATACAGAAGAATATGTCGTATTTAATTGAAACAGAAACAATCAAATACAAATTTTCTATTGAAATTGAGAATGAAAAGAAGGAACGAACGATCGCAAACAACTTTATTTTCAAATGGTCAAACATTGGGTACGCAGGATCGTCATACATTCGGCCCTTCCAATCACTAATCTTTCGCACACCAATTAACTATTTTGCATATTACATTCACACAGTGAAAGAAAACATTGCCGGATGAAAGTTGTGAACAGAAACAATACATATTATCATGTTATGAGACAGGCAGCCAGACACACATACACAGCACGTGCATAAACACATACATACATACCTGCATACATACTTACATTATTTACGCAAATTCTCACAGTTATGCAACCACTCAATAACACACAAATACACACTCCCTCGCATACACATATACTCACTCACAATCACAAACTCACTAACAAAAGTTTTCAGATACATACATAACCTAATATCTCTCTCTCTCTCTCTCTCTCTCTCTCTCTCTCTCTCTCTCTCTCTCTCTCTCTCTCTCTCTCTCTCTCTCTCTCTTTCACGCCCATATATATGATAGAGCCTCATTCATGCATACAGCAAGGCACATACATATACTCCTCCCCATACTCACTTTTACAGAGATGAAGAAAGAAATACAAACAGAGGCATGTTAAATATTTCGGCCCCGTTAAAAGACACAACATTCTTATAAAATTCACACAGAAGGGTGGGTTGAAATCAAGCAAGCAAGGGGTAGACAACGAAACAATTGGGAACAGATGGACGAACAGCAATCTGACAGAATCTACAGTCAGAGCGAGTGACAGACAGTGTCTGAGATAAATTGCAGCCAACCTTCATTGTGGAGACGGCACCTCATTGATTGATAATTAGGTTAATGGAACTGTTAGTTCTCCAAATCTGCCTATTTCTGTAGCTAGTTCTGCTTCTATTGGCTTGCGGGTAACTGTGTGGGCGTCATTCCCCCAAGAACTCCCGTGCTCGAATATTTATGGCAAGCGATGAAGCAAACGAGATACGATTTTGTGGTTTCCGATTAACTTGTTTCCTTAAACTGTACTTAAAGTAAGTACAGGACGCTTGTGCACGTCTGGAAGAGTAGTGCGTAAGGACCAATCAGCACTCTAAACGGGATGTGGTTAATATCACATCCAGCCGCCTTTATTTCCCAAATTATTTCCGGTATCTATTTTAGGTTGAGCCGAACTGGAATCCTGAGTACATTTAAATACAAGTCTACATCGATGGTGATTCGAACACGTAACCACATGGCTGGCAGATAAGTGGTGTGCTGGCTACTGTGCCACCACAGCTCCCATACTGAACTTATTTGTGAATAAACTGTGCGATCTGCATATTGAACGTATGTGTGAATAATCTGTGCAATCTACATACTGAACTTAGTTGTGAATAAACCGTGCGATCTGCTTATTGAACGTATGTGTGAATAAACTGTGCAATCTACATACTGAACAAGTACCTCTGAAGTTGGAGTGAGTTCGCCTGATGGCGACGAACACCGGTAATGGGGAAAGCTAATCTACACGCGCGAGATTCGGCAGCGGATCGCGTCACGTTAGTTACTTACGGAGGGTAAGTGAGCCGGTCGTTCAGAAATCAATGGCAAACTACTGAACGTAGAACTTGTCAAGACATCAACAGCAGCTGAAAAATGTTGGTGTCGACTGCAGTGTCCTGCAAAGGATATGCAGGGGAAAACTACACGCAAAATTCAGTCCAGTGCTACTGGAGTAGTGTGTATGGACTACACTTAAGCCCACGGCAAGCAAGCGCAAAAAAAGGCATTAATCTCACGGCAAGCAAGCGCAAAAAAAGACAATCATCATCATCATCATCATCATCATCATATTCCACATTTGCCGTTAAGCGTTGTGGGGAGGAATAATTGGCGTTCCCGTGCCCGATGGGTGGCACTTGAAAGTGTTATTCCGTGTGATTGTACAAATGTCTTTATTGTCGTCAATCCATTTTCTTCTCGGGTGTCCTCTTGCTCTCGTCGCAGATGATCTTTGATATAGGGCCAGTGCTGGTGGCAATTTGAACACTGTACTTATTTGTTATTAAACTGTGCAATGTGTTACTTGTGTTTTCTGTTGTTTAGAACAGAGAGAAATTATGTTCACTAACATATGCCGGATGTCGGAGCCTGCTGCCTGGAGGTCATGAACCTGGTTTCACAATCCCGACTTCCGTGTTCGATGTCAGTCACAGGCGATTTAAGAGCAGATAACTTTGCGTCCATTTTCGAAATGGTATTTTCGACTGTTTTGTATGCAAAGGCTTACTACCGAGCGTAACACTGCTTAGAAAATTACAAAAAGACACTAAATGCTGGGGTTGAATTGACGTCCTGTAGGGGCATGTAACTTATATGCAATTGGTATTTATGCTCCACTCATGGCTGCCTACATGTAATGTTTGCTTTCTGTAGATTTTTTAAAGAAATGCATTCATTCAACTAGGATTGCTCGAACAGTTCCACATCTATATCTATAAAATGCAATGTCTGTCTGTCTGTCGGTGTGTATGTCTGTATGTATGTCGTTTATTCGTTCGCCAACGGTCCATCCGATTGAGATGAAATTTTCTACACGTCTTCTTCTCATTCCGATGCTGCCAACTGTCATAGTTTGTTAGTTTACAAACAGCTATTTACGTAATAAAATTATTAAAATTAAAACATTATAATTTATATATAGCGAGGGGACTTAACTTAAGAAAAGTTATATCAAGGGACATAACTTTTAGTAGCATTGCTATATATTTTATATATAATTCTTGCATTGTTATCAAAGCATTATAAAATGTTTGTCTACAGTTATTTACAGGCATATGCGTTATAATATATAATGATAAAATCTTTAAGGCATTTTTAAAGTGTTCATAAAAATAATGCATCTATTTTAAATACGTGAAAAATTTCTAACTCATCTTTGTATTTTTCTTCGACATCTATACAGTCATCCCAGAATTTATTGGGTTTTCGTGATATCATGGTAAGTTTACGTTCAGTAGTTTCAGATTCTTCTCGAGTGTATTTGCTGGCTTTCAGTAGTACACTTGGTTTGGTCGGAGGCCGGGATGATCCTTCTCGGTCATTTGGCTAGGATCAGACGCATTTGCTGCATCCTCCAGTAGTGCGCCTGGTCTGGTCGGGGAAGGGGGGATGGGTGATCATACCACCTCACATAGCTTCACCTTAAATGTGGACCACTGTGGGCAATAGCTAACAGTGAGACTAAGGGTCCACGCCAAAAAAGGGGGAACCAGCTGGACTGGGGTAACCGCCAAACCCACACACACAAAAATTGCCCTATTTAGTTATTGTTCTCTTCCAATCTGTTCGCCATATTTCCGGGAACGGGAACGGGAGCTTATATGACTACTAATATGAATTAAATGAGACGCTCCCCACCAGGGACTGGGCGAAGCCGGGCCGGGTCGTCTTTTTTGGGAACGGGAACGGGAGCAGGGGCCCAATATGAATTAAACTAGATGCTCCTCACCAGGAGCTGGGCGAAGCTGGGCCGGGTCGTCATTTTTTGGGAACGGGAACGGGAGCAGGTGCCGAATAGGAATTAAATGAGACACTCCCCGCCAGGAGCTGGGCGAAGCCGGGCCGGGTCAGCTAGTATTTTTATAAAGTAGTTCTTTCATTGTACAAGGATAGATCACACATTTGTACATATTATCAAAGGATTTTTAAAAATTGCATAAGGATTAGTTCAACTGTTCCCAAATTTTGTAAAGTATTTATGTCATTGCACACAGACACATCAAGCAATGCTATAGAATTTGCAAAGGACATTTTTTCCTTACACATTTAAACCTTAAACAGTTCCCAACGTTTTTTAAATGGATTCTTTGATTGCACATAGATACCCCGAATAGTACCCCAGACTTTGTAGAGGAATTGACTTTTGATTGCACACAGATACCCCGTACAGTTTCCCAGATTTTGTAAATGAATTCTTTAATTGCACACAGATACCCCGAACAGTGTCCCAGATTTTTTGAAGGAATTGACTTTGATTGCACACAGATACCCCGAATAGTGTCCCAGATTATGTAATGGAATTCTTTGACTGCACACAGATACCCCGAACAGTGTCCCAGTTTGTAATGGAATTCTTTGATTGCACACGGATACCCTGAAAAGTTCCCAGGGATCCTCAAAATACTGTGCAAGAGTTCACTAACACTCGCAACAATCTTAATATATGTCTAACAGACTGACGCATTGGTAGACTCTGCCAATTGGACATTTGACCTGGGCAGCGGCTTATTCGGCCAACTATGTTCGACTTTCAACAGCCTAGGGATTTTTAACTTGCGGAAGATGCGCGGGAGCCTCCTAGTTTTTCACCATTATCCGAGAAAGCTACACATCTGATCCACCACACAGAGAATGGACAATATAACACAATATATTCCATTCCATTGGCACCTTGCCGTCTTGACAGACGATAGTTTGTGCTTTAAAAAGGCATAATAACTTTTAACTATGGCGGTAGCGAGTGTGACTGATAAGGCCAATTTGCGCTGTAAATGTCCGTTCACAGTGGGTGCATCTGAACACGTGGTCATTTCCACCATCATGCACCATCTTACGTCTCAAACGCTTGGTGTGTGACTTTTCTGCAATAATTTTCTCCTCTGACTTTATTCCATTTCTGATATTTGCCCTCCATGCAACACGTTCAGCGGCGACTTGCTCCCAATGTGCATTATCAATGCCTGTATCAATCATGTCCCGCTTACACACATCTTTGTATCGTAGTAGAGGCCGACCCTGAGATCTCTTACCCATCTGTAATTCACCAAAAAAGATATCCTTTGGTATTCTACCATCATCCATCCTCCTAAGATGTCCTATCCATCTAAGTCTACGAAGACTGAGCATGGAATAAACTGTCACACAACCTGATCTTTCCAATACTTCAGTATTTGTGATTTTGTCTTGCCACTTAATACCAAGAATTCTTCGCAAACACCGCATATGAAAGCTGTTTAAATTGTTCTCTTGGTGTGAGTAAGTTGTCCAGGTTTCACTGCCATAGAGAAGAGTACTAAGGACACAGGCTTGATAGACAAGGACTTTTGTTTTGGCAGTAAGCTTCCTGTTCTCCCAGACTCTTTTTCTTAACCTGTTCATTGTTGTTGCTGCCTTACCAATCCGGATGTTGATTTCCTGATCTAGGGATAATTTGCTATTAACCACTGATCCTAGATATGTAAAATGGTCTACTATCTCTAGTTCAGCGTCGTCAATAAAGATTGATGGTACCCCATGTGCACCTTGTGACATAATCTGTGTCTTCTTTTTGCTAATTGTTAAACCAAATTCAGAACAAGCATTGGAGAATGCAGATAGTAGACATTGCAATTCTTCCTCAGAGTGGGTCGTAACTGCAGCATCATCTGCAAAAAGCAACTCTCTGATCAGTACCCTCCTAATTTTGGTCTTAGCCTTCAATCTCTGAGCATTGTAGAGGCCGCCATCTGAGCGTGAGTGAATGTATATACCACCATCCTGATCACGAAATGCATATTTCAGTAGAAGTGAAAAGTATATTCCAAAGAGGGTGGGAGCTAGTACACAACCTTGCTTAACTCCACTCTTGATTTCAAATTCTACAGAAGTTGCACCATCAAACTTGATTATACCCTTCATGCCTGTGTGGAACGATTCCACAATGGACAGAAGAGTTGGTGGGCAGCCAATCTTCTTTAGTGCCTTGAACAGACCCTCACGACTGACCAAATCAAATGCCTTTGTGAGGTCGATGAAGGCAATAAACAGTGGTTGATGCTGTTCACGGCATTTTTCTTGCATTTGTCGCAATGAGAATATCATATCAGTGGTAGACCGGTTCTGTCGAAAGCCACACTGTGATTCGGGGTAGACTTGATCTCCTAGGACTTGAAGTCTGCGCAGAACAATTCTGGCAAATACCTTTCCAACAATACACAGAAGTGAGATACCCCTATAGTTGTTGCAGTCGCTCCGATCCCCCTTGTTCTTGTACAGTGTTATGATGCTTGAATCTTTGAAATCCTGTGGGACTTGTCCTTCACGCCAGCATAGCTCTATTAGCTGGTGGATCTGTATAGTGAGTGTGTCTTGCCCACTCCTGATAACCTCTATTGGAATCCCATCCTTACCTGGAGCCTTGCCAGATGCAAGTTCATTTATAGCACACTTAACTTCTGTTATGGTGGGAAGTGTGTCCAGGTGGTCAAGAGTTGGTAGAGCCTCTATGGCGTTGAGGGCATCATCCGCTAGTTTGGTCTCACTTGAGTAAAGCTCCAAATAGTGCTCTACCCATCTGTCCATCTGCCGTTTCTTGTCAGTGATGATTTCTCCAGTCAAGGTTTTCAATGGTGCACTTCTTTTGATCACTGGACCACAGGCTTTCTTTATTCCTTCATACATGCTTCTTATGTCTCCCTTATCACATGCGATTTGAATGGACTCACATAACTTGATCCAATAATCATTTGCACACTGCCTGGCAGCCTTTTGCACATCCTTCCTAGCTTGCCTTAGCTCACTCAGAGTGTTACGCGTTGGTCTTTCCTTGTTTCTTAATAGAGCTGTCTTCTTCTTATCAATCAGGGGCTGCAGAGTCTCGCTGTTGGCCGCAAACCAGTCCTGCCTCTTATGATCCACAGTGCCGTAAACCTCTACGGCAGTTTTATAAAGAGTTTCCTTAATTTGACCCCACTTTTCATTTACTGTACAATTTTCTGGTGTATCAGTGAAAGCGTCTTCAAGTTGCTGTTGAAACTGAAAGCACTTTTCAGGATCATGAGTGTTAATAATATTAATCCTGGGGCTAGATTTGTGTTTAGCTGTGTAGATTCTCTTTGGTCTCAGTCTAACCCTTGCAACAACCAAAGAATGATCCGTATCACAGTCAGCACTGTGGTAACTACGAGTCAATGATATATGGTTCAGATGTTGTCTCCGTGTGATGATGAAGTCCAGCTGGTGCCAATGGCTGGATCTTGGATGTTTCCATGTGACCTTATGCATCTCTTTTGTTTTAAAAAAAGAGTTTGTAATACATAGGTCATTACTGGTGCAATGCTCCAGCAGCCTTTGCCCATTTTCATTCATGCGACCGATGTTGTATTTTCCAAGGCACACTGGCCATGAACTCGAGTCCTTGCCCACACGAGCATTGAAATCACCGAGCATATAAATGTAGTCAGATTTTGGAACTGCCTTGATTACGGAGTCTAACTCCTCATAGAACAAGTCCTTCACATCATCAGAGGAATCAAGTGTCGGTGCATATGCAGTAATAATGGTGGCAAACCCACAAGAGGTTGCCAAGCGCAGGGACAATAGTCTTTCATTTCCTCCTGCTGGAATTTCAATCATTCCCAGTAGCGAATTCTTCACTGCAAAGCCCACACCGTGTTGCCTTTTTTCTGCCTGCCCTCTACCCTTCCAGAAAAAGGTGTAGTTGTTTTCCCTGAGTGACCCTTCCTCAGCGAGGCGAGTCTCCTGCAGGCCAGCAATATCAATGTTAAGACGATTGAGTTCGGCATCAATCACAGCCGTTTTTCTCACATCGTCAATATTGGTGAAGTCAGTGGAAAATCCTGGACACATGGTTCTCACGTTCCAGGTTGCAAGCCGTAGCTTGAGGTTTCTATTTTTATTTTTGTTTGTACCTGGTGCATTGGTTTTACAGCCTGCGATTCAGATTTTGTCCTAGCCCCAAGCACCCATTGAAGCAGGCAGGCTGTGGCGGATCAGCACCCAATTGGCTGGGGGCTGCCCAGCTTGAGGCGGGCGGTAGCTGATCAGTGACACCTATAGGTGTCTCCCACCGTCAGAGGCAACGCGTGGCGCCCCATGTCTACGCCAACTGACAAGGACTTATAACCCGTAACAGTTGCCTCTCGCTTTGATTCCGAGACCAGTTAAGACCAGGGATGGAGTTATTGCCTCTCCATAGCACAAAGCCTGGGCTAAAATATAGAGATCATGTGTTGCCCATGCAGCATGATCCCTCTCTCGGCCTGCCTAGTTCACTCCAGAGGAAAGGTAACACCCCTACATCTGGAACAAGACAAGCTGCAGAAGCTGCCGGATCAGCAAAGCAATGCTCTAACTGTCCGCCTGTCGGAGCTTCGATCCTAGACCAGTCGCCAACCAAGGCTTAGGGCCTGGTCTGCCCTGCCATGGCAATTTTGTCTTTAGCTTGCATTTCCTCGCACCAGGGTAAGGCTTGTACCCTCCCAATTGCGCTCTTCCGCCCGAAGCCGTTGGCACAATGTGGGGTGTCAGGTTTGGTAAGCGCCGCCCAACGTTCGGCGCTAACAGAAACCAGGTAGTACCGTCTACTGTTATACGGTAGCTCAGTCATATCTGACTAAGACCTGACTAACACAATATATAACACACAATATAACACCAATAAGATTTTGACTGTATACAATTCCAGATAGCTCGATATGAAATGTTTATAGGATAGATCTGTCTCACTTCTTCTATAACTCTAAGGATAAATCTCTAATACTCAGGAAACACCTTCTCACATCAAAACAATGTAACATAACACTAAGTAATGTAGCTGTACTTAATACAATTATAGAAAACACTGAACATTGCGGTGAATAGCCTTCATCAGAAAACAAATACATATGCAAAACACAGCATAAAATCAAAGGGAAGACACCATAGTGACTAAATTAAGCATAAGAACGGAGTGAGAAGAATGGAAAGGTGGAAAAAAATTAGAACAATGAAGAGAAAATAAAAAAATAAATATGAAAAAATATGCTACTTATCTCAGAATCCCCGGCTGTGATACTCACATCTAAACAACAAAGCTTCGAATGACAGATAAGAGTGGTCGGGTATTACATATAATCTACACAACCATGTGGTGTAGAATTAGGAAAACTATCAATATTCACGAAACAGCTTCTCTCATCTGAACAGCAAAGCTTCGTATTACAGCTAAGAGGGGTCGAGCAATACATTTAAGCCACAATACTGTATGGAGTAGAAATATGAGAACTATCTTCAATTGTTCATCGTTGTACTTAATACATAGGGATACATGTATGTTATTAATGTGAGCCTTTCAAAAGCTAGACGCTTTTGTGAGACATTGCCAAATATACATTGAGTACAATGATGAATGCGTGTTACTTTTCGAGGATACATATTCCCGTCATATACCTACAGTTTATTGTTCAAGTACATTACTATTCAATGGATACATATAGATACACCAAAACTAGCAAAGTGTGATACAATAGAGGGATAGGAAGAGTATCATTGCAGAAGAAGGAGTTCAGCATGGCCGAATGGATAACAGCGCTCGTTCTTAAACATTCGGTCACTTGGACTAAAATATTGACTTCTTGTCTTTGACTTGGGGACGTAAATTATACTGGTAATAGGGAAAGCTAACCCACATGCAAAATTCAGTCCAGTGTTTCTAAATGTAGCGTGTATGAACTACGTTTGAGTTCACAGACAACAAGCGCAAGACACACACAAATAAATGCAGAAAAATAAAACAAATCAGGACATATTTCAAAAGCCGGGATTGGTAAAACCGGTACTGAATGAGATCAAGGTTAGACAATGAAAGTACTTCGGTCTTATATAGAGACACAGCTTATTGGTACAGGATGTGCTGGATAGCAACGTTGAGTATGGATGTGCAAGAGGAATACAATATGGACAGCATCATGAAGGTAAACTGGTTGAAGCTTGCATGAACACATTGTTAAGACTCGGAACAGAGCATGTCGAGACTCATTACAACGGACTTTCAATGCGGAGATGGCACTTGATGATGATCAATATACTTTTTTTTAAGATAGTAATTTATAAATGTGTTCCAACTGAACTAACAGTACTAAAAGATGATAGCCTATAAATGTGTTCCAACTGAACTAATAGTTCTAAAAGACGATAGCCTATAAATGTGTTCCAATTGAACTAACAGTTCTAAAAGATGTTAGCCTATAAATGTGTTTCAACTGAACTAACAATTTTATACGATACTAGCCTACAAATGTGTTTCAACTGAAGTTTTCAACAGTTTTATAAGATTCATTCATTCATTCATTCAGTAGCATGTCCTTTGCAGAACCTCGCTCCCATAACAACCTTCCGGAAAACCTCTCGATCATAAGCAAGATGTCCCGCGTCTGATACACCCATCTGGAGATCATCCGCCACATCCTGCACCCATCTTCTCTTTGGCCTTCCTCTTCCTCTCTTCCCAGGCATATACCCCTCCATTATTGTTCTCTGCAAACTTTCATGACGTTTCAAGTGTTTTATAAGATACTAGTCTATAAATATGTTTCATCTGAACAAACAGTTTTATTAGATACTAGCCTACAAATGTGTTTCAACTGAACTAACAGTTTTATAAGATGATAGCCACTAAGAGTGTTTTAGCCAATAAGTGTGTTTCAACTGAACTAATACGTAATAAGATAATAGCCTATACATTTTTTCAACTGAACTAACAGTGTTATGCGCCACACAAAACAACAATTGTAATTGACATCGTGGAAATTATAAACGTGTATAAAACCATTATTAGTAATGGTTGGTCTATACAGAGATACGCCGATTGAGCCTGAAAGTGTGCGAAAGGGACTTTTGCTTACTGGTTTACCTTAAAACGTGCACACAAAACTAGGTACAGTAATAAATTAAAACTATTGAAAAATAAATGAGTAAACACACCGAAATAGCTCTCAAATAATACGCATTATTTCATGAAATTAGCAATCCTTCTATCAGGAGCCTGGAAACTTTAATAGGACCTCCTGTGTGGACGGCATGATAGAATTAGCTAGTCAGGCTTAGCCAGGTTTTGTGAATCTTCACAGATGCTTTTCCATTACCTTAAAACGTGTACCTAAACAGTCACATCTTCTAACCATTTTAAATTGCAGTTCATCGATTTCTATCCTACTGTATCGTTACAACTGGCAATCATAATTTCCGGCTGGTTTCATGTTACGTCTGGTTTTTTTCGTGCTAGTTACATGGAAACTTATCAGACTAGCTCTGAACACGGAAAATATGCATGCTTCTTCCATAGACAGACAGACAGACAGACAGACAGACAGACAGACAGACAGACAGACAGACAGACAGACAGGCAGGCAGGCAGACAGACAGACAGACAGACAGACAGACAGACAGGCAGGCAGGCAGACAGACAGACAGACAGACAGACAGACATAAAGGCAGGCAGGCAGGCAGGCAGGCAGAATTGAATTGAATTGAAATTTATTTTAAAAGGGTTACAAATTGGGCACGTAGGCCCGTCTTACATTCGGCCCTTCCAATCGCTCATCTTTCGCATGATACATTTACGTAGGAAAAGAAAACATTGTCAAATGAATGTTGTAAGCATAAACAATGCAAATTATCATGTTATGTGGCACATCCCCCCTCCAACACAGATATCCCGCACCAACCCACACACACATCCCTCACCCACTCACACATAACCCACCCATACCCACACCCACACCCACCACACATCCCCACAGACCACACATCCCTCCACCCACTCATACATCCCCTCACCAAGCCAGACATCTCGCACCCACCCATACAAACATCCACACACACACACACACACAACTCCCCCCTCACACATACCCTACAGACAGACAGACAGACAGACAGACAGACAGACAGGCAGACAGGCAGGCAGTCAGGCAGGCAGGCAAGCAGTCAGATAGACAGATCGAGCAGACAGGCAGGCAGGCAGGCAGGCAAGCAGACAGGTAGACAGACAGACGGGCAGACGAACAGACGGATAGATATACAGACAGACAGGCAGACAGAGATGCATACGTTAGTTTCACTCGATGCTTTGGAATATAACACACGGCAATTATAGTTACCAAAACAGCAAGAGATTTCACGAGTACGTATAATTTGGTGCTTTTTCAGTCAAACGTAGAATCTTAGAATCACTGAGGTGGACATAATGTGTATAGGAATAACAATATATCATAAATTGAACGGAAGCTTTTCAAGAACTAGAGACGTTCTGAGAAGATGCCAAATGCAATAATTAACATTTAGAGATCGTTTTACTTTTCTAGAAAATAAATATTCAAAACAATGTTTTCCCCTAGTGAATTTGAATAATGAAGACCCCAAAATAGATTACACAATTTATTGCCTCGCATATTTCGCTGCATAGGCAGTCTTCGTTATATAAATATTCATTTCCTAAACTGACAGATTTCCCCCTCGATTATATGAATATCCATTTCTATACTGACACACTGTTGGAATATGTTACAAATTGTCTTGTAAAATAAATGATAAAGTCTATACGCATATCTGTCCAACCATTCATCTATCGCTCCATCCATCCATGCATCCAGCCCTCCATCCATCCACCCACCCATCCTTCCATCCATCCATCCATCCATCCATCCATCCATAAAAACACCCATCCTTCCATCCTTCCATCCATTCGTCCATCCATCCATCGCGCCAGCTATCACGCCAACCATCTATCCATCCCATTCATCCTGTGTCTGTCTATCTGTTTGCTTTCATATCCGCACAATACCCAATATACCAGAACATCCACCAGTCTATGTTTTTTTTTAATACCCTATTTACTGGACATCACTATCAACACTAGCACTTTACTGCTGTTGTTGATGCCTTGGAAAGATTACGTTCAATAGTTTGCCATTGCTTTCTTAACGACTGGCACCCATACCAACACTTTAAAATCCAGCGCAACGCGGTCTGCTGCAAAATCGGTCGCATTTGTGTTTCGAAAGCGGGTAAGCTGGCTTACGAATCGCGTCCGCAAGACCTTCGCCAATGAGACATATATATATATATATATATGTGTGTGTGTGTGTGTGTGCGTGCGTGTGTGTGTGTGTGTGTGTGTGTGTGTGTGTGTGTAAACTGTATATCCTCACAGCCTATTTGCCAATCTACATGTCTGTCCATTATTCACCTGAAAGTAATTGAAAACTTCAGATGTGACATACATAAAGAGATAATTGCCATATTAGTACCGGCATGAACAATTCTAACCGAGTTGCTGAAAGTACTAGTCATTATTGTTAAGTACTTGTGAGGTGGTGAAGAGTTGCAGCTTGTATTCTTGTGATTAGGGAGACGCCCCTGGTACTGATACAAGGGGAAGGAATAGGCGCACGTGACATTCGTAGCCGCTCAGTTACTCACTAATTAAGCTCTGATCTGAGACACGCCTCTGCCTGTATTTTCTCATGTCAATCAACCAATCAAGTGGGTCTCCTCAAGGAAGGTTGGCTCCAACACTTTCTATTTCTAATTCTGGTGGAAAGATCAGACAGACTGCTATTGGTTTATCTCTAGATGTTGTCTTCACATGTGTATAGTTGTCTACCTCCCGCTCGCATGTTCTCGAATTGTCCATCTAGTAAAGATGTTATAAGAGTGAGATGTTTTCCAGTGTTGCCAGACACTTGACTAGACCATTGTATCCCTTTCAGCAGCTTTCTTTTCATCCCTAATTGTCTATGATCTCTACATTTTCTTCTCATTAAGTTCTCTATTGTGTATAGTACCTCAGTCAACTCAAAACACGCCGTTGTATCTGTTGCTATCTCCAGTAGCTCCCTCCTTGTCCTCCCCGTAATTTACCGGGGCCCGTAAAGGAAACAAAGTATAGTAAACTGCAACTTGCCATATGTGTCGTAAGAGAGACGAAGACGGGATGGCTTGATAATGTCTATTCCACGCCATAGAAAACTATAGCTGTAAAATCAATGACGATCCAGCTTATTTGCTTTGTCTCTGAAATGCCACATCACTGCCAGCATATACACAAAATACTTATTAGAACACGTTGAAGTGAGAGCATGAACAGACAGGGTGGCTATACATTGTTTCTCATGATTATCATCATGTAGTCATATGCAAAATGTCGCTCTCATCGCACCCCGAAGAAAAGGCTCTACATCCTCCACCAGTTTCCAAACCTTGTGCATTTTCATGTCCATGGTGTCATTGTTGTGTGTATACAGTCGTGTTGGTTGACCCTTGCCTCGTTCTCCGGGGAGCATGTCTTTTAATGCTGTCCTTTCTAAACTACTATGACGTTTATTGTGGTCACCGTATGTTACTTTCCCAGATGCATTGTTGTTTAAGCGCCAGGTTTCTTCGATGTTCGGGATTTGTAGAATGCCAGCATTCGTGATAAGTAGGACACATATAACAAGATTACACCGAGCAAATAACAACCCGATCTCCTATGGTGAAACCCCACTTCAAGTGGCTGAATCATTGGGCATCAATGTGGACGAAAATGGGGCAACAGATAGTTAGTTAGTCTTTCCTCTTGAGCCCAAGGCGGCGCATTGGGCAGAAGTCATGGCTCTCCATGCCTGGCAGTTCGCTGCTACCTGTTGTAGACTTTGGATGTTTATTTGGCCGTTTATTTGGAACAAATAGACATACTAAAATAAGAATACAAAAGGTAAGAGGAGAATGTCATGGCACTAGGAAAGTTGTGGAAGTCAAAGGCAGTTAAACTTGGCACCAAGCTTTGAATTTTTAACTCCAGTGTTAAATCGTTACTGCCGGGTATGGGGTCAGACACACGGAAAAAAAATTAAAAGAATTAAAAATATACAACAACATTTCAGTAATTGGTGTCAGCGCACGAAATAGTGAGCGACCTAAAACATATAGAGAAGAGAATTACAGACTGGGAAGAATAATATTGTGAGGGCATGGAGGGAGGTGAAGAAGATAGCAAACATGGAACGGCTAGGCGTGGTTTGGTTTGGTTTAGGGACAATGCCCCAATGTATAATAAAGGACAGAAAAAGAAAGAAGAAAAAGTATTCGTGATACACGGCATCGGAAGAGTGCTCATGCAATATATCAGTTCAACAACATCGATTTTCTTCTTTAGTATTTGCTAAATGGGACATGATTCACTTCCGTATGTCACGACGGTAAGGATACAAGATCTCAAAAGAATTACTGTTAATTGTTTGCTGGTGTACTACCGTGGGTTCTTAACGCTGTTTAACCACTACATTGCTATGACCATTCTCCTTCTTGATTCTTTTGAACTTCCCCAGTACACATAAATACGCCAATGCCTGCTTTGATGTTTTACGCAGCCTCATTTGTGATAACCATCCGTTTAGATTGATTTCCCATTTCACAGTTTAGAGACATTCTGTGTTGACTAAATTAACCACCTAGTTACGGGAAAGAGAATTTGCATGCGTGTGAAGTACACAAGGCACGGTAATCTGTGAGTCTGTCTGCACGACAGAATATTTATAAGGTTCTAACTGGCGTTGAAGTTATATTGTCTGCTTTGTTTTTCTTTTATGCATGTTGTGTGTATTTACAATAATTTGTTTACCCATCTCTTTCTCTCACAGCTAACTATAAAAAATGTTACATTATAAAAGTCAGGTTAAAGGAATAATTATATAGGACTGGTGGAGCTAAAATAGCATTAGGACAGAAACGGTATAAATTATAACTGTCTGGGACTCGTGGAGCTAAAATAACATTAGGATAGAAACAGTTAAAGTTACAAATGTTTGGGACTCGTGGAGCTAAAGTAACATTAGGACACAAACGGTTAAAGTCACAACTATCTGGGACTCGTGGAGCTAAAGTAACATTAGGACAGAAACGGTTATAGTTACAACTGTCTGGGACTCGTGGAGCTAAAGTAAAACTCAGGGCAGAAACGGTTAAAGTAATGACTACCTGTGACTCATTCGCTGAACAAAGGCGTTTCTATTTTACATTGTATGCTTTGCGAGTAATGTAATTCTGTACTAATCTCTAGCCATCAGGAAGCCGCCGTTACAGCCTTCATCATTTATTCCCATGCTGGAATTCGTGATATCATACGCCAGCTTCTCCTTTTTACATAACATTAACCTTTGCCATAAAGCACCACATACTCCACCTCCCCCATACCACAGACCAATCACTTGCTGTTATTATCTCCTGTTGCAAGGACATATATCTCAGACACTAACCATTCCCGATACCCTCAAACCAAGGTGACTATTAGACTGTATATGGCTAACTTGTTGGGCGGTACTATGGACCATTCAGATTTCCTCACTATCCAGTCTCCCATGTTTAATCATATGTTCACATGTGCACTCCAAGAACTGCCTCTCTTTAACCTGTGTCACCTGGTGTCATCTAATGCTTCGACAGTGCTGTAATGATAGTTGTTTTTTTTTCCATTTTTGTCCACATACTACCAATTCGCCTAGGGAGCATCTATGTCCAATACGCCTCAAAGTGCATAAAAGGAATTATATACTTGCTTACTAACTAATGGTTCCGTCGCCCTGCTACTGAGTGAGTGCGTGGCGCGACACTGTGAGCTGTCAGTTCACGTGGAATGCTGTTACATCTGTCCGCGGTTGTCTGTAGTGTGAACTGCATGTTCGGAACGATGGTGGCCGGCTGTTGCTGGATTGACTGGTTTACCTTTTCGGTCTCACAAGTGCATTTTTCAGGAGATTCCTGGGAGTCGCCACTGGAGCTACGAAGTTCGTGCTTTGTGCGGCACTTTCGGCGGGTTGTCCTGTGGAAAGAGACCGAACTATAGGGGATAAAACCCGGGTCAATGAAGTCTTTCTGGTGACTGCCGTTTCCATCAACGATGAACTGTATTTTTCATGGAGGTCTTTTGTATTGGCATTTTGTAGGCGGCATTATGCACATTGTACCTGTGCGGGCTGTTGGCTTGCCGATACTAATGTCTATTCCATTGTTCACATTGGGCAGTGAGGAGCATTTTGTGTGGTATTCACTGGCACAGGAACGGAGCAATATGGGGACGACCCGTTGCCGTTATGTTGGAACCACGACTAACTAACTAACTAACTAGGAGAGGCAGTAATACCTTCCGTCTGTGAATTACAAGACGCTCTCCCTCTGGGCATTAGGATAGGCACTAATTCCTTTCGTCTATGGGCTACAAGACGCTCTCTCTCTCTTTCTCTCTCTCTCTCTCTCTCTCTCTCTTTCTCTCTCTCTCTCTCTCTCTCTCTCTCTCTCTCTCTCTCTCTCTCTCTCTCTCTCTCTGGGCATTAGAAGAGGCACTAATACCTTCCGTGTGTGAATTACAAGATACCCTCCCTGGGCATTAGGCAGGAATCTGGCGACAATGCAATATTTACAGCCTACGGAGAACAAATTGAGAACCTAAACCTAATAGCTTGGACAGCAAAAATTAGTAATCCAAACGTTTTGAAAGAGGCTAAGACACAAAGACAACTTTCCACAAATATCAGAAACAGCCTTAATTTTGTCGCAACATTATGATAAGGCAGAAGATAGAATACATTATGATAGCTGTAAAGATTTGTGGAAAGAGAGATAGAGGAAGACAGCGAGAGAAGAGTATTTTTCAGCCTTGTATCATAACACGGAAGGGTGTCAGCAAACGAAATGAAACATGCTGTTAGAGTTCACAAAATGTGAAAAATTATGAATGCCCATGGCATTTTGGCAGTGCACTGTATGAAGATTATGATGATAAAGCAGAATCCCAGGGTGTGTGCTGCGCGGAATCATGACCTGGTTACAACCTAATATGACGGTCTTACACACTGCGCTGGTTTTTTTAGCTTGAGGAGGGGAAGGCGGGCTTTGCAACACATCTCCCGAGTAGATGATACGTTGGTACGGAGTCGAGAGAACAGTCTTTACATCAGTGTCGCACTGATAGATGGAGGACCTTTACAGGGCTCAAAGTCGAAAGTGTCACACTGATAGATGGAGGACCTTTACAGAGCTCAACGTCGACAGTGTCACACTGATAGATGGAGGACCTTTACATGGCTCAAAGTCGACAGTGTCACACTGATAGATGGAGGACCTTTACAGAGCTCAACGTCGACAGTGTCTCACTGATAGATGGAGGACCTTTACAGGGCTCAACGTCGACAGTGTCACACTGATAGATGGAGGACCTTTACAGGGCTCAACGTCGACAGTGTCACACTGATAGATGAAGGACCTTTATAGGACTCAACGTCGACAGTGTCTCACTGATAGATGGAGGACCTTTACAGGGCTCAACGTCGACAGTGTCACACTGATAGATGGAGGACCTTTACAGGGCTCAAAGTCGACAGTGTTACACTGATAGATGGAGGACCTTTACAGGGCTCAAAGTCGACAGTGTCACACTGATAGATGGAGGACCTTTACAGGGCTCAACGTCGACAGTGTCACACTGATAGATGGAGGACCTTTACAGGGCTCAAAGTCGACAGTGCCACACTGATAGATGGAGGACCTTTACAGAGCTCAACGTCGACAGTGTCTCACTGATAGATGGAGGACCTTTACAGGGCTCAACGTCGACAGTGTCACACTGATAGATGGAGGACCTTTACAGGGCTCAACGTCGACAGTGTCACACTGATAGATGAAGGACCTTTATAGGACTCAACGTCGACAGTGTCTCACTGATACATGGAGGACCTTTACAGGGCTCAACGTCGACAGTGTCACACTGATAGATGGAGGACCTTTACAGGGCTCAAAGTCGACAGTGTTACACTGATAGATGGAGGACCTTTACAGGGCTCAAAGTCGACAGTGTCACACTGATAGATGGAGGACCTTTACAGGGCTCAACGTTGACAGTTTCACACTGATAGATGGAGGACCTTTACAGGGCTCAAAGTCGACAATGCCACACTGATAGATGGAGGACCTTTACAGGGCTCAAAGTCGACAGTGCCACACTGATAGATGGAGGACCTTTACAGGGCTCAACGTCGACAGTGCCACACTGATAGATGGAGGACCTTTACAGGGCTCAAAGTCGACAGTGCCACACTGATAGATGGAGGACCTTTACATGGCTCAACGTCGACAGTGCCACACTGATAGATGGAGGACCTTTACAGGGCTCAACGTCGACAGTGTCACACTGATAGATGGAGGACCTTTACATGGCTCAAAGTCGACAGTGCCACACTGATAGGTGGAGGACCTTTACAGGGCTCAACGTCGACAGTGTCACACTGATAGATGGAAGACCTTTACAGGGCTCAAAGTCGACAGTGTCACACTGACAGACGGAGGACCTTTACAGAGCTCAACGTCGACAGTGTCACACTGATAGACGGAGGACCTTTACAGGGCTCAAAGTCGACAGTGTCACACTGATAGACGGAGGACCTTTACAGGGCTCAAAGTCGACAGTGTCACACTGCTAGATGGAGGACCTTTACAGGGCTCAACGTCGACAGTGTCACACTGATAGATGGAGGACCTTTACAGGGCTCAACGTCGACAGTGTCACACTGATAGACGGGGGACCTTTATAGGACTCAACGCCGATACATATGATCTAATACTTCAGGCTCAGTCTTTCAGAGGGTTTCCCAACTAACCAACCAGCCAACCAACCAACTAACCTTCCAGTCAACCAACCAACCAACTAACCAGCCAGCTAGCCAGTTAGTCAGCCAGTCAACCAACTAACCAACCAGCCTACCAACCACCATCCAACTAACCAACCAACCAGCCAACCAATCAACCAACCATCCATCACGACATTCAAGTAATGGTGTTACTCAAGGTAATAAACAACATAAAGGTAGTTATCTCCATGAAAGGTAATAAACAACATAAAGGTAGTTATCTCCATGAAAGGTAATAAACAACATAAAGGTAGTTATCTCCATGAAAGGTAATAAACAACATAAAGGTAGTTATCTCCATGAAAGGTAATAAACAACATAAAGGTAGTTATCTCCATGGCAGAAGCGGCTGCTGGGGTTGTGATGTGTTAGTAGGTCAGTCAAGAACACTTTTACATGCCTTAAGGCGCATTGGGCAGATGGTGCAAGGCCCATACTTGTCTAGGCCGATCCGCACTGGATGGCTGGTGTGGTCAGTATCACACCATCTCCTTTACTTGACCAGACATTTCCTGGTACCCATTTTCAGATAGGGTCGACCTGAGAGTCAGGCCAATTTAAAATATCCACTACGATGCGGATTCGAACCTATGACCATCGGCCCACGCCTACCCAGTGTTTTAGGTTTTCAGTTATCTTGGATCATGATATGAGATAAGGTGACCAATTCTCTACCTCTCTTCCATGGCAATTCCCAGAACATTCTAAAATTATCCGGTTCTTATTTTATGAGTTGTATTCATCTCAGGGATGTACTGTATGCACAACAATCTTACCACTTTTGTGGAATCGAACCTGGAATATAGTCATGATAAATAAAAACACTAACAACCGTACTACCGTGTTTTTTTTTTATAGGAGTACTTAAGCGTGGTTTTATGGCTGCACATGTTCAATATTTCCAGCTTCATGTAGGAGTAATAATAGGCCCAATTTAAATGTCCTTTCTTTTAGCTGCCCACGCTTAATTTACTTCCGTCATTAGCACTGACTAGGTCGGTTTTTGTTCCTGTTGGATTGTTTATAAGAAACGGTCAACATTATTACATTGTTTGTAGGCTGTGTTTTTGATTGAACACACATACACGATGAAATTATGGTCTAGGATTGGATATATCTTATAGATTCTACCAGATGGTTTAATTTAAAACATCGTTATCAGCATCATCATGCGTGGACGTTCATAGTTAGCCATTCACACAATTTGACTCGGATGAGGCCTCTGTTCTTATCCTGTTTCTGCAATTTGACTATATCATCTAGAATCTAGATGTTCTCCTCTGTTTTTCTCTTGCTCGTCTCTCATTACGCGTACATGTTGTAAGTAGGTTTCCAAGTTGTCATCTCATTACAGCAATTTCTGTTTACCCCCGATTCATGTCATTAATCAATGTGTGGGTTTCCTCTTGAAAGACTGTCTCATCTGAAAATATAAACATTTTAATCAAATGTGCTTTATAAAGGGCGGCCCGGGTTCGAATCCTAGGTAAGGTCAAAAATGGAAGGCGGAAAATGAGAATTACTGGTGTCACAGTTATGACGTAACAGTTGTTAATATGGTAGCAGACATATATTATATATCAACTTAAATGGGGTTGCTTGGGGAAAACTACTGTATTGATATTTTAATTGAGACAATATTTTATAAGGATATAAATAATGATATATAAGCCCATGGCAAATATGGAAAGTCGCTGAAGACGATTAACCATATCATGGCATTTAATTAGTTTCATCATCATCAAGTACCATGCCGGCTGGCGTAGGCGTTCATGGCTCTCCACAGATCTCGGTCTTTGGTGTTCTGGATCAACTCTGCTGATGATATCCCTCCATGCCACCGTCTCAATCATCCATCATCATTTCTCTTGGTCTGTCTCTGCCTCTCTTCCCCTCGATCTTTCCTGTTGTCACGATCTTATCCAATGTCTCTCTTCTCCTCACATGACCGAAGAAATCTGTTTGTCTCTTTCTTATTGTTGTATATAATGTTATAGTTTCATTAGCCTCTTTCAGGCAATCGTTGTTAGTTACCCTGGCAGTCCAAGGAATTCACAACATTGTCTCAAGAGCCATATCTCTATTGCTTCGTAGTTCTTCCTAATTTGTTCATTTACATTCCACGAATCAATGCCATAAAGGAAAAATGGTTCTATATGAATTTCAGCACTCTCTTTCTTACATTCGATTATAATGACTTATTTAAAAGATATTCTCCATGTTTCTTAAATGCGGCTTTTGCTTGCCTTATTTTGCTCTTAATCACTTTTGTACATCTTCCACCCCTTTTCTTTCGCATATCATATTACAGTACTTCGCTGTCAACACAAGCACTTTACCGCTGTTGTTGCTTTCTTGGCAAAATTACGCTCAGTAGTCAGCCATTGCTTTCTGAGCGGCCGGCTCACATATCCCGTAAGTAACGGGCACGACGAGAACGGCTACCGATTCTCGAGCAGCCGCGTTTGCTCACGTGGATAAACGGGATTATGGAGAATGTCGCTAACCACTAGGTCAAAGAGACCGGCATACATGCCCCTAGGCATTTAAAATCATCCTCTTGTTTAAGAATTGTCTCTTTTATTTCTGTGTCATATTTTGGTGTCACTATTTTCTTTGATATCACCATTGTTACTGTTTTCTTGATATTCACGGAGAGTCTTTTCTTTGCACTCTCTGTTACTACAATGTATAACAATTGTTGTAGGTCTGTTGCTTGATCTGCCACCAGTACTGTGTCATCTGCATAGCATATATTGTTTATGATATAACCTCCGATTAGTATTCCTGGCTTCTCTTTGATCTCTCTCATTATCACTTCACTATTTAGGGAGAAGAGACCCGGTGACAAGACACACCCCTTCTGTACTCCTAGATTTATCTGTTCGTAACTACTCTCTTTATTTCCCAATTTAATTGCTAATACTTGGTTCCAGTAAATATTCTTTATTACTCTTACATCTTTCCCATCTATATTGATATCTTCGAACATTTAATATGTTCATCATGTTTAACTTGATCAAATGCCTTATTATTATCTATGAAGCATAAATGTGTGTCTTTATGTGTCTCTATTGACCATGGCCTTAGGTTCATATCAGAATGCGATCGGCGTTGCCAGTAGTGGGTTGTGCTCAATATTTAAATTTCAAATCCTGAAACAACCACATAATCATTCTATTAGTGTTCGTAATGTATATATTGCATTGTTTGTACCCTTTCCTTTCGTTTAACCAACTTTCGTTTGCCTTCACACATTTATCTCTTATTTCTTTATTTATCTTTGCATATTCTTGTTTGTCCTTTTTACTATGTTTTCTTTTGTCCATCAGCATTAAGATTTCTTCCATTCATCCAGTATTTATCAGTTTTTTGGCTTCTCTCCGGTAATATTTCTTTTCTAGTTTGATGAATGGATTTCCTTAACATTTCCCATTGTTTATCTATACACTGTATTTTAGCTATTGCATTGTACCTATTTTCCACAGTCACTCTGTATTGTTCTTGAATTTCTTTATCTACTTTCAGAACCTCTTTATCAAGTCTAAAGTTCTTAACCATTTTCCCCTCTCTTTAATCGAACTTTTATTTGTCCACATAGTGGTACATGATCACTATTACAGTCTTTTCATTAATTAACGCATTTCTAAATCTTTTATTATTAAGTATTTAGTCAATTTGGTTGCGTATTTTATTATCAGGGTTTTTCCATGTGTATAGTCGTCTTTTATGGTGTTTAAACCACGTGTTTCCTATTATCTTATCATTGATATTTACCCATTCTATTAGATTCTCCCCTCTTTCATTTTTTACACCTAAACCATAATCCCCCACTACATCCTCCATGTTTCCCTTTCCTACCTTTGCATTAACCTCTCGCAGTATTATTTTTATTTCTTGTTATCCAATTTGAACCATCACCATTTCTACTTCATCGTAAAAGTATTGTACCCCTTCTCACTACAGCTTGTAGTTAGTGCATATACTTGTATAATATTTATATCTATTGGTTTGCTTTTGATTTTGACCATAATAATTTATCTGAAATACATCAGTATCCATTAATTGACTTGGCTGTTTTTTCATCAAATATTATTTTACACCTTTTTCGTGTGTATCCCCCTCAAGAATAAATTATTGTGTGTTTTTCGGTTATAATTTTGCCCGATACCTTCCACCTCATCTCACTTATGCCTAGTATATTCATTTTCATGTTTCCCATTTCTCCTAAAACATTGTTCAACTTTCCCAACTCATTTAATGTCCTAACATTCCATATTCCTACTCTAAATTTATTTATTTTAGTTATGGTTTTGCTTTCATTAGCTGGATGGCGGTCTGGTGTCACCTGTGGCTCATGTCTGTCCATACCGGACAAGGATATTCTAGGACAGCCAATATGTCGTTAGTAGTGGAGGATGCGACATACACACGTATATTTTGGGCGGCTGGCGGCTGATAGGGTTTATGAAGGAAATATTTTGAAGTTTTTTTGAGTTGGGCGGGGGAAATTTTTGGTGGGAAATTTTTTTTGGCGGCGTGTGGGAACGGTTTTTTCGCCTGCCTGGTCTGAACATCTGTGAAAGTAATTAAGGTAAAATTTAGTTGGTTCTGTACTGGAAAGAGAGGGTGTGAAGGGGAAAGTTATTTTGGTTACGTAGGGTATATTAGTATGGTGTAGTGATGTATAAACAAGGGTGTGATGGGTCGTGGTTTCTACTCATGGGTTGGGTATATGGTGGTTACGTATATGAATGTGTTAGTATGCGTGGTGTAGTGATGTATAAACAAGGGTGTGATGGGTCGTGGTTTCTACTCATGGGTTGGATATATGGTGGTGGCGTAGACATCTCATAATGTATCTGTTCACTAGGCGTGGTGAGTAATGTATAAACTGTCAAGGGTGTGATGGGTCGTGGTTATACTCGACGAAGTAAGAGAAGGTTACTATCATCTGAACAGTGTGATAGTAGTGAAAGTAAAGGGTGGTATATTCACCGATTACAAAGGAAATCTTATAAAGTTGTAATGTGGTAAGGGGTATTAGTGATCAAGTAGGAGTGATATAGGGGTGGTCATAAATGTAATAAGAGGTGTTCGCAGTTACACACTGGTCAACCAGTGGTCAAGCAATGGTCAAGTAGTCAAGTAAGGAAATTTTAGGGAAAAGTGATTGTAATGAGATGGTGATGATTAAAGAGTGGCAAATTAGAGGTCAAGCAGTGGTCAAGCAGTGGTCAAGTGGTCAAGTAAGGAAAATTTTAGGGAAAATTGGTCGTAGTGACATGGTAATGTTTAAATTAGTGGTAAATTAGTGGTAAATTAGTGGTCAAGTAGTGGTCAAGCAGTGGTCAAGCGGTGGTTAAGTGAGGAAAATTTTAGGGAAATTTTTGGGAAAAGTGATTGTAATGAGATGGTATTGATTAAAGAGTGGTAAATTAGTGGTAAATTAGTGGTCAAGCAGTGGTCAAGTAAGGAAAATTTTAGGGAAAATTGTCGTAGTGACATGGTAATGCTTAAATTAGTGGTAAATTAGTGATCAAGTAGTGGTCAAGTAGTGGTCAAGCAGTGGTCAAGCGGTGGTTAAGTGAGGAAAATTTTAGGGAAATTTTAGGGAAAAGTGATTGTAATGATATGGTGATGATTAAAGGGTGGTAAATTAGTGGTCAAGCAGTGGTCAAGCAGTGGTCAAGTGAATAAATTTTAGCGGAAAGTAGTTGTAGCGACATGGTGATGCTTAAAGGGTGGTAAATTAATGGTCAAGTAGTGGTCAAGTAGTGGTCAAGTGGTCGAGTGACCACTTAAAATATAGAAGACGATGTGCCTAAGATTATGGTAGTGATCGATGACGTGGTCAAGCAGTGGTCAAGTAGTCGAGTGACCACTTAAAATGTAGGGGAAAGTACGTATAGTGCAATGGTGGTGGGTAGAGTGAAGAAGAATCAATAGTAGTGATAATAGTACTACCAATATTATCGACAAGAATATTAGCTGGTGCGTTGTTAGAGATAAAAGTATCTTTTTTTGTCGGGTGTGTAAAAATCATACAAAGAGGGTCATACAACCACAAAGACAACCAAGTACACACGCACACACAACCACAAAGACAGACAATTACACACATACAGACACAGAAGTACAGACAAACCATTCCATTACTACTGTCATCACAACTATACACAAGTACACACCCATAAACAAATACACAAAGAGGGTCACACAAACACACATACAAACACAAAAACAACCATACACAAACAACCCATACCATTACTACTGTCATCACAACTATACACAAGTGCACACCCATAAACAAATACACAAAGGGGGTCACACAAACACACATACAAACACAAAGACAACCATACACAGACAACCCATACCATTACTACTGTCACATCAACACCTATACACATGTGCAGAGACAGCACAGACACTCTCGTACCATTACTATCACCACAACTATACACAAGTACAGACACACAGACATCAACTACACAAATACACACCTACAAACAAAAACACACAAAGACACAGACACACTTGTACATACAGACATTAACACTGACAAGTACCCATACCCATCTCCTACCATTACTATTGTCATCACAACTATACACAACCACGTACAGACACATCTGCACGTACACACAGACATCAACTACTACAAACTCAAAGACACACACCCAAAGACAGACACACATCCATAATCAACCACAAACAGACACAAAACACAAGTACAACCAGACATCAACTACACCCATACACACTTGATACACTTATACATACAGACATACACATAAAGACAGACAACCACAAAGACACACGCATACCATTACTACTGTCAACATCAGCTATACACAAGTATAGATACACTCACCCATCGCAAATACACACACCCATAGCATTTTCCTGGACCCACAAGAATATTACAAACTACACAAACCACATACCCTTTTTGGTAAAGAACGCGGATGTCCGAGACAGCCCCTACGTCATCAACGCCATATGCAAAAGTCATTAAGCATGAGTCATCAGTTTGTAGGGAAGCAGGCGGGCGTTAGAAAACACTGTCTACAAAATTGCTACGTCAGCTATGTAGGGTCGTGTGCAGAACCAGTGTATAAAATAGACGGCGTCTCTTGTGAGCTCAGTACCAGTTCACGGCTGACTTGGGTATCTACAGAGTTATTTTTGTGAAACCTGCTGTTGTAGGTCGCTTAGTGTAGTAAGCAGATATTATTCACGTACTGACTTGGCTAGCTACAGCAGTGAAACAGGTTGGTGTGAGCCTTATTCGTTTCGTCGGCATCTGATAAAACAGTGAAACATATATTGTATACATCAGAACTTTTTGGTGTTGTAAGAAAGCGAAAGTGTGTCTTATGACCAGTTTATCAATATGGCCACCAGATCTACTTTCACGTGTTCAATGTGCGACAAAGACTTCCGTGATGCGAATAATCTTAATCGTCACATTCGGACCATTCACGGTACGAAATCATACTTATGTCATATCTGTGGACAACTTTTCAACAGAAAAGACAATCTACAAAGACACATGCGAACACACCATCAACCACGTATGAATACATCAGAACCAGAGACGACAGCACCATATGTATATTTACACCATCCTCGTAGTGTAAGTCAAGTACCAGACTACCACCACTGTATCTTCAATGATAACCTTACCCGCTACAATGGGAACATTCACAATGATTATCCCTGTCAGTTACGTAACAATCTATACAATTCGAATCTACAACGGTACTTACATCACCAGATACCACGAGAAAGAACGACACCCTTAGACACCCTGGCAACATGTCCACTCATAGTAGCAGAGGATATCCAACCAAATGATAGAGACAGCTTGGCAGCCCTTAAGGCGTACTGCAAGGACCTGTCGATTATGCTACCCAATCAAGTGGTAGTATTAGAAAAAAGTGTCGACCACCGCTACATAAAAAGAAGTATTCAGATATCTCATGTGTGATGACTTCGACAACAACAGTGTTGTGTTACTCAATCAAGCTATATCAGTCAACTGTATACTCAAAAATGAAGAGCACTAATCCAGAACTTTTTGGTTTTTCACTAACTATGTATGTCATTGATTTTTTCTTATATCACTAAACTGTTTTTCACTAATCATGTATGTCATTGATTTTTTCTTATATCTCTAAACTGTTTTTCACTACTCATGTATGTCATTGATTTTTTTTCTTATACCACTAAAGTGTTTTGATGAATAACACACATATTTTGGTGATAAAAATATTGAAACTAAGTTTTTTGTTGATTTTCTTTATTGGTTTTGTTTTCATGACGTTGTCTTGTCGGCTCGGAGCTTACATTACCAGACATGAACAAAGTCTTAGAAGAAGTTATGGCAAATACAGAAATATATGAAAAATAACCAAGTATGAAAAGGCCAAAATACGAAATGTCTCGACCAAAACTTATAAAAATATCATCAATTCTTATAAAAAAATAGAAAAATGCGTCAGACAAATCGACAAATGTTGGCCAAATTCAGATATAACTCGAACAAACTTATAAAAAGATAGGAAAAAATATTACCCAACACAACTAAAATGTTGACCAAAGTAATAATACCACATCCAAACTTATGAACAGTAGGAAACTTTGTTAACCTTATAAAAAGTAGGAATATTTGTCAAACAAAGCGAAGCAAGTAAAGACATATTTCAATCAAACTTATAAACGTGTCATCCAAAATGATAAAAACTAGGAAAATCTGTCAGTCAGTCTAAGAAATAGCTATGGAAAAGTAAGAACTATGTCGACCAAACTAAGGCAAAGGTGTTACCAAAATTATGAAAAATGTAACTTCTGTAGTTATCTCATACGTGTCTTGAAGTTTTATCTGAAAACCCGTTATCAATGTCACCACTTTCTCGATTTTACATTACCGAAACCTCCAACTTCACCGTATCTGCTACAGAAACCCTTATACAGACTAAGCACTCATCTCTCCACACTCTTGGTTTCTTTCTAACACAAACTGGTCACATCAACAAGAACTTCAAACCTCCATTGTACACGTGGTCCATTGAAACAGACATAACAACATTTATGGTAAGGTCGTCTATGGTTCCAACTAGTATAGTTTCTGTATCAGCTAGGTATTCATCATCACGGAACCATTTCCCATGGCTGCCAGCTTCAACTTTCCATACCACAATGTCTGCTACACTATCCTTTCATTGTTCCAGCTTTCAACAACACAACGGTTTTTTTCTCGAAGACTGTCTAAAATACCATTTCTTAGGGTGTCCACTCCTAGCGCACTTTACCATTTCACATCTGCAATAACGACAAGTCTGCAAGCAACCACCACTGTCTGTTATAAACTCGACCTTTCTTAAAAACACGCCTACCTTTGTGAACTCATGAATACCAGCTACCACATCTTCTAACCGTCTTTCAGTGTTTCATAACAAATAACACTAACATTCGTTTTGATTACAGAACAATATAATTTCTGGTGACTAGGCAGATTTTCCAACCTATTGGAGGTAAAGCATCTGTCCCCCTAACCTACTAAGCGCTATTCTAGACAACGAATACGGTCATCGATCAGCACCCCTAAGAAGAACTTGAAAAAACAACAGAGATTGGGTTCCTGAGACGAATTATCTGAATTCGTTGGACTACCACAGTAATTAATGATGAACGCCTAAGGAAAATAGAGCATTATATACACCAAACACAACAAACTCTTTCTTACTAACCCTAACCCTAATTATACATCATTTAACCCTAACCTAACCCCTAACCCTAACTATTCACCAAACACAACAAACTCTTTCTGTAAGAGACATAGACACAAACCACTGTTAGAAACCGAAAAAGTTAAATTTTAATTAACACTTAAAAATATTACATCGTAATTTTATTTCGCTTCACTTAATATACAGATATAGACTAAGTATAGGTATAGGTATAGGTTATGTATAGGACTATATCGAGCTTACATTTGGCGCAATAGTTTCCTAGTTTTTATCATTTTGGATAACACGTTTATAAGTTTGATTGAAATATGTCTTTACTTGCTTCGCTTTGTTTGACAAATATTCCTACTTTTTATAAGGTTAACAAAGTTTCCTACTGTTCATAAGTTTGGATGTGGTATTTATAACTTTGGTCAACATTTTAGTTGTGTTGGGTAATATTTTTTCCTATCTTTTTATAAGTTTGTTCGAGTTATATCTGAATTTGGCCAACATTTTTCGATTTGTCCGACGCATTTTTCTATTTTTTATAAGAATTGATGATATTTTTATAAGTTTTGGTCGAGACATTTCGTATTTTGGCCTTTTCATACTTGGTTATTTTTCATATATTTCTGTATTTGCCATAACTTCTTCTAAGACTTTGTTCATGTCTGGTAATGTAAGCTCTGAGCCGACAAGACAACGTCATGAAAACAAAACCAATTAAGAAAATCAACAAAAAACTTAGTTTCAATATTTTTATCACCAAAATATGTGTGTTATTCATCAAAACACTTTAGTGGTATAAGAAAAAAAATCAATGACATACATGAGTAGTGAAAAACAGTTTAGAGATATAAGAAAAAATCAATGACATACACGATTAGTGAAAAACAGTTTAGTGATATAAGAAAAAATCAATGACATACATAGTTAGTGAAAAACCAAAAAGTTCTGGATTAGTGCTCTTCATTTTTGAGTATACAGTTGACTGATATAGCTTGATTGAGTAACACAACACTGTTGTTGTCGAAGTCATCACACATGAGATATCTGAATACTTCTTTTTTATGAAGGTCTCATACCAAAACCACCCGGTAGCGGTGGTCGACACTTTTTTCTAATACTACCACTTGATTGGGTAGCATAATCGACAGGTCCTTGCAGTACGCCTTAAGGGCCGCCAAGCTGTCTCTATCATTTGGTTGGATATCCTCTGCTACTATGAGTGGACATGTTGTCAGGGTGTCTAAGGGTGTCGTTCTTTCTCGTGGTATCTGGTGATGTAAGTACCGTTGTAGATTCGAATTGTATAGATTGTTACGTAACTGACAGGGATAATCATTGTGAATGTTCCCATTGTAGCGGGTAAGGTTATCATTGAAGATACAGTGGTGGTAGTCTGGTACTTGACTTACACTACGAGGATGGTGTAAATATACATATGGTGCTGTCGTCTCTGGTTCTGATGTATTCATACGTGGTTGATGGTGTGTTCGCATGTGTCTTTGTAGATTGTCTTTTCTGTTGAAAAGTTGTCCACAGATATGACATAAGTATGATTTCGTACCGTGAATGGTCCGAATGTGACGATTAAGATTATTCGCATCACGGAAGTCTTTGTCGCACATTGAACACGTGAAAGTAGATCTGGTGGCCATATTGATAAACTGGTCATAAGACACACTTTCGCTTTCTTACAACACCAAAAAGTTCTGATGTTCTATGTTTCACTGTTTTATCAGATGCCGACGAAACGAATAAGGCTCACACCAACCTGTTTCACTGCTGTAGCTAGCCCAGTCAGTACGTGAATAATATCTGCTTACTACACTAAGCGACTTACAACAGCAGGTTTCACAAAAATAACTCTGTAGATACCCAAATCAGCCGTGAACTGGTACTGAGCTCACAAGAGACGCCGTCTATTTTATACACTGGTTCTGCACACGACCCTACATAGCTGACGTAGCAATTTTGTAGACAGTGTTTTCTAACGCCCGCCTGCTTCCCTACAAACTGATGACTCATGCTTAATGACTTTTGCATATGGCGTTGATGACGTAGGGGCTGTCTCGGACATCCGCGTTCTTTACCAAAAAGGGTATGTGGTTTGTGTAGTTTGTAATATTCTTGTGGGTCCAGGAAAAGGCTATGGGTGTGTGTATTTGCGATGGGTGAGTGTATCTATACTTGTGTATAGCTGATGTTGACAGTAGTAATGGTATGGGTGTGTCTTTGTGGTTGTCTGTCTTTATGTGTATGTCTGTATGTATAAGTGTATCAAGTGTGTATGGGTGTAGTTGATGTCTGGTTGTACTTGTGTTTTGTGTCTGTGTGTGGTTGATTATGGATGTGTGTCTGTCTATGGGTGTGTGTCTTTGAGTTTGTAGTAGTTGATGTCTGTGTGTACGTGCAGATGTGTCTGTACGTGGTTGTGTATAGTTGTGATGACAATAGTAATGGTAGGAGATGGGTATGGGTACTTGTCAGTGTTAATGTCTGTATGTACAAGTGTGTCTGTGTCTTTGTGTGTTTTTGTTTGTAGGTGTGTATTTGTGTAGTTGATGTCTGTGTGTCTGTACTTGTGTATAGTTGTGGTGATAGTAATGGTACGAGAGTGTCTGTGCTGTCTCTGCACATGTGTATAGGTGTTGATGTGACAGTAGTAATGGTATGGGTTGTCTGTGTATGGTTGTCTTTGTGTTTGTATGTGTGTTTGTGTGACCCTCTTAGTGTATTTGTTTATGGGTGTGTACTTGTGTATAGTTGTGATGACAGTAGTAATGGTATGGGTTGTCTGTGTATGGCTGTCTTTGAGTTTGTATGTGTGTTTGTGTGACCCTCTTTGTGTATTTGTTTATGGGTGTGTACTTGTGTATAGTTGTGATGACAGTAGTAATGGAATGGTTTGTCTGTACTTCTGTGTCTGTATGTGTGTACTTGTCTGTCTTTGTGGTTGTGTGTGCGTGTGTACTTGGTTGTCTTTGTGGTTGTATGACCCTCTTTGTATGATTTTTACACACCCGACAAAAAAAAAGATACTTGTATCTCTAACAACGCACCAGCTAATATTCTTGTCGATAATATTGGTAGTACTATTATCACTACTATTGATTCTTCTTCACTCTACCCACCACCATTGCACTATACGTACTTTCCCCTACATTTTAAGTGGTCACTCGACTACTTGACCACTGCTTGACCACGTCATCGATCACTACCATAATCTTAGGCACATCGTCCTCTACAATTTAAGTGGTCACTCGACCACTTGATCGCTACTTGACCACTACTTGACCACTACTTGACCATTAATTTACCACCCTTTAAGCATCACCATGTCGCTACAACTACTTTCCGCTAAAATTTATTCACTTGACCACTTGACTACTGCTTGACCACTTATTTACCACCCTTTAATCATCACCATATCATTACAATCACTTTTCCCTAAAATTTCCCTAAAATTTTCCTAACTTAACCACCGCTTGACCACTGCTTGACCACTACTTGATCACTAATTTACCACTAATTTAAGCATTACCATGTCACTACGACCAATTTTCCCTAAAATTTTCCTTGCTTGACCACTGCTTGACCACTAATTTACCACTAATTTACCACTCTTTAATCATCACCATCTCATACAATCACTTTTCCCTAAAATTTCCCTAAAATTGTCCTCACTTAACCACCGCTTGACCACTGCTTGACCACTACTTGACCACTAATTTACCACTAATTTACCACTAATTTAAACATTACCATGTCACTACGACCAATTTTCCCTAAAATTTTCCTTACTTGACCACTTGACCACTGCTTGACCACTGCTTGACCTCTAATTTGCCACTCTTTAATCATCACCATCTCATTACAATCACTTTTCCCTAAAATTTCCTTACTTGACTACTTGACCATTTCTTGACCACTGGTTGACCAGTGTGTAACTGCGAACACCTCTTATTACATTTATGACCACCCCTATATCACTCCTACTTGATCACTAATACCCCTTACCACATTACAACTTTATAAGATTTCCTTTGTAATCGGTGAATATACCAGCCTGTACTTTCACTACTATCACACTGTTCAGATGATAGTAACCTTCTCTTACTTCGTCGAGTATAACCACGACCCATCACACCCTTGTTTATACATCACTACACCACGCCTAGTGAACAGATACATTATGAGATGTCTACGCCACCACCATATATCCAACCCATGAGTAGAAACCACGACCCATCACACCCTTGTTTATACATTACTCACCATGCATAGTGAACACATTCATATACGTAACCACCATATACCCAACCCATGAGTAGAAACCACGACCCATCACACCCTTGTTTATACATCACTACACCATGCATACTAACACATTCATATACGTAACCACCATATACCCAACCCATGAGTAGAAACCACGACCCATCACACCCTTGTTTATACATCACTACCCATACTAATATACCCTACGTAACCAAAATAACTTTCCCCTTCACACCCTCTCTTTCCAGTACAGAACCAACTAAAAATACTTTTACCTTAATTACTTTCACAGATTTTCCCACCAGGCAGCGCCAAAAATTTCGTTCCCACACGCCGCCAAAAAAAAATTTCCCACCAAAAATTTCCCCCGCCCAAATCAAAAAACTTCACAATATTACCTTCATAAACCCTATCAGCTGCCAGCCGCCCAAAATATACGTGTGTAGGTCGCATCCTCCACTACTGTCGTTCAGTAGATCTGAAATGTGTTTTGCCACGAAGTCTTGGAAAGATCATGTGGTGGTTTCCCATTGACTTACACATCCACACGGTGGTCCTTTACCTCTGGCTTTGACAGAAGCTTATATAACAACAGTGAATGCATAGTGAGAGCAACTGGAGGACACTCAGAACCCTTAACCATAAGATCTGGAGTACGACAAGGTTGTGTTCGTCCCCTCTCTTGTTCATAACATATATATACAACATATGTAAAGAAACCAGCCAAACAGAGACCGCAAGAATACCGCATGACGAGAACACAGAAGAGATCCATCTGCAAATCTAATCATTAGAGAACTCCTGTTTGCGGACGACCAAGCACTAATAGCAAAATCAAAAGCTGAATTACAAGACCACATTGTCACCGCCTCACTTGCACATTTAGTAAAGGGCTGCAATTCCAGCCCAAGGGAAACCATTGAGTCGAGCAGGACCCGAGTAATCTAGAACCTTCTCAAAAGAGATGGTCACCAAGTCCATGATTCCGTGGACACTGATGTGGCCCGCCTAATGCGGGGTCCACGAGGAACTCGGACAGAGTTACCGCCCGTGTCTAGTTAGGACACGCGGAGACCGGCAGAGGACAGACGGACTTGAGAGAGGCAACAGGGCCTGCCTTTGAGGGACTCTATAGATATCAATAGATATATAGACATAGGCTAGATAGTTTGCTAGACTGTTAAATGATACTTATGTGTTCGATGTTTACTATTTGGGAGATGTAATATAGCACGGGTCTGTTTACCCACTGCGCCAACGCATACTGTATATGTAAATACAATAAATATTCGATCTCATAACGAACAGATTTATTGTTGCCTGTATGAACCCAAGTTTAGTTACCTAGATACGAGCAAGACTATGACAGGCTTTTTGGGGGCTAGTTTTCCGGTTTTGGCATAGAATGTTTTCTTAAAAACCTGTTAAATGCCATGTAAAAGTAATTATGTAAGCATATCACATTGATTTTTGATAACACATTGATTTGTTTAAATCAAAGAAATTGTTAACGTTGTAAATTTACATAAAACTAGTAGCTATCTAGCGATAAAATAGAAGTAATCTGAGTCCCTCGGCAATGTCTCACCATTGCCTCCACAGCGCCTCTTTATTTTGATTCTGTAAACAATTTTTTTTTGTGACATGTTACTATTTTGACATTTTTTTTTTTGTGACAGTCACTAATGTGTTCTCGCTCCACGAGCAGATTGTTCCGCAACAAGTGCCGCGTCCAACCGATGAAACCTTTCCCACAGTAACGAGAGTGCAAGATAACATCGAGGAGCTTCAAAATTCAGAGCTAAGTTTCACCTCATACTCATTGTACTTCTAAGCTGTACTTCTCATGTTTCATCAATGTATTATGTTGTTTCATATTGATTTGATTGCATATTCATGAACTTTTCACCAACATAACCTTGCATTTTGATTTACACATTAATAAGTAAGGGAGTTAACAAAATTTTTGAGTACACAAGATTTTTTCTAAGGGATTTAACTTTAAAAACATTACATACAAGTAAAACACAAAATGTCTTCCTTAGATAAATGCATTGAGCAAGGAATAAAGTTAGGTTATAAAGAAGAGAAATTGTCAGAATGGGCACAGAAAACACACGCAGAAAACATTGCCCGTGAAGAAAGAGCGATAGAACGAGAGGAAAGGAAACTTCAAATGGAAGCCGAAGAAAGGAAACTTCAAATGGAAGCCGAAGAAAGGAAACTTCAAATGGAAGCCGAAGAAAGGAAATTGCAAATACAAGCAGATGAAAAGAAAATACAATTGCAGGCTCAAGAGAAACAGATGGAGCTTGAGGCCGCCGCCAAACAGGCCCAACTAAATGCCGAGACACAGATTAAACTAAAACAGATGGAAATGGAGGCCAACGCAGAAATATCAATAAATAAGTTAAGAAGCAAAGAAGAAGAACAAAAATATAATAAATATAAAGGTCTCGTGAAGGCTTTCTGTTCTGGAGATTCCATCTCCGCCTACTTAGAAAATTTTGAGTGTCTCATGTCTCATCATAAAATCAATAAATCAGATTGGGCATTTATTTTAATGAGAAATTTGGCTCTTGAACCACTAAAAGTAATAGAAACAATACCACAGGAAATGCGAAAAGACTATGAGTACCTAAAACAACGCATTCTCCAACATTTTTCTTTAGACACTGCAGGTTACCAACAACAATTTGCCAAATTATCTCCACAACCAAACCAAACCTTCATAGATTATGTCAGTACAGTCCAAGACATATGCACAAAATGGATTAACTCGGCTAAAACCAACAATAGCCATGATAAACTTAAGGAACTAATTATAATAGATAAAATAGTTAGCACCATCCCCACACCTTTTGCCAAGTTCTTAAAACAAATGGATTGTAAGAGCATTCAGGAAATCGAGGCGAAAGGAAATGCATTTTTTACAGCAAATAGGGATATTTTTCAACATAATATAAGTCACAATGATACAGCAGCTGCAGTAGTGAACACCAAATACTCCAAACAATCACAGAGCAGATTTAAACCACGATCCAATGTCGGTAAAGTAGTAAGGTGCCAATATTGCAATTTTCATCACGACAGTTACGGTATGTGTGACAAATCACCCACCTACCCTGAACACCTCAAAAAGATGGCAGAGAAGCAAACAGCTAAACGCATGGCTTACCACAGAGCAATTAAATGTTATTTCTGCAATAGCTGGGGTCACTATAATAAAGATTGTCAAGGCCGAAAGTTATTGAAACAGGCCAATGCGGCATTAGTAGAAACGTCGACTGACGAAGAGCTTGAGTCACTAAATGAATGTGACAATCAACACGACAATGAAAGCGAGCTTGGGAATGCTGTACACGTCATCAACACCATAACAGACAGTAAGTGCAACACCTGTACAAAGTTCCAACTTGACACAACACTACATTGTGGTCACATAATCCCAATTGCAAATGAAATAGCTAACGCTGCCTTATCATCTACAGGCAAGCTAGTTTTTTATACAGGGTTTGTTAACAACAAAAAGGGCACGTTAATTCGTGATTCCGGCGCAACTCTCTGTGGGGTGAGGAGAACATTGGTAGACGCTAAAGACTACACAGACAAACATGTGACATGTCGCACATTTTCAGGTACAATAGAGAAATACCCCCTTGCTTTGGTCGAAATTCAAACACCGTTCATATCGGGGCGAGTATTGTGTGCTATCCTTGAAAATCCCGTCGCGGATATTATACTTGGTAATTTACCCAACATACATCCATGCTCTGAAACAGAAATAAAAAGGTGGGAGCAAAAACACGGTATCCACCACAGAAATAGCAACACAAAAGAGAAACACCATTCTTGCTTGTCTCAAACTGCCAAAATACCAAGGGAGACAACCACTGAGGTAATTCAGGAAGAATTTACCGAGGTGTACAATGCAGGGGCGGTCGAATCAAGAAACGATACGACCGAATTAAAACCTCGAATTGAGGATGCGACCAAACTACCAAGTACCGAACCTGTAAATGTGCAACAAGACACACAACACACAAACGCAATAACACGACAGACAACCCACAAAACCAACACCGACCAACTACAGGAATCATTAGAAATAGTAGCGCCAAACTCAACTAACATCAATTTTGGAAATGAACAGAAAAATGACCCTACACTAGCACCATACTTTAAGTTAGTAGGCCTTAAGCCAAAATTAACAAAGAACGCATCGTGGACATTTAGGCTACAGAACAACATCTTAACTAGATTTTATACAACAAACCAGACCACGACACAGCTAATAGTACTACCACAAGCACACCGAGACAAAGTGCTAAAATTAGCCCATGACTCACCTTTTGGAGGTCACATGGGGTATGAAAAGACCAGGGCTAGAGTCCTCACCCAATTTTATTGGCCAAAGTTTTGCCAACATATAAAAACTTTCTGTAGAGCTTGTGATGTATGTCAAAGACTGGGGAAAAAGGAAAAAAAACCTACAGCAGAAGTCCAATCAACGACAACTGCCTCGAGGCCTTTCCAAATCGTGGCAGTTGACCTAGTAGGTCCGTTGAATCACATATCGAATAAGGGGAATAGATACATTTTTACTCTCGTGGATTTATGTACAAGGTGGCCCGAAATGTTGCCATTAAGATCTATCTCCTCTAAGGATGTGATGGACATATTACTAAATATTTTCTCCCGTTTTGGCTTCCCGGAGAAAATCATTTCAGATAGAGGTACCCAGTTCATATCTAATGCCACCCAATCAGTAACTAAGTTACTAGGCATCAAGCAGTGTTTCACCAGTCCCTATCGACCGGCCGCAAACGGTATCTGCGAAAAGCTTAATGGGGACCTGAAACATATGCTATCTAAAGTGACAGCTGAAAATCCAGCCGATTGGGACATACTTCTCCCAACGGTGCTGTTCGCATACAGAGAAGTCCCTCAATCAAGTACAGGGTTCTCTCCCTTCGAATTGATGTATGGAGCGAACCCAAGAGGACCTCTCACCATTTATAAAGAGATCATCTCACAACCTGTAGATAGCCAACTTCCCATTTCCACCTATGATTTGGTCACTGATACCAGGGACAAAATCATACGTTCTTGTATATTGGCCAGAACATCACTACAGGAGAAAGGTTTTAAATACAGGCAGTACGCCAATAGAAGTGCAAAAACCATTGTCCTACATCCAGGTCAGGATATTTTACTTCTACTACCTGACAAAAGAGATTTACTGTCAACCTCCTGGCAGGGACCTTTTAAGATCATTAGAAGAATTTCAGAAGTAGATTACGAAATCTCTTTAAATGGAAAACTGAAAATATTCCATATAAATATGTTGAAACCATATTATGTTAGACAGGACAATGAGACAAATGAACTGACTCAACGAACTGGTGACGGACACGAAACGACAATTTCTCAACGAAATGACACCTCGACAAACGAAGCATCGTTAACGACACACTCTTACGACAACGAAAACGACGAAGACATATGGACATTACCGACAATCTGTGATATCAACATCGACGACAAATTTGACGACATATTGACAACGATTGATCTCGACGACGACGACAATGACATTGAAGACAATTTACAAACAGTGGCATCTGTGGTAAATCAGACAGACGTGGACAACACTGAAATCCCTGTACCAATCATGACTGACGACGGAAGTATAAATGACATACATATCTCTGACACATTGACACAACAACACCGACAAGACATTTTGACTATCCTCGACGAATATAAATCTATCTTTTCTAACAAACCTGGACGCACTGATAAAATAACACATTCAATTGTGCTGACAGATCTGAGACCGGTCAAATGTAGACCATATTCTATTCCTCTCCATTACAGATCTAATTTAGATAAAGAAATTTTAGACTTAGAGAAAAATGGCATTATTCAAAAATCGATGTCTCAATATTCGTCACCGATTGTTCTGGTGAAGAAAAAGGACCAGACAATTCGTTTGTGCATTGACTATCGAGTATTAAATACAAGAACAACAACAGATGCAGAGCCAATGAACAGCTGTGAGGATCTTATCTTAAATATGGCTCAATCATCCTTATTTTCTAAGACCGATTTAGCTAAAGGATATTGGCAAGTTCCATTACACCCTTCTTGTAGACATATAACAGCATTCGCAACACCTCTCGGCTTGTACGAATGGCTATATCTTCCGTTTGGGCTCAAGAACGCACCGGCCACATTTGTAAGACTAACAAGATTGTTATTACACGGAATTAATGACGTAGTTGCTTATATTGATGATATATGCATCCATTCTTCTGATATGACTTCTCACTTACTCACCCTTAAACAAGTCTTCCACCAAATCTCTCTTTTTGGACTTACTATCAAACCTTCCAAGGTTGAAATAGGTTATACACAAATAGACTTCCTTGGACATAGAATTTCTGAAGGAAAATTGTTGACTGATGATAAAATTGTTTCTAAGATCCTTAAGCTAGAAGTACCTACCACAAAGAAGCAAGTTAGAAGTTTACTAGGTCTGATTAACTATTATTCTAAATTTATTCCACATTGGGCAGAACTAACCTCAGTTTTTTCTGATATGTTAACTAAAAATCATCCATCAAAAATTTGTAAAGTACCAGCTTAGATGATGCAATGTGTAAGTTGAAACATATTTTTTCTAATCCACCAGTCTTACGATTACCCAACATAAATTTACCCTTTATTTTGACCACAGATGCGAGCGCTATCGCAATAGGAGGATGCTTGATGCAGGAAATGGATGGCATAAAACACCCAATTCTCTATGTAAGCCGCAAACTAAAGAAGGCTGAGACTCGGTATGCCACAGTTGAATTAGAGTGTTTAAGCCTAGTGTTTTGTATATTGAGATTATCGAAGTTCCTCTTAGGGAGTCACTTTGTGGTCCTCACTGACAGTTCGCCATTATTGGTCCTTAACCAGGGGTCGCCTAAAAACCATCGACTACAAAGATGGTGTCTTCTACTTCAAGATTTCGACTTCGAAATCCGCCACATCAAAGGCACCGACAACATTGTGGCTGACCTTTTGTCACGGCAGGTGAATGCGCCAGTAGAATGACTCTGATCACATCGACCATTAGCCATACTATAAACTGTGATACTTTTAGTCGGTTGCATATTACAGTGGAACTCTACACCTGCTAGAGTACTCTCAGTGATTAGTTTAATTACGACACCCAAGAACATGATACGTTACTTTGAGAACTATACCATCAAGTGCCTAAGCGCTAGAACGATTCCAGCAAGAAACAGTAACTGTGTTTGTGTCAACCAATAAGATCAACCAACGAACTAACTCCGAATTCTGTAAGAACTCGTTATATAGGACATTAAGAACATGCCATACTTGCTGTTACTACGTAACTTTACAAACAGCCGAAACAGAACGACATCGACGACAACACTCAAGAGACAGCCATACTAGCTTTACCATTCATGGCATAACACGCTAACGACAGGATGACAACGCGCACATCATCGTTGGATTTAATTAATTAATTGGTTTAGGATTAAATATGTATTATATTCCCATTATTATTATATATAAATTGTATTCACCTGTAATTTGTACATATTCGACATTAATATTACAGGCGGGACCATTCCTAAGCTAAAGAACCGTCCTATACAATTGTCTCTATTTAAATTATAACCCATTTGTGAATCATCGTACAAGAAGTACGTATATTCTTAAAGGGCAAATATCGCCTAGCCCATTTTTTCTAAGGGCAATAACACTTACCTCAACTTTAATTAGATATTTTAACCAAATACTATTTTTAATGCAAAGTGAGTGAATGACTGTGTGAATGGATTAAATGAGAGAACGACACACTTGGCGGACAAATTGTACGCAAACCGTATTTATTTTAATTTGTCTGCGTCTTTCATGTAAATTGTATGACTTGTCTAATTTGTGAATACATGTGTAGTACTTAGTTTAATAGTGAGTTAATATACTTAGCTTAGCAGTTAGGATACATCTAAGCACCACTACTTGGAATGCCTGTTCATGAATTGCACACAGTGCAGTAGTTCATGATTGAGGTTATCCCAACTCGTGACGCTTGGAAATACGCCACACATTCAGCACACACAGTACACAAACCTTAAAACTCAACACTATCAAGTTAAAATACAGTCACTTTATTAGAAACATCAACTTATTAGTCAAAGCACACTAACAAGCCAACAGGGACACTTGTAGTATGAGGGGGATAAAAATAACAAGGTAACTACATATTTAGCATTATATAACATACGGGAGTAAAAGTGTATAGAAATACACACACAGATCAAGATTTGAAGGTGTACTTATTTAGCCAAGACTTCGGTCTTGTTAACCCTCTATTATATAGGGGTTATTTGTCTGGGTACCATTTCGGGTACTATGAGAAGGGCAAGTTGTAAATACAACTATTAAAATGCCACGTAACTTCGGTCTGATAAGCATATTTAAGCACACGAGAGACAGGGATCTCTGCACCAAATCAGACAAGTGTTGTATGGTAGAATACATGAGTTTTTAGTGCTAATAGGTAGGTTGCCAGGTTACTATCCACCAAACTACAACACCAACTGTATGTGATTCGGTGACAGAATTAGAACGGATCTAATTCCCAACAACAAATCATGTCACGGGGGAGGAGGGATCCTGTCACCGCCTCACTTGCACATTTAGTAAAGGGCTGCAATTCCAGCCCAAGGGAAACCATTGAGTCGAGCAGGACCCGAGTAATCTAGAACCTTCTCAAAAGAGATGGTCACCAAGTCCATGATTCCGTGGACACTGATGTGGCCCGCCTAATGCGGGGTCCACGAGGAACTCGGACAGAGTTACCGCCCGTGTCTAGTTAGGACACGCGGAGACCGGCAGAGGACAGACGGACTTGAGAGAGGCAACAGGGCCTGCCTTTGAGGGACTCTATAGATATCAATAGATATATAGACATAGGCTAGATAGTTTGCTAGACTGTTAAATGATACTTATGTGTTCGATGTTTACTATTTGGGAGATGTAATATAGCGCGGGTCTGTTTACCCACTGCGCCAACGCATACTGTATATGTAAATACAATAAATATTCGATCTCATAACGAACAGATTTATTGTTGCCTGTATGAACCCAAGTTTAGTTACCTAGATACGAGCAAGACTATGACAGACATGAATATTCTAAACGAAATGTGTAGGGAACATAACATGAAAATTAGCACAAGCAAAACAGAAGTAATGACTATAACTAAAGAAGAAATAACAACAACAATTCACCTAAACGATTATACTTTGAAACAAGTAAAGAATTTCAAGTACCTAGGGAGTATAATATCATCAAATGGCAGATTAGAAGACGAGATCGAAAATAGATGTAATAAGGCAAACCAAGTCATTGGACAAATGGCACCAATACTAAAGAACAAACACTTATCAATAACTGCTAAGAAAGCACTTTACAACACAATCTTCCTACCAACTCTATGCTACCAATGCCAAACATGGACAATGACAGAAAAAGAGAAAAGAAAAATCACAACAGAAATGAGATTCCTGAGAAGAATACGCAACGTATCAAGAAGAGATAAGATCAGAAATGAAGAAATCTTGACTAAAGTGGGGGTTATAGCAGCACTAGATTTTATTAGAAAGCAGCAAGTCAAATGGTTTGGCCATGCAAGTAGGTTACCAGTCAACAGCATACCACAACAAGCAATGATGTACAGACCAGATGGAAACAGAGGAAGAGGCCGACCACGTAAACGTTGGACGGAGGGAATAGCAGAGTCCATGAGAATGTCGATACATGAAGCCCATAATCGGGCACTCTCACGATGTTTATACTTAACCTCGACACCGCAAGGTACAAGAGGAACATGATGAGATGAGATGAGATTTGACAGCCATTTCTGGCTGTTAGCACAAGGGAATGCCCTGCTCTGCTCAGCTGCAGAGTTGTCCACCTATTCCAGTGGATACTCGGTCCCCAGAGCTGTGTTAACCACACCGTGGTGTGTTTCCCATCCTCTACCACTAGGCGGTGCAGTTGGGATTTTCCCTTCCTAAAGTTGTGATAAATGATTACCGAACCTCTCCAGTACTCTTAGAGGACTAATCAGTTTATAATCTTCAAATTAAGGTTTGAGTTCAATACCAACCTGGGTTGAATGTCAGTATCATTGACTCGGAATGCATGCGACTTGAAGCCTGGGTTGAATATCGGCATCATTCAGTCGGAATGAATGCTGATTCAAGTAACTTAGGCACGCTAAGGGATTAAATGAGTTCAATCTGTGGTGACGCAGTCAACTCTATTTCCCCGATAACGATTGCGCCTGGAAGAATTTTGTCTGCTTCACCGACACCCGGTGAAGGTAATGTACCAGAATGTGGCAATACGATTACGGGACGTTAAAGAATAATGCGCAAAAACAAAATGTAAGTTAACTGTATGTGCACATGAAAGAAATATAGTCACTTGACATTCCTATTGGCGATTCCGAAACAAATGTGGGTAATTCCATAACAATGCAAGACAAATGTATTAATGGCGAGGGTATTACTGGTTTATATGTGTGTAATTAAATTAAGAGAATGTTCGTTTCTGAATATTTACAGTCCAGCTGTAATAATGGTAGATGTAAAATGGAGGTGGTAGAAAATTTCGAATATCTTGGGTCATTGATTACCAACAATGGTGACACAATGAAAAAAATAAAAGACGAATATTAATTGCTTTCCAAAGACTAAAACAACTGAATAAATTATGGAGTGGGACAGATAGAACTACAAAAATTTGATTTTTAAGAACATGCATCTTTTCCATTGCAACATACGCCTGTGAGACCTGGACACTTACTAAACAAGCTGAACAGCGCATAAATGCCTTTGAATATAAATGTTATAGACAAGTTCTAAGAATATCTCGGATAAAGAAAAGAACAAATGCATCAATACTTCAAGAGCTGAATATTGAAGAAGGTTGGCTATTAAAGACGATAATACAAAGAAAATTGAAATATTCTGGCCACTTGAAAGGTCACGAAAGTTTGGAGAGAACAATAATGGAGGGATATATGCCTGGGAAGAGAGGGAGAGGAAGGCCAAAGAGAAGATGAGTGCAGGATGTGGCGGATGATCTCCAAATGGGTGTATCGGACGCGAAACATGATCCAGAGGTTTTCCGGACGGTTGTTATGGAAACAAGATTCTGCAAAGGCCATTCTACTGAAAGAAAAAAAGAAGGGAGGTAGAGAAGGAAAAGAAGGATATAATGAAGAAGGAGAAGGAGAGAAGATGAAGGCGGAATAGAGAAAGGGAAAGGGGGAATGAGAAAGAAGGAAGAAGCAGGAGCAGCATATACCTCATGCAGAGAATATATAACAGCAACAGGAGTATATACCACATGCAGAGAATATATAACAGCAACAGGAGTATATACCACATGCAGAGAATATATAACAGCAACAGGAATATATACCACATGCAGAGAATGTTCAGCAGCAATAATAATATATACCTCATAAAGTCGATCCACATAATATATTATAAATTAATAATAAACTGCAACGAAGCAGTTTCCTGCTATTTGTCTGTGATATGATAGAGCCATCATATTGTGTAGGCCTGAATGGAATAGATAGCCAATCTTTCCTTCATGTTGACAAGCGAGGAGCCCAGGCGTCCTATCGTGCGCATTGCCAGCCCTTTACGCTGCCATCTTGGCCAGCACTTACGCCATGTCCACATTATGGTAAACAACACTGCTGCTGCTGCTGTTGCTGCTGCTGCATAATTGCTCCAATATGTTTAGAAGACCCGATCAAATTTTCCTAAGAGTAGCTGCATATATTCAGTCAAAAAATAGTATAACAGAGGGGGCGCGTTGGTTAATGGCATGACGTTACTCTTGATGGTGACCTGAACGCGGTCCCTCGAGGGTTCTATGTAAGTTCCTGACGTTCGCTACGGGAGTGAAAGACTGGTAATTTAATCCTCTATGCAGTCAGACATACATAATGTGATGGTCTAAAGACTTATTGTGTAACAGAATGAGAAGCAGACAAGGATATGAGCTGTACAATAGGCGTCAAGATGGGGTAGGAGGGAGGCGCAGGTGTAGAGGTTATCATCAAACGTTAGCAAAACTGAATGCCTGGTAGTTTTCACACACACACACACACACACACACACACACACACACATGCGCGCGCGCACACACACACACACACACACACACGCACAGGGGCACATTCTAATATGCGTTTTGTAGGCTGGGAGTTTGAGAAGAATGTTAAGAATATCGTGGACAGAGAAGAATGTTGAGAATATTGTTGACAGAAAAGAATGTTGAGGCAATCGTGAACAGAGAAGCGTGTTCATAAAATAGTGGACAGAGAAGAATGTTGAGAATATCGTGGACAGAGAAGTATGTTGAGAAAGTCGAGGACAGAGAAGAATGTTGAGAAAGTCGCGAACAGAGAAGAATGTTGAGAATATTGTTGACAGAAAAGAATGTTGAGGTAATCGTGAACAGAGAAGCGTATTCATAAAATAGTGGACAGAGAAGAATGTTGAGAATATCGTGGACAGAGAAGTATGTTGAGAAAGTCGAGGACAGAGAAGAATGTTGAGATAGTCGTGGACATAGAAGAATATTGAGAACGCCGTGGAAAGAGAAGGATAGAGAAACAATTGGAAAGGATACCCAGATCAATCCAATGAATCGCTTAGTGAAAAGGGTTACAGCTAACATACATTGACAAACTGTTTTGCTGGGCTAGAACATGGAGGAGAAGAAGAAGTATAGAGAAATAAGAATAAAAATGTCTAGTAAATAGGCATGCCTTATTTTGTCAAAGAAAATGACTAAATGCACTCATGCTGGCGGAATTATGGGGAAAAAGCATGCAATTAACACTTCTCATAACCCGAAAAGAAAATGGTTTACGGTTCTTTCCTAGAATTACATGCTCAGTTAAACGCTAATAAATTAAATTCAGGGGAAATAAATGTATTTATTACACAAAGAAAACGACCTTCTACAGTAAATCGTTTCACAAACCGGTTCTTTGATGTATATTTCATGAGGTAGTGACTTGTGGTGCTATAGAAAGAATGCAGATCTTTACGGCTAATAGCCTTGTTGGCAGATTTGGGGGTGGGGGGGGGGGATGAGATTACAGATCTAACCTGTAAGCAGGGGTTGGTGTATAACAGAAAACACGATTTGTGGACTTGGTTTTACAACACAAGAACTATTGGAGGATGGATGTTTTGGCGACAGGCTTTTCTCTGCAAACAAAAACAAATCACAGCAACAACAAGGGCGAAAATGACACTATAATAACTCCATAATCAACCGAAATATAGATTGTACATCAATTTATTTGTTCAATATTATTCCAAATATTTATGTGTTATCATCATCATCATGTGCCATGCCGGTAAGCGTTACTATTATACCTTAATGTAGTTATTTTACTGTTATTTATATTTTTATCTGTTGCGTAGATTTTAGTTTATCTGAGTGTTTCTTTGTATTGTTGATAAAGGTTTCTTGTCCCAAACTTCTCCACCGTTTTTGTGATTGTGTTCTTGTCAAGCTGAATTTCTGGACTTCATGTTTTATCCATTTCCTGAATTTCCTCATGGCTGTAACCCAGTTAATACCATTGTCATTTGTAAGTGCATCGCGACCACAGCGTTTCCTGCAGGGAGTCTGCTTGACTCAAGAGTGTCTATATTCTGTCAATGTGTCTGTTGTGTAGAAGGCTACCCACTTCTCTCCCGCGGTGTTCTCTCCTGGCCTGGGCGTGTCAGTTAGTAAAACATAGAAAAACAATGCATGTAAAACATAGAAAAACAATGCATGTCACAATGTAGGGGCCAGCTATAGGTCTGTGATAAAAATAGGGCCTGAATGTTGTAGGCCTGAATGTTGTAGGCCTGAATGTTGTAGGCCTGAATGTTGTAGGCCTAAATGCAAAGAAGAATAGATGACAAGTCTTTTCCTCTGTTGACGGACGACGAACGCAGGCCTGCAAATCATCGTTTATCGCACTCATGACATTATCACCACAGCTCTCTTATCAAATACACCAGAGGTTTCCAAACCACGGTCCGCGGGCCACTTGTGGCCCGCCAGCTGTAAGAAAGTGGCACGCGAGGCCTCCTTGTTTAATATAATATGTTTTACCTTATGCAGTCAGAGCGCCCCGTCAGCGTGTGATAATATACTCTGCTCGTGGTTGTTATGCTTATATATTATCGAATGCGCCTGTTCAGTTCACAACGAAAAGTTATGAAGTTCCCACATCCCAGCCTTGTCGACCAATCAGAGTGCGCAAGGCGCCATGCTGTCCTCTATTACAACTGTTTAGCAGAGTCGGTAGTATTGTGTTGAAATTAGATTTTTTCAAATACAAATTTACCGTTGAAGGCTATAAATATGAGTGTGGAAAATCTAAAATCAAACAATGGTAAAAAGCGAAATGTGAAAATGTTGCTTCTTTTGAATTCAACGAAGATTGGACGGAGACATTTATGTTTATGCCTAGCCGTAGTGGTAAACCAGTTCGCTTAATCTGCGGATTTCCTGATTCTGTTACCAAGAAGATGTAATCTGAAATGACACTTCATGACCACACATTCAGACATAAATGCTCAATATCCGATCAATTCGGAGTTAAGAAAAGATTTCATAGAGAAAGTTCTCTGACCAAGCAGCAGTCTTTATCACGAAGGATAAACAAACAGAGCAAGAGTGCTATTGTTGCGTCGTACGAAGTCGTTCTTCTGCTGGCTCGCAAAAAGAAGACGGTCATCAATGCAGAAGAAATAATTAAGCATTCCCTTACAATTGCTGCTAGAATGCTTGGCGATAAAAAGTGTGAAACAAAATTTGATCAGATTGTTTGGTGTAATAATACTATGGCCAGGCGAGTTGAAGACTTAGCCAACGATGTTCATCGTCAAGGAGCAGCACATATAAAAAAGTGTACATTTTTCTTTCATTGGCAGTGGATGAATCCACTGAGATCTCTGACACAGCTCAGGTCGCAGTTTTTGTTCGAGCAATAAACGATATTTTTGAAGTCATTGAAGAACTTCTAGGACTTGAATCAATGTATGCAACTACCAAAGGGACTGATCTGTTTGAAACTCTGACGTTATGTGTAGATAAAAACAACATAGAATGGAACAAACTGGACAGTACATGCACCGACTGTGCTCCGGATTTGATGGGTAAAAAGTCTGGATGTCTAGAATTATTGAAACAGTTTCTTGGCAGCACTATATTAAAATATCATTGTATCATTCGCCAAGAAGTTCTGTGTGGAACGACTTTAAATCTGAAGCATGTCATGGATGTTGTTCTGAGATGTGTGAACGAAATTCAAAGTAAGGCGCCGAACAGGCGTTAGTTCAGATAGGGATGTCAGGGAGTTCATATAGGCTTAACGGCGCTGCCTGGGAAAATTTTCGAGTTAAAAATCTACCCAAAGTATTTCAGGATCCCCGCGGTGCTACGGTGTTCGTCACTGAGCTGAGTTTCTCCAAACTCAGGTTTGAGTTAGGAGGTTAATGGAGCACTTATGGGTTACACCCGTGTGCCATGATGTTGATCCATCGACTAAACTAAACTAAACTAGTTCAGATAGATTCTATCAGTCCTGAACGAGGAATACGGTGAGCTACTGTGACACTGTGATGTCAGATGGCTATCTAAAGAGAAAGTTCTGTTCCGTTTCTGGGCACTGTAAAATAATGTCTATCTGTTTCTGTCTGAATTTTTTTTTAAATGCATTGCCTACAGAACGGGAATGTCTACTGAACGATGATTGGCTTAATGACCTGAGATTTTTGGTGGACATCACGTCTCATTTAAACTCTTTAAATGCAAGTATCCAGGGGGAAAAATACAACTATTCACAAATGTGTGCGATAACATTTCTACATGTAAAATGAGACTACGACTGTTTATCGGACAGCTGACTGAAGGGACTTTAGAGGTGTTTCCAACTTGTGGTGGAAAATAAATATGACTTGTTACAGTACAAACTAAAAGTTGAAAGTCTTCTGGATATCTTTCAGTCGAGATTTCAAGAGTTGACAATAGAGAAGGATAATGTTGCCCTCTTCATAAATCCGTTAGTATTTCCCATTACAAAGCTCTGTCAATTACAGCAAAACCTTCATCACGAAGTAATTTATTTGAAATGCAATTCTGCACTAAGATGTAAATTTCTGGAGCTGCCTGCTTCACCTTCAGCTGATCATATGATTTCATTCTGGCGACTATTGCCTGTCGAACAATTTGAACACTTGCGTTCATTCGCCCAGAGATACATTTGTCGTTTTGTTTCGACTTACAGGTGCGAGCAGTCATTTTTCCCAATGGTCGTTATAAAAACAAGCAGCGTCCGAGACTCACCGACAGTAACCTAGCTGCGCTTGTGACTTTGGGCACGACAGATTTGTGCCCAGACATTAATAAACTGGCATCTGAACTTAAGTAACTAGTTATGAAGAACTGTTACAATTGTACATTAATTGCATTGATAGCGATTTTCGAAACTGATTAAAAATTCATTGTTAAATGAAATTGTGATTGTAGCCATCCAGGTATTTTCCTCTCGGTATTCCTCTTGGTCTGTTCCCTTCGATCTTGCCAGTTGTTACTAAGTTCTCCAATCCATTTCTTCTCATAACATGTCCAAACATTTGACTGTCTACATCTAATTTCTCTAATCAATTTACGATTGTCATTTGGTTTTTCTGTCTGTCCGTGGTATTCTTTGCATTTTCCTCAGAAACCACATTTCTGCAGCCATCAGATGTTTTTTTCAGCTTGACTGCTCATTGTCCAAGTTTCACATCCATACAAAAGAACAGGCTCTATGTATCCCCTCAACACTCTTTTTCTCGTTTCAATTGACATCTTTTTATTGGTCAGAATGTTTTTCATCTTGCTAAAGGCTACTTTCGCAATGGCGATTGTAGTTCTAATCTCTTCAAGGCATCTCCCATCAGGGGATTACGAAGGTCTCTTCAAAAGCCTGAGTCCACCTCTGCGCAGATCGACCCCCGCCTCTTCTTCTAGGGCCAAGCTTTTCTATTAACTGATTCAGTGCCAAACAAAGAGTAGGTTTGGACCAAACATGGTGCGTAATCAAATATACTAGCATTATAATGTAAAATTCCATTCTCTGAGCATGCAAATTGCGGAAGATACCTCGAAACAAAACAAATAACACGATGACCCTACCATGGTGATAAATCGTCCTTCTGAAAGAATGGAATGTCTCATTTATCGATATACTATTCTTCGGCACTGAAGCGGTTCATGTTCTATCCCAACCACCGGGACGAGTAACACGACTAAAGTATTTCAGGTTCCGAGACATGTTATTGTTAATGAGTCAGGTTTTATCGATTTTAAGATCGTGTAGGATGCCAGTATTTCTCCTTGTCTTGGTCCGCGGTACTCTTACAATTGTTGCCCTTATTTCCCGATGTCTTGGTCCCCGGTACTTTTACATTTGTTGCCAGTATTTCCCGATGTCTTGGTCCCCGGTACTTTTACATTTGTTGCCAGTATTTCCCCATGCCTTGGTCCCCGGTACTCTTACAATTGTTGCCAGTATTTCCCGATGTCTTGGTCCCCGGTACTTTTACATTTGTTGCCAGTATTTCCCCATGCCTTGGTCCCCGGTACTCTTACAATTGTTGCCAGTATTTCCCCATGCCTTGGTCCCCGGTACTTTTACATTTGTTGCCAGTATTTCCCGATGTCTTGGTCCCTGGTACTCTTACAATTGTTGCCAGTATTTCCCAATGTCTTGGTCCCTGGTACTCTTACAATTGTTGCCAGTATTTCCCCATGCCTTGGTCCCTGGTACTCTTACAATTGTTGCCAGTATTTCCCCATGCCTTGGTCCCTGGTACTCTTACAATTGTTGCCAGTATTTCCCCATGCCTTGGTCCCTGGTACTCTTACAATTGTTGCCAGTATTTCCCAATGTCTTGGTCCCTGGTACTCTTACAATTGTTGCCAGTATTTCCCAATGTCTTGGTCCCTGGTACTCTTACAATTGTTGCCAGTATTTCCCCATGTTTTGGTCCGCGTTCTCTTACAATTGTTGCCAATATTTCTCCATGTCTTGTCCGCGGTACTCTTACATCTGTTACCTAACATCTAGGTTCACAAACTTCAATTTTATTCTGTAGTGATTGCGACATGGTCCATGACCCACATACGTATGTTGCAACCAGAAAGATGCATGTTCTCAAACATGTGACTTTAATGCATTACTGGTGCTGTGCCATCGGTTCTTATAACTTAACTGTTTAAGTGTCATAGGATGATTAATCGTTTTAAGCAGCTTCCCGTATCTACCTCAGGCTTACATATCGCCGAAACGTTGTCATTGCAAAATGTTGTCTCACTTAAAATATAAGTACAGTAATTTTCCCTAGCCGGTTCTCTCGCCTAGGGGTTAACGTCTTTCTCCGTAATCCCGTATATTCTTGTGAGTAACGTAACCTGCGCGAGAATCGGTAACGGTTTTCGCCGCGTTGGTAACTTAGGGGTATGGTAGCCGGTCGCTCAGAAAGCAATGGCAAACTACTGAGCGTAATCTTGCCTAGTACATCAACAGCAATTGAAAAATGCTGATGTTGATTGCATCGTCCTGTAAGGGATATGAAAAAAAAAAAAAAAAAAAAATTTCCCTAAGCAGCCTCGTTTAATTTTATATATAATACAAAATATCTGATACCATATTAACAACTTTTAAGTCATAACTGTGACACACCACAACGTCCCATTTTTCGCAATCCATTTTTGGTCCGTCCAAAGAGACTTTTTCTGTGTCAGTGAATCAGTTAAACTTCTGCATCGCTTATAGCCAATCAACGTCTGACTTCTGTTGAATTGTCCCATTGTTATTATGGATTTACGCAGATATGGTGACAGTTTATATTTCTTCATTGACGATTGTGATTTTTGACTGACGTGTATTTTTGTCTGTCTACATTATTTTACTGAAACTATTTAACCGGCTTTGTAACGAAGGAGTTACGGACGCAATTCGAAATCCAGTATACCGCGTTCGAAACACAGCCGTGGGCGATTTGGCAGCAGGCGTCTTGCGTTGGTTTTCTTGCAATGGAAGGAGTGCCGGTCGTTCAGAACGCAATGGTAAACTACAGAAAGTAAACTTGTCAAGAAATCACAAACAGCCAAAAATGATGGGTTGACTGCGACGTCCTGTTAAGAATAGGCAACTAACTTAACATTATCTGCCATATTTTGCTGCATCTCATCAGGTACATATGTATTTATTGTTTGAGTCTTCGTTATCAAAATTCACTACGGGAAAACTTTATTTTTATTTTCTACATAATGGTTTTTTTTATTTTTAAGTTCAGGTTAAATGTTTTAATTGACAGTGCGGAATAGACAGTGCGGAATAAACGATCATGCCTACCTGACAGTTGACTTCTGGCGGAAGTTAATATAAATATACCAAAGAATGCAAGGTCAAATTGCCTTATGATCTGAGCACTGTGCACGAACCTGCCAAAGAAGACAAAAACGTATCACAAAAAGGGGTTTAATTAGAAACATATTATCTGCTATGAAAATATACAAAATGATACACAGAAACAAACCAAATCAAATTATTGAAAACCTCGATGAGGGGAGAATACAAGAATTGAAAGAAGAAGAATACATCACGAAAACACCGAAACATAATTAAAAGCCGGAAATGAAAGTACATATTAAATATAAATTCAAACGTGTTGTCTGAAAGTTGAACATATATAAGGTTGAGCAGATTCGGTTTCCATATTTTTTCTCTAATGTATTAAACACATCAACTGTAAAAAATTAAATATAGTTTAGGGCCCTGTTACATGTTCTAAATCCCTATGTTATATAGACCAATCGGCTTATCTTGCCAGAGTTACAAACAGAAACGGTCAACCGAATGACACACAGGGGCGTGGTGAGGGGGGGGGGACTGATGGGGCAACTCTGGCCCCTGGGGGAACCATGAGCACTTATTTAAAAAAAAAATACAAATGTGCTTTTGAAAATGCAAAGTTGATGAGATCAAATGCCGCCTGTATTCTCCAAGACATTTCATGGCACCGATTTATGCTGGGTCAACTCGGGTCAATTTGAAAGAAAATAAATAAATAAAATGTTCACCTCGATGGGGATTTGAACACATGAGCATAGGGTCGGAAAGTAAACGTGCTAGCGACTACGCCACCATAACTAATTATATAGCTGATCGATATGACTAGAGTTTACTGCAACAACTACTTACTCTCTTTGGTAAAGTCATTCCACAAGCTAGTTTCATAAGCTGGCAAACGACATTGAACTGGGTCAAACGAGTGAAAGCGTGCACTATTCTAATAACTGAAATAAACTTATTGTTTAAAACACACACACACACACACACACACACACACACACACACACACACACACACACACCCACCAACCCACACACACACACACACACACCCACCAACCCACACACACACACACACACCCACCAACCCACACACACACACACTCACACACACACACACACAGGGAGAGAGACAGAGACAGAGAGAGAGACAGTACAATGCCAGTAAGGATTCTTTAATGTTAAAAAAATATCAGTTAAAACGTGTTCAAACTGATTTCAGTTCACCATTTTCTCACATAATCGCAAAAAGATCGCAGAATAGAGCGAAAATGTGTCCAACCATAATTTTGTACTAACTACGGGAGGTAAATGCTGATGGATGGCTGAGAGAATAAGAAACGCATATACGCATAATGCAGAGTTGCTGCCCCTGTATCTAACCCCACGGGAAGTTGCGGTTGCTAGGGTAATAATGCTGAAATAAAAACAAGTAATTGGACTGCTACACGCAAACGAAAATGTGCAGAGGCTGTCGTTTGCCGGTATGCAGTTTACAGAAAGTTGTTATGCATATAATATATCTGCTAAAACGTCTTATTTCTTTCTTCTTTCCGTTGTCGCTGTTCTGACCTTCAGCACCTTCAATTGTTTCTTGTACGACTTGGTTATTGGTTGTTCTGTCTGCCCATGGTGTTCTTTGCATATTCCTATGAAACCACACTTCCAAAACCATCAGCTGTTTTTCAGCTTGACTGCTCATTGTCAACGCTTCACATCCACACAAAAGTACAGGTTCTATGTAGCACTTCAACACTCTTTTTCTCATTCCAGTTGATATCTTTTTATTGGTCAGTATGTTTTTCATCTTGCAAAAGGCTACCTTCGCAATGGCCAATTCTTGTTCTAATCTCTTCAAGGCATCTCCCATCAGATGTTATGACTGTTCCTAGATAACTGTGCCGATTAACTTGCTTAAGGATATTCCCATTTACATATATATATCATATTTATATTATATATATATATATAATCATTTATCAGCAGACGACATTCATTATCTCACAACTAGTCAGATTAAATGAAACTAACCAGGAATGACTAAAACAACTGAATAAATTATGGAACGGTACAGACAGAACTACGAAAATTAGATTTTTAAGATTATGCATCTTTCCCATTGCAACATACGCCTGTGAGACCTGGACACTTACTAAACAAACTGAACAGCGCATAAATGCCTTTGAATATAAATGTTATAGACGGGTTCTAAGAATATCTTGGGTAAAGAAATGAACACATGCATCCGTACATCAAGAGCTGAATATTGAAGAAGGTTGGCTATTAAAGACGATAAAACAAAGAAAATTGAAATATTTTGGTCACTTGAAACGTCACGAAAGTTTGGAGAGAACAATAATGGAGGGGTATATGCCTGGGAAGAGAGGAAGAGGAAGGTCAAAGAGAAGATGGGTGCAGGATGTGGCGGATGATCTCCAGATGGGTGTATCAGACGCGGGACATCTGGGCTTTATGATCGAGAGGTTTTCCGGAAGGTTGTTATGGGAGCGAGGTTCTGCAAATGACGTGCTACTGAATGAATGAATGAATGAATGAATGAATGAACCAGGAATGCGAACATTGTACTCTCGTATTACGACACTTTTGTTTCTGTGTCATAATTGACAACCTTTAGCGACTTTTTGGTTTCGTTTTGGTGTTTGCGTTCTGTTGCTTTGAAGGAAAGCGTAGTCTATATATAAGGAACGACTTCTAGCGTACAGGACACATTATTGCGTGTGGATTAGCTTTCCGTATTACTAGTGTCCCTCGTCATACATCCGTAACAGATTACTGCTTAGGAACTTTTTTCTCCTTGGCGAAGTGGTCAAGTCGTGTGCCTCGTGCTTCGAAGGTTGTGAGTTCGATTCCTGGTTACGTCTTTCGGTTCACGATTGCATTTTTCTCGGAGACTCCTGAGGGTCGTTGCTGGAGCTACGGAGTTCGTGCTTTGTGAGACGCTTTCGGCAGGTCACTCTGCGGAAAGATAAAACCCGGGGCAATGAAGTCGATCCTTTCGACTGTTAAGACTTTTTTTTTAAAGATTATTGCGCTATGTAGCGACACAATGAAATCGTTGGACTAATGGGCTGCTTGGCAACATACTGGAGCCGTTGGATAATAGCGCTGCTTGCTGAAATATAAGAGCCGTTGGGTTATTGCGCTGTTTAGCGATACAATGGGCCCGTTTTATTATTGCGCTATGTAGCGACACATTGGAGTCGTTGGATTATTGCCATGTTTGAAGACACATGGAACCATTGGATTATTGCCATGTTTGAAAACTCATGGAACCATTGGATTATTGCGTTGCGCGACGACATATTAAAGCTGTTGGATTGTTGCGTTGTTTAGCGATACAGCGGAGTCGTTGGATTACTGCACTATTTAGCGACAAACTGGAGCCGGTGGATTACTGCACTATTTAGCGACAAACTGGAGCCGGTGGATTACTGCACTATTTAGCGACAAACTGGAGCCGGTGGATTACTGCACTATTTAGCGACAAACTGGAGCCGGTGGATTACTGCACTATTTAGCGACAAACTGGAGTCGTTGGATTACTGCACTATTTAGCGACAAACTGGAGCCGGTGGATTACTGCACTATTTAGCGACAAACTGGAGCCGGTGGATTACTGCACTATTTAGCGACAAACTGGAGCCGGTGGATTACTGCACTATTTAGCGACAAACTGGAGCCGGTGGGTTACTGCACTATTTAGCGACAAACTGGAGTCGGTGGATTACTGCACTATTTAGCGACAAACTGGAGCCGGTGGATTACTGCACTATTTAGCGACAAACTGGAGCCGGTGGATTACTGCACTATTTAGCGACAAACTGGAGCCGGTGGATTACTGCACTATTTAGCGACAAACTGGAGCCGGTGGATTACTGCACTATTTAGCGACAAACTGGAGTCGGTGGATTACTGCACTATTTAGCGACAAACTGGAGTCGGTGGATTACTGCACTATTTAGCGACAAACTGGAGTCGGTGGATTACTGCGCTATTTAGCGACAAACTGGAGCCGGTGGATTACTGCACTATTTAGCGACAAACTGGAGCTGGTGGATTACTGCACTATTTAGCGACAAACTGGAGTCGGTGGATTACTGCACTATTTAGCAACAAACTGGAGTCGGTGGATTACTGCACTATTTAGCGACAAACTGGAGCCGGTGGATTACTGCACTATTTAGCGACAAACTGGAGCCGGTGGATTACTGCACTATTTAGCGACAAACTGGAGTCGGTGGATTACTGCACTATTTAGCGACAAACTGGAGCCGGTGGATTACTGCACTATTTAGCGACAAACTGGAGTCGGTGGATTACTGCGCTATTTAGCGACAAACTGGAGCCGGTGGATTACTGCGCTATTTAGCGACAAACTGGAGCCGGTGGATTACTGTACTATTTAGCGACAAACTGGAGCCGGTGGATTACTGCACTATTTAGCGACAAACTGGAGCCGGTGGATTACTGCACTATTTAGCGACAAACTGGAGCCGGTGGATTACTGCACTATTTGGCGACAAACTGGAGCCGGTGGATTACTGCACTATTTAGCGACAAACTGGAGTCGGTGGATTACTGCGTTGCTTCTCGGACACGGGATTCAGTAACTATTGGTGACAGGATTAGATTCGGTATTGTTATATCTAATGAATGTTATGAGCTGGAGGCGGTTACAGCAGCTTTCCACTGGTTTGAGAACAAACTGTATAGGCATGTTGTGCCTGTGACTGATTCACAACGCATGGTGACTAGGGTGAAGACTGGCATGCTTCGTGCTAAACGGTATGCATCAGTTAGAGGTCTCGGGTTGTGAGCATCCGCTGGATCTTTTCTCCAGGACACTCTGGTGTGTTGGAAATGAACAGGCGGAAAGATTGACTGTTGCTGGATCATTGAGGGGTGATTTTATGCATGATAAGGCAGATGTAGTGAATGCCCTATGGGAGCACGTGAATAATGCAGAAGAATAGATAGACTATCACGGTCTAGAGCAGGGGTGGCCAACTTTTTCAGCAGGCGGCCCAAATTTCAGAAATAATATTTCCTGCCGGGCCACGCGCCTAATTGTTTTGTTATTTTTGGTTAATTAAAGAAAACAAGCAAGCATGCTACAGCTTCGACCGCATCGTCGTTTTTCACTCCGCGGGCCACAACATGACTCCCGGCGGGCCTCATGAGGCTCGCGGGCCTCGTGTTGGCCACCCCTGGTCTAGAGAGAATACAGCAGTAACGGGTGGTCAGAGGATCTGGTAGACAGGCGTCACTCAGAGGTAAAACAAGACGGACATATAGTAATGGACCCCTCTTGTGGCTGTTGACGATGATGACTGGGCGCTTATGGGAATTCCCCGAGTGCAGTGATGTCGTTATTGACTCAACTCAACTCAACTCAACTCAGTGGTGTTATCTAGATTCTGTTCATTTTGTTTTCCTAATAAAGAAAGGCAGCGAGGAAGGGAAATTGTCACCTTACCTCATTATTTATTGACGGTGTATATGTGAAAGTCAAATACTGACACCACTGTGGAAGTCTTCTGAAACTGTCTCTGAGCAACACAAAAGTTGCATGCACTGTATTAGACAACTAGCTGATGCCAAGATTTTGGTGAAAATAGTCTGATCGATTCTCAACACATTTGCCGAATCTTATAAGCAATCATAATATCTTATCAAGTCTAAGCTCCTCTGGGAAAGAAGTCTGTCAGTGCAAAAATAACTGCATACTTTTCTTCAAATAAACAACACATGAAAAACAATCACGTATATTGTTATCTTATCATTTCCATTTACTGCCAGCCGGTCAAGAACCCGGTTATCTAATATTTTGGTTATAAATAGGTTATTATTTCCTTCCAGAAAACTCGAGAATTGTCATCATCATTATGTAGGAGGACCGCTGTAGAATGACGCTATTATCAAAGCCCGTGGGAGAGACTCGGTTTTCCCTGTCTCGTGCATAGTCATGCCCAGTGTGTCTCTCTCTAACATCATCTGTCTACTTTTGTGCTGGTCGACCCATGCCTCCTGTTTTTAGAACCATGCCTTTTGTTATTATTCTTTCTAAATCTAATGTGACGTTTAATATGGACAAACATGTTCAGATCTTGAAGAATGTCGATATTTTTCTTCTTCTACTTCTTGATCAACGATATTCTAGGAATTTTCTGTAATAATTAAGTCCAAAGACTCAGTTTTGTTCTTTAGCGATTGTGACATTGTTCATAATTCACACTGTATGCTGCTACGGGAAAGTTGCATCGCTTCAAAATTTTTACGGAGGAAATGTCATAGAGAATTGACATTTTGTATGCTGATTATTCCTTTTCACTATAGCCACCACTTGAATTGACCCACTTACGCCGTCTCTGTTTGGTCTTGAAAAGATTTCGGAATATAACACCATATTTTTCGAACTAAAACAAATATCTAATGCCAGTATGGTATTTTCAACACTGTTGAAATTATTTCCCTTGAGCTTTTTTTCTTTCTTTTTTAAGATGTGGGTGAAGGAAACAGACTAACAAAGTTAATCCGGAGAATAGGGTGGGTGTGAAAGAATCTCAGTATTAAAGTCCTTGACTGCTAATTGCAGAAGCTTTGCTTTGTGAGAGGGGGCGTAATCATGAATCTCAGAAAGGTGGCTCATTTACTGGATAAAGTCTCTATTGTTTGCTGGTCAGGAGATGTGCATAATAGTGCGTTTTAATCACTCAGCCACGAGACAAGAACCCCCCCCCCCCCCCCACCCCACTCTCCCCCACCACCTCTTTAAAAAAATTAGTACTCCTCTTCTGGTAGATTTGTGTACTCTCAGCCAGAAATGTGTTAAGGAGCTCGATAGTTTCCATTGCATGCTTGCAGTGTTTAAAGGATTGGGGGGGGGGGGGGGAGAGAAGAGTTATAATTGTAAACGCAAGTCTCATTTACTGTTGTTGTGGTCGCCAAACTTTTGTCTATCACTTTTTAAAGCAACCTTTTATTTTTTTATTTTTTATTTTGCGCTTCCATTACAGGACGTTGCAGTCAATATCAGCATTTTCCAGCTGCTGTTGATGTACTAGGCAAGATTACGCTTTCTGGGCGACCGGGTTACATACCCCCGAAGTCCCCGGGAAGGTTAACCCGGTCAACTAATGCCCGCAGAAGTCGGATGTGTTGGCCTAACGGCGCAAGAACGCAGCTCTGCTGTAAACAGGCACAACGCAATCACATCCGGAAAAAAAAAACTCCGGATGAACGAAGAAGTGGAAGAAGAAGATACCCCCGAAGTTATCGGCGCTACTGATTCTCGCGCACATCTCGTTACTCATGAGAGTATACGGGATTACAGAGAAAGACGCTAACACCTGGGGCCAGGGAAACCGGCTTTTAAGCAACTGGCGACAATTTACCCAAGGTTCCTTCTATTGACGTGATAACGGATGCGGAAGTCAATGGCACACACTTTTCTCTTGGCCAGTCTGTTGTGTTAAATTCGATTAACTGTTCTTTCACTCGGTGTTGCTGCACCTTTACTTCCGCAACTGTCAGTTTTCGATGCAGGTCAGTATTATTATTGGCTCATGTTGCATTCTTGTGGTTGCAATCCTAGCACTGTGTCCTAGATCTTGACAGGTCAGCAAGGTTTCAGCGGCCACACTTAAACTGTCTACACCTGCTTCCCCCCCCCCCTTTTCCCCTCCAAACACACGGGGAAAATCATGAACCATTGGTTATATCTTTATATGTATTTCGGTAGGTATTTTCCCCTATAACGTTGCGAATTTTATTACAACCTTGACCTCTGACTTCTCCATTGCCCTGACACATCATTGGGGCAACTGGTGTGGTTAATAAGGTATGATGCACCACTGCTGGAGAATTCAATTAAGAAATAAACGCATACTTCACACGTTACGTACAAATACGAGGTGTTTTGTGTGCGTATCGTTTCTGCTTCCACCTGCTACTCTTTGATAGCCACACTAAACACTTCCTGCTGGTACACAACAGATACTGAATGCTGTTTGTGGTTATTATTTATAGAGCCAAGGTTTATCAATTATTACTTATGGAGCCATTGTTTATCATTTATTACTTATGGAGCCAAGGTTTATCAATTATTACTTATGGAGCCAATGTTTATCATTTACTACTTATGGAGCCAAGGTTTATCATTTACTACTTATGGTGCCAATGTTGGTCATTTATTATTTATGGTGCAAAGGTTTATTAATTATTACTTATGAAGCAAAGGTTTATTATTTATTACTTATGGATCCAAGGTTTATCAATTATTGCTTATAGAGCCAAGGTTTATCAAGTATTACTTATGGAGCCAAGGTTGATCAATTACTGCTTAAGAAGCCAAGGTTTATCATTTATTACTAATGGAGCCAGGTTTATCAAGTATTACTAATGAAGTCACGGTTTATCAATTATTACTTATGGAGCCAAGGTTTATCAATTATTACTTATAGAGCCAAGGTTTATCAATTATTACTTATGGAGCCAAGGTTTATAATTTATTACTTAAAAAAGCCACGGTTTATCATTTATTACTTATGGAGCCAAGGTGTATCAAGTATTACTTATGGAGCCATGGTTTATAAATTATTACTTATGGAGCCAAGGTTTATCATTTGTTACTTATGGAGCTAAGGTTGGTCAGTTATTACTTATGGAGCCAAGGTTTATCAATTATTACAAGTGGACCCAAGGTTTATCATTTAATTACTTAGGAAGCCAAGATTTATCACTTATTACATATGGAGCCAAGGTTTATCAATTATTACATATGGAGCCAAGGTTTATCATTTATTACTTATGGAGCCAAGGTTTATCATTTATTACTTACGGAGCCAAGGTTTATCAACGTTTGCGACATCTCTGATTGCTTTATTCCGAAGTGATTACGCCGCCTGCCTCCGAAGGTTGTGGGTTCGATTCACGAGTGAAATGTTCTCGAACACATGTAGGGATCGGTGTTGGAGCTACGGGTTTCGTGCTTTGTGTCACGCTTTCGACAGGCTGTCCTGCGGAAAGAGACCAAGCCAAATGGGGTCTCGATGTTCTTGCCTTTTAAAGTCTCGTTCTTTATTGCTTCATTACCGATTCTAATTATTGATTATCACGTAGTCTTATCTGTGCCCCTCTGTTGTGTCTCCACATAGAAGTGGTAGAGGAGCTTGGGAGTCTCAATGACCCCAAGATCTATGCTGGCGGTAACGAAGCTCCTGGTAGGATTCCCCGATGTCAAACATGACAATGTATAGGGATTAGACGAAGTGAGCACGAACCTGCTGCCATGTCAGGGAAAGTAAATAATTAATTAATGGCTTTTTCTACGCGCCTTGTAGCGTACTAGACATTTTGTTTTATCCCATTGGACCAATCGGCACTGGTGGGGTGATGTGGTCAACACCAAACCAGCCCTCATTACTTCCAAGATGTCTCCTGGTACTCATATTAGAATGAGTTGACCCAAGAGCCTTGTTTAGTTTTACAAGTTGGCCTTGATGCCGAGTCGAACACAAGACTACCGGGCCGGCACGTAAACATGCTAACCACTGAGCCAGCAGTGATCCCAAAGGGCAAGGAAAAGCCAGCCCAAAAATACGCTGTCGAAGCCGTGTGTACAACACACTTTATTGACGAAACCGTGCAGCCTAACTCCCTTTATAAATACCCTTTGCCAGTGGATATTACTATTTATTTATTCTTTTTTTGTTTTCTCAAAAAAAGATGTCGATCTTCAAAGTGTATTTCTTTTTTTCTTTTTTTTCTACGTTCGCTTGCTCGTTCAAGCGTAATAATAAATATTGCTATTACTTTTAGTGCACTGGGCTGAGATTTTCGTGTGGATTAGCTTTCACTATTACCAGTGTCCCTAGCAAACATTTTTTAGAAACAGCTTGTTCCGTACATTCCATAGTCCTTAACTGGTCATGTTTCCATTTCCGAAGTAACGTTTATAAAGCGGGCAGACAAATCAATATGCGATACATTTTTCAACAAGTTATCTAAGTCTAACCCCTTGACACTTTTTGAGAGGAGGACTTATCGGTATACCTAAGGTCCAAGAACTTTCGGACAAACTAGATAATCGAAAAATGTAAATGTACAGACACAGCTAATTTCAGCTTTTCAAATCCAAATAACATGCATATCTTCAGGACCAAGAGTCACCTCCAAATTACGTATGCACTCACGTACGCACGCACACACACACACACACACATAAACACACACACACACACACACACACACACACACACACACACATATATATATATATATATATATATATATATATATATATATATATATTGAATTGATTATTGAAGCTGGTAAAGAATACATACAATGATAACTACATATAAAATGAATAGATTAGGAACAATTACAAACTTATATGAGTACATATACACAGACAACTAACAGACAAAAGCAAGCACATGTATACCTAAAATAAAACAGGAGCAAAAATATCGACAACCGAAGGACAACAAGAACAGACGCAATGTTAATTAACAGACAACAGGAATAAACGCACGGATAGCTAACAGACAACAGGAATAAACGCATAGATAACTAAAAGACAGCAGGAATAAACGCACGAATTACTAACAAACAGGAATAAACGCACGGATAACAAAGAGACAATAGAATAAACGAACGGATAACTAACTAATAGACAACAGGAATAAACGCACGGATAACTAACATATAACAGGAATAAACACACAGATAAGTAACAGACAAAAGAAACAAGCACACAGACAACTAACAGACAAAGAGAAAAACACATGACGACCGTTACTACAACCGGAACAGAAAACTAACAGTTCAAAGATGATATTAGCAAATACATGAACAGCTTGGTTAGCCTCCCTGGCGTAGTGGTCAAGCCGTTTGACTCGGGCTCCGAAGGTTGTGGGTTCGATTCCGGGGCCGCGTCCTTAGGTTCACGAGTGAAATTTTTCGGAGACTCATGTGGGTCGTCGTTAGAGCTACGGAGTTCGTGCTTTGTGCGACGTTTTTCGCGCTACGGAAAGAGACCGAGCCATATGGGATAAAACCCGGTGCAATGAAGTCGACCCTGGAGGCTTTTTTTAAGCGACACGAACACCTAAAAACTGTGGCGGGAATAAATACAAGAATAGCGAATAGCACTATTAACGAAAATGTACACTTTTAAAAGAAACACAAAAGGACACACTGTTAGAAGAACAAAAGACGAGGGAGCACACAGAAACATTTACCCGACACAGGAAATTAACCGGAAATCAGAAATGTCTACAAGTGACATCGAATGTCTATTGACCATTGCTTTGTTTTTTTGTTTTTCTTACTACCCCCTCCCCTTTCCCACCTACTCTACTCTAGTCACCCATTCAGTCTGTTTGTGCGTCTTTCTTTCAGCATTTCCTGCTTTTCACAATTCTTTATTTCGTTTTTACGTTTCTTCATTATGCCGCTAACGCACATCTCAAACAGCTTGTTCCGTACATTCCATAGTCCTTGACTGGTCATGTTTTTCCATTTCCGAAGTAACATTTATAGACGGGCAGACAAATCAATATGCGATACATTTTTCAACAAGTTATCTCCACTTGACTTAAAACACACACCCATACACACGCGCGCGTTCATACACCCACACAAACGCACACACTCACACTGGCGCCTTCATCGTGCTGTAGTGGGAATCATTTCTCTCCCACCAGGACGGCTCTATGGTCGACACAGCCACATGAAACCGGTACAGATTAATTATCAGAATTTTCAGGGAATTGTTTGGGAACTTACACCGGCGTGAAGGTGACCTGACCATCCGAGAATATGACAGCTTTTCCTTTTATTCACAATGCCTAGATAACATAGACACATAGGCATCCTCTTTTAAAGTACATCATTATCATAATGATGTGCCATCTCACACTATCACCAGAGTCGTGGATCAGCATTGTGTTTTTATCTGAAGTATCCCATCTGGCTAAGCCATCTAGATATTTACTAGCCTTACTAGTTGCCTTACAATATGCCTTACTAGTTGCCTTACTAGTTGTCTCAATAGTTGCCTTACAAGGTGACTTACTAGTTGCCTTATCAGTTGCCCTATTAGTTGCCTTACTATATGCCTTGAAAGATGACTTACTAGTTTCCGTACTATATGCCTTGAAAGATGACTTACTAGTTGCTTTACTATATGCCTTGAAAAACGAAATACTAGTTGCCTTACTAGTTGATTTACTAATTGCCTTACAATATACCTTACTAATTGACTTACTAGTTGCCTTACTAGTTGACTTACTAGATGCCTTATTAGTTGACTTACAAGTTGCCTTATTAGTTGACTAACTTGTTGCCTTACTAGTTCACTTAGTAGATGCCTTATTAATTCCGAAGAAAATTCAGAAAATTGTCTGGTACACATTTTTAATAGGCTGGCTTGAGCTCAGAGCCTCAATTATTAGAAACAATTACCGCACCTCTGCTGGGAAGTGAACAAATAACATCTGAGAAACTACGAAATCTCGTCCGTAATGAATTATGTCAAATATCGTGGAAAATTCTAGCAATGTTGTTCTCAACACATCACTCCTGTTTACAGTGCATGATGGACAATGTGCCATACATCTCTCATGTCTATTTGCAGCGAAACGTACATAAACAGACATGCATGCATGCAAACTACGCACGAATATACAAACTGAGAGACATAGAGACAAACAAACAGACAGATAGATAGAGATAGATGAATAGTTAGACAAACAAGATGTCGTTGTTTGTGCTTTGCTTTGTACGAGAAGCAATCTTCACCGATAGTTATTTGTTTTTACACCTCGTTTTGAATTACGCACTCTTTTCCGTTAAGATTGTGTCAGTGTCGCTGATGATCCATAAAGTTGAAGAAGAAAAAAAAAAAACACACACACACACACGCGCACAGAGAGAGAGAGAGAGAGAGAGAGAGAGAGAGAGAGAGAGAGAGAGAGAGAGAGAGAGAGAGAGAAAGCGATCCAAGAATGATGAGTAATGTAACATCAATGAAACAATGAGAGAGGTCTTAAAGCAAGGATGACACTAATGTTGTCCGCAGCCGATCGTCGGCAAACTGCAGCAGAAAGCTGTTATTAAAGGAAATGTGGTGCAAATTACTGTTATTTATTTATTTACTAGCTGACCCGGCCCGGCTTCGCCCAGTCCTTGGTGGGGAGCATCTCATTTAATTCATATAAGTAGTCATATAAGCTCACGTTCCCGTTACCGACTGTCTGTCTGTCTGTCTGTCTGTCTGTCTGACCCGGCATCGCCCAGTCCTTGGTGGGGAGCATCTCATTTAATTCATATAAGTAGTCATATAAGTTCCCGTTCCCGTTACCGACTATCTGTCTGTCTGTCTGTCTGTCTGTCTGTCTGTCTGTCCGTCCCTCCCTCTCTGTCTGTCTGTCTGTCTAATCATTTATTGGTTGCAGTTAGAACAACCTTAGATAAACGAAGACCAACTTACAAAAAGCATTAGAAAGAGCACTTGAAAGATCTTTACATCTTCCCCCAACAATTAACTTGGGTAAATGGAGCGGCGGCAGCAGCATCAGCAGAAGAAGGAAAAGGAGGAGTAGACAACTGCAGCGAAAAGGTGGGTCTGTCTATCTATCTGACCCGGCGTGACTTCGCCCAGCTCCTGGCGGGTAGCGTCTCATTAAATTCATACAACAAAAAAAGTAACTTAAAAAAATGCCCTTCCACACACCATCCATTATTTTTAATGAAAACTCTTTCTAATCACCTGCATGACTACAGTAACTTCTTAAGCAAAAAAAGATGAGTTACAATGTTATGCATTGTGCATCATTTTTATGAAAACTTTGAAAATGCCTTACAGATTGTATCATTATTTATTATAACTCATATGCCGGTACATAACTATGGACAAAGAGTTTATAAATCTTTGAAAACGATGCCACAATATGACTATAAGTTATACAGAAAAGTTATGCCCCTTGAAATAACTTTTACAGAGTTAGGTCCCCTGAGATATATGAAATTATGATGAAAAATGAAAAATGAAATAATACTGAGTAAGCAGGCGATTTCACACTAACAAAATATCACAGTTGACAGCTCTGGAATGAAAGGAAGGCGTGTAGAAAATTTCATCTCAATCGGATGGGCCGTTCGCGAACAAATAAAGGACATACGGACAGAGATACGGACGCACAAGTCTTTTTTATATATAAGATTTACTTTTTTCTCTTACAATAATTTTACCCCTTTTCTTTCTTCCCACCTCTCCCCACTCTTCTTCTTCTTCTTCTTCTTCTTCTTCTTCTTCTTCTTCTTCTTCTTCTTCTTCTTCTTCTTCTTCTTCTTGTAGATTCGCAAGCAGACCTCCAACCTACTGTCTCATATAAACACTACAGTTAGTGGAGGTTCGCGACATGCCCGTACAGTTATTTTACTGCAAGTTCCCTGCTAATACCATATTTGTTTGCGCTCATTGTTGTAGGATGGGCAGAACTGTACAAGATAACTGGTCGTCACTTTGATCTCCCCACTAATAATTTATTATAGTCAGAATCAATGCTTCTGCTGCTTGCTTCAAAGGTCCTCCTTCAGCGTTGAAATTATGTCAATGTGGCAATTCATGCAGAATTCATACCATTATTCAGTTTGATGTACATCACAACTTCATCATTTTCAGTTACATTAGCTGCCGACGCATCAGTTCGCCGTGTGTCCAACTTCTCTTCTTCTTCTTCTTCTTCAGCGTTCCGAGCCATTGAGGTTCTTTGCTGCAAATACAATCCGTCTCCATTCGTCTCTCTGGTGGACCTTCTCTTGCCAGTCGTTGATTCCAAGTGCTTGTAGGTCTGTACATGTATTATCTCTCCACCGCCTTCTTGGTCTACCTCGGGGTCTACGGTCATTTATTTCCTGAGTGTAAGCGAGTTTTGTTTCCCTATTACCTTCCATTCTTTCTATATGCCCCAGCCATTGTAGTCTATTAGCCTTCATGATACCAGTGATTAGCGGGGACTTAAACAGATCATAAATGTCTTTGTTACTTCTTCTTTTCCACTCTCCACTTTGTGTATCCCTAATGGGTCCAAAGATGCGTCTTAAAATTTTGTTCTCAAAGGTTTGTAACAAGGCTTCGTCTCCTTTCGTTGTACTCCAGGTTTCAGAGCCATACAGCACAACTGGTCTGATCAGTGTTTTGTATATTGTGATTTTGTGTGTCCAACGTTTCAGAAAATTCTGTATTCATAAAATTAGTTTATAAGCGAATTATCAAAATGTTTAACTGATAGCTTTTGTTGTTAATATCTGGTGTAAAGGATTTGAGCTCAGATAACCATCATCTTTTCCATTAAAGGATAATTATGATTCTTGTAATCTTGTTGGAATTATTTTGCTTCGATAGTTTGCGTGATAACGTCTGTTCACCTGTGCCTGCTTAATCCCAGGTAATGTATTCTTTGGCGCAAGAGGCAGCTCATTAATATCTCGTATTTTACAGTTGTTTGCAAAATCTAATGTCACGTCTGTCCTCCACTGATACAGTTCTGATATATTTTCCATATTGCTAATTTTGGTAGGTCCTGTAATAATTCGTGCTGCTTGTTTTTATGGTTTGTTTAATTTATCCAAATGTGACTTTTCTTCTATGGTCTGCGAAGCCACCCCGTATTTTCTCCCCTCCCCCATTTTACGATCACTCGTTTTGAACTCAGGCGTAGTCCACTACTATGTTACTGCAGCTAGCGGCTGTTACTACCACTGAGTGCACTGAACTGATGTTGCGCGGGGGTTAGCTTTCCTATCTTCCAGTGTCCCTCACTATCAGGTTAACCCTCTCCGACTTCTGATATACCTGTAATGTACGTCCCCAAGTCAAGAATGAGAAGTCATCATTTAAGTCCAACTGACCGGTGGCTGGAGCGAACCCACTACGCCGTATTCCAATATGGACTTCGCTATTCCCACATATATATATATATATATATATATATATATATATATATATATATATATATATATATATACCAACGCGTAACACTCTGAGTGAGCTAAGGCAAGCTAGGAAGGATGTGCAAAAGGCTGCCAGGCAGTGTGCAAATGATTATTGGATCAAGTTATGTGAGTCCATTCAAATCGCAAGTGATAAGGGAGACATAAGAAGCATGTATGAAGGAATAAAGAAAGCCTGTGGTCCAGTGATCAAAAGAAGTGCACCATTGAAAACCTTGACTGGAGAAGTCATCACTGATAAGAAACAGCAGATGGACAGATGGGTAGAGCACTATTTGGAGCTTTACTCAAGTGAGACCAAACTAGCGGATAATGCCCTCAACGCCATAGAGGCTCTACCAACTCTTGACCACCTGGACACACTTCCCACCATAACAGAAGTTAAGTGTGCTATAAATGAACTTGCATCTGGCAAGGCTCCAGGTAAGGATGGGATTCCAATAGAGGTTATCAGGAGTGGGCAAGACACACTCACTATACAGATCCACCAGCTAATAGAGCTATGCTGGCGTGAAGGACAAGTCCCACAGGATTTCAAAGATTCAAGCATCATAACACTGTACAAGAACAAGGGCGATCGGAGCGACTGCAACAACTATAGGGGTATCTCACTTCTATGTATTGTTGGAAAAGTATTTGCCAGAATTGTTCTGCGCAGACTTCAAGTCCTAGGAGATCAAGTCTACCCCGAATCACAGTGTGGCTTTCGACAGAACCGGTCTACCACTGATATGATATTCTCATTGCGACAAATGCAAGAAAAATGCCGTGAACAGAATCAACCACTGTTTATTGCCTTCATCGACCTCACAAAGGCATTTGATTTGGTCAGTCGTGAGGGTCTGTTCAAGGCACTAAAGAAGATTGGCTGCCCACCAACTCTTCTGTCTATTGTGGAATCGTTCCACACAGGCATGAAGGGTATAATCAAGTTTGATGGTGCAACTTCTGAAGAATTTGAAATCAAGAGTGGAGTTAAGCAAGGTTGTGTACTAGCTCCCACCCTCTTTGGAATATACTTTTCACTTCTACTGAAATATGCATTTCGTGATCAGGATGGTGGTATATACATTCACTCACGCTCAGATGGCGGCCTCTACAATGCTCAGAGATTGAAGGCTAAGACCAAAATTAGGAGGGTACTGATCAGAGAGTTGCTTTTTGCAGATGATGCTGCAGTTACGACCCACTCTGAGGAAGAATTGCAATGTCTACTATCTGCATTCTCCAATGCTTGTTCTGAATTTGGTTTAACAATTAGCAAAAAGAAGACACAGATTATGTCACAAGGTGCACATGGGGTACCATCAATCTTTATTGACGACGCCGAACTAGAGATAGTAGACCATTTTACATATCTAGGATCGGTGGTAAATAGCAAATTATCCCTAGATCAGGAAATCAACATCCGGATTGGTAAGGCAGCAACAACAATGAACAGGTTAAGAAAAAGAGTCTGGGAGAACAGGAAGCTTACTGCCAAAGCAAAAGTCCTTGTCTACCAAGCCTGTGTCCTTAGTACTCTTCTCTATGGCAGTGAAACCTGGACAACTTACTCACACCAAGAGAACAATTTAAACAGCTTTCATATGCGGTGTCTGCGAAGAATTCTTGGTATTAAGTGGCAAGACAAAATCACAAATACTGAAGTATTGGAAAGATCAGGTTGTGTGACAGTTTATTCCATGCTCAGTCTTCGTAGACTTAGATGGATAGGACATCTTAGGCGGATGGATGATGGTAGAATACCAAAGGATATCTTTTTTGGTGAATTACAGATGGGTAAGAGATCTCAGGGTCGGCCTCTACTACGATACAAAGATGTGTGTAAGCGGGACATGATTGATACGGGCATTGATAATGCACATTGGGAGCAAGTCGCCGCTGAACGTGTTGCATGGAGGGCAAATATCAGAAATGGAATAAAGTCAAAGGAGAAAATTATTGCAGAAAAGTCACACACCAAGCGTTTGAGACGTAAGATGGTGCATGATGGTGGAAATGACCACGTGTTCACATGCACCCACTGTGAACGGACATTTACAGCGCAAATTGGCCTTATCAGTCACATTCGCTACCGCCATAGTTAAGAGTTATTATGCCTTTTTAAAGCACAAACTATCGTCTGTCAAGACGACAAGGTGCCAATGTGTATATATATATATATATATATATATATATATATATATATATATATATATATATATATATATATATATATATATATATATATATATATATATATATGGGAATGATACAGTATTGATTGCAGACAATGCACAGGATCTGCAACAATTATTAGACGCGGTTGTTGTACACAGTGAGCAGCTGGGGTTGGAATTAAATTGTAAGAAGACACGGGTTATGGTCGTCACTAGGAAGAACGAAGTACCACAATGTAATATACAAGTAAATGAGAATATTCTGCAACAAGTGAATCGATACAATTATCTCGGAACAGTCATAACATCTGATGGGAGATGCCTTGAAGAGATTATAACAAGAATCGCCATGGCGAAAGTAGCCTTTAGCAAGATGAAAGACATTCTGACCAATAAAAAGATGTCAATTGAAACGAGAAAAAGAGTGTTGAGGGGATACATAGAGCCTGTTCGTTTGTATGGATGTGAAACTTGGACAATGTGCAGTCAAGCTGAAAAACATCTGATGGTTGCAGAAATGTGGTTTCTGAGGAAAATGCAAAGAATACCATGGACAGACAGAAAAACCAATGACCAAGTACTACAGGAGACAAATGAAAATCGTAGACTGATTAGAGAAATTAGACGAAGACAGTCAAAAATTTTTGGACATGTTATGAGAAGAAATGGATTGGAGAACTTATTGACAACTGGCAAGATCGAGGGGAACAGACCACGAGGAAGACCGGGAGGAAAATACCTGGATGGCTTGGCCACATGGCATGGACGAGACAGGAACACTGAGCTGATCCACGACTCCGGTGATCGAGTGAAATGGCGAGTCATGACCGCCCACGCTTTCCAGGATGGCACATTATATATATATATATATATATATATATATATATATATATATATATATATATATATATATATATATATATATATATATATATATATATATATATATATATCTTATGTGGCGAAAGGGTTCGCAGTCCAGCATACGGAGTTCTAAATCAGTTGCAAGAGATTTGTAAGCCTTGAGTCGATTTTTAATAATTGTATAAGCGTTGGTCGTTCAGAACGCCTTGGCAAACTTCTCAAATAAACTTACCTAGTAGATCACAATCAGCGAAAAATTTCAGGGTTTTGATTTGACGTTCCATAAATGACATGCGACTAAAAACCAATGTTTTCTTCAACTCCACAAGTACCCGCCAGCTTTCTCCTTGGCGTGTAGTGTGTTTTGGTTGTGTTGTCCACGCCAGGCTACCATCTAGCGTCTTACAACAAACAACCCCCACCTGTAAACAAGTGCCTTGGTATTGGATCCATTTTAGCAATTTACAGGAGTTTTCTCCTATCAACCCATCTGCCTCGCGCTCCGAAGATTGTGGGTTCGATTCCGGGCTACGTCTTTCAGTTCACGAGTGCAGTTTTCTCGGATTCTCCTGGGGGTCGTCGCTGGAGTTAGGGAGTTCGTTCTTTGTGCGACACTTTCGACAGCCCGTCCTGCTTAAAGAGGCCAAGCCATATGGGATAAATCCCGATGCAATAAAGTCGATCCTCTATAGTGTTTTTTAAGCTCTACAATTTGTTGATTCTGCCTTCTATAATACACCAATATACACGACCTTCAGTAACACCGTCTGTCGCTCGGTGACGCAATTTATCATCCTGTAGGAAAATGCCATGCTGGCAGCGCCAGTGCTTTGTCAATATATTGCTCCGGCGCCGAGTACGGCCAAAGGAAATATGCCAGCTGCCACTTGGGAAATAAGTCCCTACATGGCGAGGAGAACGAAAGCTTAACTGGCATCCGCGTCAGAGAGCTGAGTGAGTTTGTTGACTGACCGGGCCAGGCAAAGATGGAGATATTTATTGCGTTGACTCCATTATCCTGTATGGTAGTCGCCAGGAAATGTTGACCTTTAAATTTAAAATAAGTAAACGTGGGATGTCAAGTCAGTGGGTATTCAGATTTGACCATGATCATTATGATCATCATCTTCATCATGTTCTATTCGTTATCTTTATCTTCATCATCATCATCATTATGATGATTAACGTCATCAAAATCATCATCATCATTATCATCATCGTCATCATCATCATCATCAACATCATCACCTTCATCAGCAAATACCATTGATAAGTTTTTGTGATCATGATTCGCCATCTCACATGATCATTAGAATCTTGGAAAATAGACTCAGGGTGACATACAGATGAAAAGGTATAAGTGTTGATGGATTTTATTAATGGATGCGGATGTTACTGGTTGTTATGGATGTCACTGGTTGTTATGGATGTTACTTGTGGAGATGGATGTTACTGGTGGATATGGACTATGCTTGTAGAGATGGATATTATTAATGGATATTGATGTTACTTGTGGAGATGGATGTTACTTGTGGAGTTACTTGTGCAGATGGATGTTACTTGTGGAGATGGATTTTATTAATGGATATGGATGTTACTTGTGGAGATAGATATTACTTGTGGAGATGGATGTTATTAATGGATATGGATGTTACTTGTGGAGATGGATGTTATTAATGGATATGGATGTTACTTATGGAGATGGATGTTATTTGTGTAGATGGATGTTATTAATGGATATGGATGTTATTAATGGATATGGATGTTACTGATGGAGATGGATGTTATTTGTGTAGATGGATGTTATTAAAGGATATGAATCTTACTGATGGGTATGGATGTTATTTGTGTACATGGATGTTATTTGTGTAGATGGATGTTATTTGTGTAGATGGATGTTATTAATGGATATGGATGTTATTAATGGATATGGATGTTACTGATGGAGATGGATGTTATTTGTGTAGATGGATGTTATTAAAGGATATGAATCTTACTGATGGGTATGGATGTTATTTGTGTACATGGATGTTATTTGTGTAGATGGATGTTATTTGTGTAGATGGATGTTATTAATGGATATGGATGTTATTAATGGATATGGATGTTACTGATGGAGATGGATGTTATTTGTGTAGATGAATGTTATTTGTGTAGATGGATGTTATTAAAGGATGTGGATGTTACTGGTAGAGATATATGGTAAAGGGATATGGATCTTACTGGTGGAGATGGATGTTACTGGTGGAGACGGATGTTACTTGTGGAGATGGATGTTATTAGTTTTAGTTTAGTTTTTAGTTTTAGTTTAGTCGACGGATCAACATCACGGCATACGGGTGTACCCCATAAGTTATCAGTTCAGTTATCAGTTATCAGTTGGGGTATCTTCATTGCACTCCGGACATGTCCATAGGTGCTCAGATCCTCCCCCCAGCATATGCATCAGCGTCCGGTAGCTAATAGTGCCAGTTCTGTGTTGGTTGACTTGACCCCATAAGTGCTCAGGTCTACTCCTAACTCAAACCTGAGTCCGGAGCAACTCAGTTCAGTGCACGAACTCCGTAGCACTGGCGAGGATCCTGTTATTAATGGATATGGATGTTACTGGTGGATATGCCTTGGAGAGAGAAATATGAGAGGAGACCATAATATGATCATCATAAACAACTGCTTTCAATAACATCCTAGAAACCTGTGGACATGATGAAGCCTAAACACGATTTGAAACTTGAAGCAATAATTAGAATGTTGAACATTTTCTAATTGATGGTAAAGATATGAGAATAAGAAACAACATTATATTGGTAACAAATGTCATAAGAATTGACAACCAAATGAGAACTCTTCAACATATTCCACACTATGATAGATTGGGTTTTGTACTACCACTCGATCTATTCAATATGTCTAGTGAAGTAATAATGAGACCCGAACAAGACATTTAAAGATTATCAGCTGGTGGACACATGTGCGTCCAAGATGGCGACGCGATGTCTCGTTGTTCTTGGGGGAGACGCTGTTCAGTGTTTTTCTGTGGATTCCCTATGGAAATTCCCGTGAAATTCGTGTGGATAGTGTTTTTCCTTTGGATTATGTGATGTTATTTCGTGTTCGTTAATTGGAAGTGTTCAAAAGAAGCCACGGAAGGCAGGTGGTGGATGAAATTATGAGGGCAGCCGACAGATATTTGTTGGTTATGGTCTCGAGTTTCGCGACGGCAAGCTTTCTCTCTTTCGAGAGACAATGATTGCGGTCACCCGGCCAGTATGGTCACTGCCATAGAGGAAAGCAACGGCAAACTACCTCTTTATCTAGTTTATTATGATTCGCTTAAAGACTGATCATCGCAAGACAAGGACAGAGACATTAAAATTAGGAACATGGAACGTTAGGACGTTAAACAACGACGGAAAATTAGAGAACATAACACAAGAAATTCAAAGAGAAAAAATTAATATATTAGGTATGTGCGAAACGAGATGGACAGGAGCAGGCATCAAGATACATAAAGATTTTAAGATTATTTATTCTGGAGGTGAGGATCGACATAGGGGAGTGGCAATAATTTTGGACCGGAAAACATCAACGTCTGTTCAGGGATATTGGGCCGTGTCGGACAGAGTTCTACTAGTTAAATTGAGTGGCAGACCTTTTAACATAAATGTTATTCAAGTATATGCCCCAACAGGAGAGTCCAGTGAAGATAGTGTAGAGGAATTTTATAATGACATAGAGTCTGCCTTAAAGAAATGTAAAAGTTCAGAAATAAACATCATAATAGGGGACTTCAATGCAAAAGTAGGAAATCAAGGGGATGGATACACAGTAGGAAACTATGGTTTAGGAGAGAGAAATGAAAGAGGATACAGACTAGTAGAGTGGGCAAAAGAACAGGAAATGATTGTAGGAAACACCTGGTTCAAGCAACACCCTAGAAGATTATGGACCTGGAGGAGTCCTGATAGCAGGATTAGAAACCAGATTGACTACATTCTCATTAGCAGAAGATTTAGAAACGCGCTAACAGTAGCAAAAACAGTTCCCAGTGCTGATTGTTATAGTGACCACAGACTACTCACAGGAACATTGAGGATAAAGTTGAAGAAAGTCAAGTATACAACAGGGAACACTAAATATGATTTGTGTACATTGAGTAATGACAAGGAAATACAAAACAAATTCAACATAGAAGTACAGAACAGATTTGAAATATTGTCTGATCTAGAGATCCTATTCCAGGATGTGGATGATCAATGGGAAATGTTAAAGAATTCAATCAATGTGGCTGCAGAAAAAACTATTCCAAAATTAAAGAAGGTGGGTCGTAAGAAATGGATGACAGAGGAAATTTTACACTTAATGGAAACAAGAAGACTCAACAAAAATAATCCTGCCAAATATGAAGAAATTCACAGACAAGTCAGAATATTATGTAGGAAGGCAAAAGAATCATGGCTTGAGGAAAAGTGCTTAGAAATTGAAAAACAACACAACAGTCAAAATACCAAATTAGTGCACAAAAGGATTCAGGAACTTACTAATAAAAGAACAAGTACATCAACAGGCTGTATAAAAACTAAAGATGGCAAAGTCATAATAGAAAAAGATCAGATTCTACATGTATGGACAGATTATGTGAAAGACCTGTATAATGATAACAGAGAGGAACAGTATGCTATTAGATTTAATAATGAAGGACCAGCAATTTTAAAGATGGAGGTTCAAAATGTTCTTAAGCATATGAAAGCTGGCAAGGCCCCCGGTGCAGATAACATCACAACAGAAATGATTAGAGCTCTAGAAGAATTTGGACTAGAGCAAGTCACTATACTGCTGAACACATTATATGATACTGGAGATATACCTTCTGAATTATGTAATTCTGTATTTATTGCAATACCAAAGAAATCAGGAGCCTTAGAATGTGATCAACATAGAACAATTAGTGTAATGAGTCACATCACAAAGATTTTGTTACGAATTATCATGCAAAGAGTGAGGAAGAAAATACAACCTGAAATAGGGGAAGAATAATGTGGTTTTGTAGAAGGAAAGGGTACAGTAAATGCTGTGTATATGCTGCGAACAGTTATTGAACGTGCTTTAGAAGTAAACAAGGATATACATCTTTGCTTTATTGACTACACAAAGGCTTTTGATAGAGTTAGACATGTCAACATTGTGGATATGCTTGCAGATCTACAAATTGATGGGAAAGACATTAGACTTATAAAAAACATATATTGGAAACAACAAGCTGCCATAAGGATTGATAATGAAGTAGGACAACACCAACCTATTAAGAGAGGTGTTAGGCAGGGATGTGTAATGTCTCCAGATCTTTTTTCCCTATACAGTGAAAATATTTTCAGAAATGTAGAAGACCTAAATGGAATCAGCATTGGGGGACGAAACATAAATAACATTAGATATGCAGATGATACAGTATTGATTGCAGACAATGCACAAGATCTGCAACAATTAGTAGACGCTGTGGTTGTACACAGTGAGCAGCTGGGGTTGGAATTAAATTGTAGGAAGACACAGGTTATGGTCGTCACTAGGAAGAACGAAGTACCACAATGTAATATACAAGTAAATGGGAATATTCTTCAACAAGTGAATCGGTTCAATTATCTCGGAACAGTCATAACATCTGATGGCAGATGCCTTGAAGAGATTAGAACAAGAATCGCCATTGCGAAAGTAGCCTTTAGCAAGGTGAAAAACATTCTGACAAATAAAATGATGTCAATTGAAACGAGAAAAAGAGTGTTGAGGGGATACATAGAGCCTGTTCTTTTGTATGGATGTGAAACTTGGACAATGTGCAGTCAAGCAGAAAAACATCTGATGGCTGCAGAAATGTGGTTTCTGAGGAAAATGCAAAGAATACCATGGACAGACAGAAAAACCAATGAACAAGTACTACAAGAGACAAATGAAAATCGTAGATTGATTAGAGAAATTAGACGTAGACAGTCAAAATTCTTTGGACATGTTATGAGAAGAAATGGACTGGAGAACTTAGTGACAGCTGGCAAGATCGAAGGGAACAGACCAAGAGGAAGACCGAGAGGAAAATACCTGGATGGCTTGGCCACATGGCATGGACGAGACAGGAACACTGAGCTGATCCACGACTCTGGTGATCGAGTGAAATGGCGAATCATGACCGCCCACGCTTTCCGGCATGGCACATGATTGATTGATTGGACATATAAACAACCTGCGACATTTTGGTGGCATTGTTTTGATCGCGGACAGTGAACGCAGTTACAAAAAAATTATGGATATTATTGCAACAGAAAGCAGACCTCAGTCTGAATAACAGAAAAACAGAAATAGTTTTAATTACCAAGAAAAAATGTTTCCCAACGATATTAATTAATTAAAGTGAGTGGAAGTAGATTGAAACAGATCAGTGTTTTTAAGCATGAAGATATATAATAGCAAGCGGAAGATGTATTAATTGATTTAGTGCCAAACATAAAAGTATTTTTGGACCAAACATGGCGCGCAATGGGGACCAAGTATTATAAATGTAAATGTCCGTTCAACAAGTATTAAAATCGTGGAAGACACCAAGAGAAAAAACAAATAAAATAACATGATGACCCTGGTATGGCGAAATATCCTACTTCTGTCCACATGGCAGGTCACAAATGGCGATTTATTATCCTTAGGCACTGATTGGGTTCAGGAAGCTCAATGTAAACTAACCCAAGCCAAAGCAGGCTTTCCCAGGATGGATATTCTCTGCAGTAAATCTGTGTCAGTGGAGGTGTGGAAAATAGTCCTTAACAGCTATATCGAGCCAGCTCTGATGTACGAAAGTGGATCCTGAAAAATTAGCAGACTAACGAGGAATTATGTGAAATCTGTAGAGCTGTGGTTTGTTTTTAGAAGAATGATGAGGAGATCGTGTACAGGTAAAAAGCATAATGCATATATCTTGAAAGGCGTTAACTCACAAAGAGAATTGGTTAGTCGCATTAGAAGAAGCTATTTTGTTATCGTAGTAAGGAGGAGCCTCATTATCAGAAATGATTGGCAGTACATGATCATTATATGCCCTGCCAAAATGGGGTAGGCTTTCGTGTATCACCACAAATATCGGGCGTTGATAGTCTAGATCACATTTGTCAAACTCAAGGCCCGCGGGCCACATCAGGTCTGGCGTACAATCATATCAGGCCCGAGAGGTCTCAACCGACGTACAAATATATTTGGCCCGACAGAGAATTTTAGGCAAAAATATGTTTTAATGGCCACGATATAAAGTGCAAATCAAATTCTGTAATTAGCAGCCTTGCCGAATGATAGGTTACTTGAGAGCGTTCTCCCTTCGATCAGAATAAGCGAAAATAAAAGTTCTGTAGTGAGTGGATATTCGTCGTTATAGTGACCTAGCAACGTTCAGTTGCTCGTTTTGGTTTGGCGCATAAGAAAAGCTACGGCTAACCTGATATCAATCAAGCGTCTGTCGGTAGATGCACAAACATTTTTAATTCAAAGCTAGTCTTTAAAATGACCAAGAGAAAAGTTGATTCCGAAAACAGAGCCTTTCAAAGCCGCTGAGAGGCTGAATATATGTTTACTGATATTGGCGGTAAACCTGTGTGTCTAATTTGTTGAGATAATGTGGCTGTGTTCAAAGAATATAATCTGAGACGGCACTACGAGACTAAACATCAAGACAAGTTAAACAGCCTGAATGCTGTTTCGTAATCCATTTGCCATAGATGTGGAAACTGCATCTATAAATTTGCAGATGGAGTTAAGAGCTGCAGTGTAATGGGACACTAAAGGCGAAGTACGACACTGTGGGGCTCCACAGTTCACTCATTTCATTCCTGAAGAGATGCCCCGACTTCGTCTACATGCGGCTCAAGCCATGAGCATGTTTGGTAGCACATATTTGTGTAAGCAGCTGTATTCTGTGATGAAGATTAACAAAACATCACACAGGAGTTGTCCACTGATGAACACTTGCTAAGATTGATTTTCATCATGAGAATCTCAATGACACAGAACATTACTCCCGACATAAACGAATTTGTAGCTAAGAAAAGATGCCAAACATTGTGCTCTGACAAATTGACATAAGAGTGAAAATGTGTATACCAATGATTTTTTATTATTAAAACATTACTTCTCTTTTAATTTATATTAATGTTTAAAAAGGGTTTAATTTTCGGCTTATTGAATGTTTATCCTGGTCGGCCCGCAACCGTATGTGTGGTTTGAGTTTTGGCCCGCTGAGCGATTGAGTTTGACGCCCCTAGTCTAGATCAATTATCTTGATGATATTCCTCCACAGATCGCGGTCCTTGGTGGTCTAGATCAATTATCTTGATGATATTCAACTACAGACTTCGCTCATGGTTGGTCTAGTTCAATTATCTTGATAATATTCCTCCACAGACTTCGCTCATGGGTGGTCTGGATCAATTATCTTGATAATATTCCTCCACAGACTTCGCTCATGGGTGGTCTGGATCAATTATCTTGATAATATTCCTCCACAGACTTCGCTCATGGGTGGTCTGGATCAATTATCTTGATGATATTCCTCCACAGACTTCGCTCATGGGTGGTCTGGATCAATTATCTTGATAATATTCCTCCACAGACTTCGCTCATGGGTGGTCTGGATCAATTATCTTGATAATATTCCTCCACAGACTTCGCTCATGGGTGGTCTGGATCAATTATCTTGATGATATTCCTCCACAGACTTCGCTCATGGGTGGTCTGGATCAATTATCTTGATGATATTCCTCCACAGACTTCGCTCATGGTTGGTCTAGTTCAATTATCTTGATAATATTCCTCCACAGACTTCGCTCATGGTTGGTCTAGTTCAATTATCTTGATAATATTCCTCCACAGACTTCGCTCATGGTTGGTCTAGATCAATTATCTTGATAATATTCCTCCACAGACTTCGCTCATGGGTGGTCTGGATCAATTATCTTGATAATATTCCTCCACAGACTTCGCTCATGGTTGGTCTAGATCAATTATCTTGATAATATTCCTCCACAGACTTCGCTCATGGTTGGTCTAGATCAATTATCTTGATAATATTCCTCCACAGACTTCGCTCATGGGTGGTCTGGATCAATTATCTTGATAATATTCCTCCACAGACTTCGCTCATGGTTGGTCTAGATCAATTATCTTGATAATATTCCTCCACAGACTTCGCTCATGGGTGGTCTGGATCAATTATCTTGATAATATTCCTCCACAGACTTCGCTCATGGTTGGTCTAGATCAATTATCTTGATAATATTCCTCCACAGACTTCGCTCATGGGTGGTCTGGATCAATTATCTTGATAATATTCCTCCACAGACTTCGCTCATGGGTGGTCTGGATCAATTATCTTGATAATATTCCTCCACAGACTTCGCTCATGGGTGGTCTGGATCAATTATCTTGATAATATTCCTCCACAGACTTCGCTCATGGGTGGTCTGGATCAATTATCTTGATAATATTCCTCCACAGACTTCGCTCATGGGTGGTCTGGATCAATTATCTTGATAATATTCCTCCACAGACTTCGCTCATGGGTGGTCTGGATCAATTATCTTGATAATATTCCTCCACAGACTTCGCTCATGGGTGGTCTGGATCAATTATCTTGATAATATTCCTCCACAGACTTCGCTCATGGTTGGTCTAGATCAATTATCTTGATAATATTCCTCCACAGACTTCGCTCATGGGTGGTCTGGATCAATTATCTTGATAATATTCCTCCACAGACTTCGCTCATGGGTGGTCTAGATCAATTATCTTGATAATATTCCTCCACAGACTTCGCTCATGGGTGGTCTGGATCAATTATCTTGATAATATTCCTCCACAGACTTCGCTCATGGGTGGTCTGGATCAATTATCTTGATAATATTCCTCCACAGACTTCGCTCATGGGTGGTCTGGATCAATTATCTTGATAATATTCCTCCACAGACTTCGCTCATGGGTGGTCTGGATCAATTATCTTGATAATATTCCTCCACAGACTTCGCTCATGGGTGGTCTGGATCAATTATCTTGATAATATTCCTCCACAGACTTCGCTCATGGGTGGTCTGGATCAATTATCTTGATAATATTCCTCCACAGACTTCGCTCATGGTTGGTCTAGATCAATTATCTTGATAATATTCCTCCACAGACTTCGCTCATGGGTGGTCTGGATCAATTATCTTGATAATATTCCTCCACAGACTTCGCTCATGGGTGGTCTGGATCAATTATCTTGATAATATTCCTCCACAGACTTCGCTCATGGTTGGTCTGGATCAATTATCTTGATAATATTCCTCCACAGACTTCGCTCATGGTTGGTCTGGATCAATTATCTTGATAATATTCCTCCACAGACTTCGCTCATGGTTGGTCTAGATCAATTATCTTGATAATATTCCTCCACAGACTTCGCTCATGGGTGGTCTGGATCAATTATCTTGATAATATTCCTCCACAGACTTCGCTCATGGGTGGTCTGGATCAATTATCTTGATAATATTCCTCCACAGATCTTGATTCTTGGTGATCTAGTTCAATTATCTTGATATTCCTTCATATATCTCGGTCCTTGGTGATCTAGATCAATTATCTTAATATTCCTCCTCATATCTAGGTCTTGGATTTGTCTAGATCAGTTATCTTGTTGATATTCCTCTACAGACTTCGCTCATAGGAGGTCTAGATCAATTATATTGATATTCTTCCACAGATCTCGGTCGTTGGTGGTTTAGATCAATTATATTAACTACAACATATCCAGGCGAACCTTCTGGCCTAGAGAGGCAACAGTGGAAGATAAACTCTATGGACCACTGAGTGAACTAAAAAAAAAAAAGACTGTTAGATTCATACAAGAGACAACATTGCAGTTATAAACATATTTCAGGCGAACGAAAGAAGAAGAAGAAGAATTATATTAATGATATTCTTCCACAGATCACCGGTCGTTGGTGGTCTAGATAATTTATCTTGATGATATTCCTTCACAGAACTCGGTCCTGGGTTTGTCTAGATCAGTTATCTTGATGATATTCCTTCACAGAACTCGGTCCTGGGTTTGTCTAGATCAGTTATCTTGATGATATTCCTTCACAGAACTCGGTCCTGGGTTTGTCTAGATCAGTTATCTTGATGAAATCTCTCCACTTCGCCATCTAAGGCAATCCAGCATCGTTTCTCTCATTCTGCCTCTGTCTCTTCTACCGCTGATCTTTCCAGTCGCCACGATATTTTCCAATCCTTCTATTCTGAATCATCATTATCATTATGTGCCATGTCGATAAGCGTGTGCAGTCATGTTTCGCCATCTCACACGATCACCAGAGTCGTGGATCAGCTCTGTATTCTTGTCTCGACCATACCACGTTGCCAAGCCATCCGGGTATTTACTTCTCTGCCTTCTCCATGTTCTTTCCCCCTCTATCTTGTCAGTTGTCATCAAGTTCTCCAAATTATGTATTTTCATAACGTGCCCAAAAATCGTAACTGTCTAAGTGTAATTGCTGTAATCAGTTTACGTTTTTCATTTGTTTCTTGTGGGACGTGGGCATTGGTTTTTCTGTCTGTCCATGGTATTCATTGCATATTCCCCTTTTTCTCGTTTTCTATTTTCTTTTCACGACAAATAGTAGCCACTGATTTGTTTTTGACACTGTTTTTTTTTTTTAACATATTATCTTCCGCAGGTACACACTTAGTGCATGAAGTTAACATTTGCAGTGAAGAGCACAAATTTGGATGCAGAAGTGGGGACTATATTTCCATAACAGAATTGGCATGCGGCAGCAGAAGTAGTTGCGGACATAACGTCAACAAGACGTTGTTTGGGTTGTGTCAAGGCCAGCAGACGTGTTCCAACTTGAACATTGGTCAGATACTTACGTCACAGTGTAGACAGAACGTCACTGAGGACTCCTTGCTGCTTGTGAAGTTTACCTGTCTTCCAGGTAGGACGTTTATTTATTTACAATAATAGTTTCTGACTCAGAACTGATCTATGTAAATATGAAATAGAGATTTTATCATAAAGATATGTTTGTTATCATTAAATAAAAATACTAATGTCAGCTTTCCGTATTACTTATAGCCAATTATACCAGCATCAGCTTTTTACTTTACTTGGAGTCAACAAAGTACTAATACTACTTTTGGATGAAACTGGGCCTAACATACTGGTTCCCAGAACAAAAGGTCATAAACAATTTTAACATATTGTCTAATGTTTACGGAGGTCCACTGCAATGAGTCCCCACTTGCTATCGTGAAAACTGACAACCTGGCCAATGATCGACGTCACTTGTTTATTTGGGCGTGCTTCGGGACACAGCATAAAGCTGAATCCAGTCAAAGACACACACATTATTTTAACTTCAGCGAACCATGACCCTACTCAACCGCCATGGGGTAGCCCTAGAAACAGACTTAACTGCAGGCGTACACATCAAAGGCAAAAATGACGTGCTGAAGTTGGGTGTGTCTCCAATAGCGCAGCGTCGCTGTCCACGCACACATATACATCCTTTTTCCGGCGATTCTAATGTCGAAGAAGAAAAAAATTGTTTGCATATCCTTTACAGGATATTGATGTCAACATCAGCATCTTTCAGCTGATTGTTGATTTCTTGGCAAGATTACGCTCAGTAGTTTGCCGTTGCTTTCTGAGCGGCTGGCTCACATACCCCGTAAGTTACCGACGCGATTCGAGCCACTGCTGATTCTTACCGTCGTCACGTTACTTACGAGAGTATACGAGATTACGGAGAAAGGTCGCTAACCTCTAGGCCAGGAAGCTGGCTAAAGTCGAAGAAAAGTAGTTAAAAGGATACACGTATTGTTTGGCACCCATAGAAGTAGTGTAAAGAATTAGTGACTAGGGAAAGCACTAGACAACATAAAAATTGAAAGCTATAGTTGCCGACCGGGATTCGAACTTGTCACCTCCAAATGACGACAACGCCTCGCTGCAGGAGCAAGTGTACTTTGACTTATGACGCCAGACAATTCGTGTGTATTTATTTATAAACTGTCTTAATGTGCTCAAAGAGTTCCCCAATTAGTATTTCATAAGGAGACACGTTACCACCTCCCCATTTCTCCTGGCGCCGTTTCCTAGCATGCTCGGACGTCTACCGTTAGATATTAGTTACAACACACTGCCCACTATATCACAGTCAGACTCCGGCTTAGGGGTAGTACACGCGGATTCACAATCCCGACATCCCGGGCTCGAAGTCAGCCACAGGCTGTTTGGGAGCAGATCGCTTGCGTTGATTTTCACAAAGGTATGAGCGTCGGTCGTTCAGAGAGTTATATCATAGTGTGGTCAAGACAGGTTAAGCACGTGATCGTATAGGACCCAAGTCTCCGCGTTGTTATAAACATACTTTATTGGCCGAATAGTTATACTACAGCATACATGATGGTAGACTCCCTGCCCGGTGTTGACATGTCTTCTCGCTGGCCCCAAGTGACGTGTGTGTTCTCCTAGATACACTTCTTCATTCGTGCACACACGTTCACTATGGTTTTCCCCCTAGTCAAGGAATGCGCAGCATTCCTTAACTCTTTACTCCTAACCTAATTCCCTCACTGTTACAGTTATGGCACACTCATTCATTCATTCAGTAGCACGTCCTTTGCAGAACCTCGCTCCCATAACAACCTTCCGGAAAACCTCTCGATTTCCCACGTCCGATACACCCATCTGGAAATCATCCGCTACATCCTGCACATCTTTGGCCTTCCTCTCCCTCTCTTCCCAGCATATATCCTTCCATAATTGTTCTCTTCAAACTTTCGTGACGTTTCAAGTTATCAAAATATTTCAATTTTCTTTGTTTTGTCGTCTTTAATATTCAGCTCTTGAAGTATGGATGCATTTGTTCTTTTCTTTATCCAAAATATTCTTAGAACTTGTCTATAACATTTATATTCAAAGACATGTTCAGCTTGTTTAGTAAGTGTCCAGGTCTCACAGGCGGATGTTGCAATGGGAAAGATGCATGCTCTTAAAAATCTAATTTTTGTACTTCTATCTGTCCCACTCCACAATTTATTCAGTTGTTTTAGTCTTTGATTAGCAATGGACATTTTAATTTCTTTCATTGTGTCACCATTGTTGGTAATCAATGACCCAAGATATTCAAAATATTCCACCACCTCAAATTTTTCCTCATTGACATATATTACTTTCTCCATAGTAGTTTCATCTGTATGCATTAACTTTGTTTTTGCTATGTTAAGATATAAATTGTGATTTTCACTATTCACTTGGGTTGAGGTTATTAGGTTTTCTATACAATTCTGTGTTGTGGATAGCAATACTGTATCATCAGCATATCGAATCTCTGGTATGTCATGACCACATATTTTTAGGACAACATATTGATCCCTGTTTATATCATCTCTGACATTTCTCATTATATTTTTGGCGTACAGGCTAAACAAATATGGGGACAACATACAATCTTGACGGACTCCTTGTCTGATGTCAAACCAATCTGATGTCTCACCATCAATTCTAACTGCTACCTGTTGGTCTAGATAGAGCATTTTTATGAGTTGTATTACATGTGACGGAAAGCCCATATTCCTCATGATTTCCCAAAGTTTCTGATGTTGTGCACAATCAAATGCCTTTGAATAATCCACAAAACATGAGAATAGGTTTACATTAAATTCTCTGCACTTTTATATTATTAAACGTATTTTGAGTATGTGATCTCTTGTTCTTCTTCCTTGTCTAAATCTAGCTTGAACCACATTTCTTCTTCCATTTTCTTACGAAGTATTCCCATTATAATTTTTAGTAGAATTTTACTTGCATGACTGATCAGAGCAACAGTCCTATATTGGTGCATAATTTCAGGTTTGCCCTTTTTTGGTATTGGAATGAAGATAGTTCTCTTCCAATCTTTTGGCCATATACAATATTTCCATATCTTTTTACATAATGCGTGATAGATGTGTGTGCTTTCTTCTCCTCCCGCTTTGATTAGCTCAGCTGGTATATCATCACATCCAGGTGATTTACCATTCTTAAGGTTCTTTATTGCCCATGCAATTTCATCTAATGAGGGTTCAGATTCTGTCTCTGCTGTCATTGATTCATGTATCTCATGCATTTTCTTACTGCCATTCATATCATGCATTCCACTGCAGTATTCTTGCCAACTTTCTAGAATTTGTTTAGATAATGTTAAGGTATTTCCCAACTTGTCACAGATAACATAGCGTATAGTATGCTTCACCTTGCTGTTATTGGATTCACCTCCTTTAATGACACACTACTGAATGTAAATTGTCTAGAAAATCACAAAGCAGCCAATGGACGTTGGAGTTGATTGCGACGTTCTGTAAAGGACATCAAACTGTCATTTTTCAACGGTAGCACAGTGATTACCATAGAACATTAGTGACCAACCACTATGCCTACCATAGAACATTAGGGACAAACCACAGTGACAAACCATTGTGTCTACCATAGGGCAGCAGTGACAAACCACTGTGTCTACCATAGGGCAGTAGTGACAAACCACTGTGTCTAACATAGAACATTAGTGACAAACCACTGTGTCTACCATAGGGCAGTAGTGACAAACCACTTGTGTACCATAGAACATTAGTGACAAACCACTGTGTCTACCATAGGGCATTAGTGACAAACCACTGTGTCTACCATAGAACATTAGTGACAAACCACTGTGTCTGCCATAGGGCAGTAGTGACAAACCACTGTGTCTACCATAGGGCAGTAGTGACAAACCAATTGTGTACCATAGAACATTAGTGACAAACCACTGTGTCTACCGTAGAACATTAGTGACAAACCACTGTGTCTACTATCGGACAGTAGTGATAAACCACTGTGTCTACCATAGGGCAGTAGTGGCATACCACTGTGTCTACCATAGGGCAGTAGTGACAAACCAATTGTGTACCATAGAACATTAGTGACAAACCACTGTGTCTACCGTAGAACATTAGTTACAAACCACTGTGTCTACTATCGGACAGTAGTGATAAACCACTGTGTCTACCATATGGCAGTAGTGGCATACCACTGTGTCTACCATAGGGCAGTAGTGACATACCACTGTGTCTACCATAGGGCAGTAGTGACAAACCACTTGTGTACCATAGGGCAGTAGTGACAAACCACTGTGTCTACCATAGGGCAGTAGTGACAGACCACTGTGTCTACTATCGGACAGTAGTGGCAAACCACTGTGTCTACCATAGAACATTAGTGACAAACCACTGTGTCTACCATAGAACATTAGTTTAAACCAGTGTGTCTACCATAGAACATTAGTGACAAACCACTGTGTCTACCATAGAACATTAGTCACAAACCAGTGTGTCTACTATCGGACAGTAGTGACAAACCACTGTGTCTACCATAGAACATTAGTGACAAACCACTGTGTCTACCATAGGGCAGTAGTGACAAACCACTGTGTCTACCATAGGGCAGTAGTGACAAACCACTTGTGTACCATAGAACATTAGTGACAAACCACTGTGTCTACCGTAGAACATTAGTGACAAACCACTGTGTCTACTATCGGACAGTAGTGACAAACCACTGTGTCTACCATAAGGCAGTAGTGGCATACCACTGTGTCTACCATAGGGCAGTAGTGACATACCACTGTGTCTACCATAGGGCAGTAGTGACAAACCAATGTGTCTACCATAGGGCAGTAGTCACACACCACTGTGACTACTATCGGACAGTAGGGACAAACCACTATGTCTACCATGGGGCAGTAGTGACAAACCAGTGTGTCTACCAATAGGGCAGTAGTGACAAACCACTTGTGTACCATAGAATATTAGTGACAAACCACTGTGTCTACCATAGAACATTAGTGACAAACCACTGTGTCTACCATAGAGCATTAGTGACAAACCACTGTGTCTACCATAGAACATTAGTGACAAACCACTGTGACTGCCATAGAACATTAGTGACAAACCACTGTGTCTATCATAGAACATTAGTGACAAACCACTGTGTCTATCATAGAACATTAGTGACAAACCACTGTGTCTATCATAGAACATTAGTGACAAACCACTGTGTCTATCATAGAACATTAGTGACAAACCACTGTGTCTACCATAGAACATTAGTGACAAACCACTGTGTCTACCATAGGGCAGTAGTGACAAACCAATGTGTCTACCATAGGACAGTAGTGACATACCACTGTGTCTACCATAGGGCAGTAGTGACAAACCACTTGTGTACCATAGAACATTAGTGACAAACCACTGTGTCTACCGTAGAACAATAGTGACAAACCACAGTGTCTACTATCAGACAGTAATGACAAACTACTGTGTCTACCATAGAACTTTAGTGGCAAACCACAGTGTTTACCATAGAACATTAGTGACAAACCACTGTGTCTACCATAGAACATTAGTGACAAACCACTGTGTCTACCATAGGGCAGTAGTGAAAAACCAATGTGCCTACCATAGGGCAGTAGTGACAAACCACTGTGTCTACTATAGGGCAGTAGTGACAAACCACTTTTGTACCATAGAACATTAGTGACAAACCACTGTGTCTACCGTAGAACAATAGTGACAAACCACAGTGTCTACTATCAGACAGTAATGACAAACTACTGTGTCTACCATAGAACTTTAGTGGCAAACCACAGTGTTTACCATAGACCATTAGTGACAAACTACTGTGTCTACCATAGAACATTAGTGACAAACCACTGTGTCTACCATAGGGCAGTAGTGACAAACCAGTGTGTCTACCATAGGGCAGTAGTGACATACCACTGTGTCTACCATAGGGCAGTAGTGACAAACCACTTGTGTACCATAGAATATTAGTGACAAACCACTGTGTCTACCATAGAACATTAGTGACAAACCACTGTGTCTACCATAGGGCAGTAGTGACAAACCAGTGTGTCTACCATAGGGCAGTAGTGACATACCACTGTGTCTACCATAGGGCAGTAGTGACAAACCACTGTGTCTACCATAGAGCATTAGTGACAAACCACTGTGTCTACCATAGAACATTAGTGACAAACCACTGTGTCTGCCATAGAACATTGGTGACAAACCGCTGTGTCTACCATAGAACATTAGTGACAAACCACTGTGTCTACCATAGAACATTAGTGACAAACCACTGTGTCTACCATATAACATTAGTGACAAATCACCGTGTCTACCATAGAACATTAGTGACAAACCACTGTGTCTACCATAGAACATTAGTGACAAACCACTGTGTCTACCATAGAACATTAGTGACAAACCACTGTGTCTACCATAGATTATTAGTGACAAACCACTGTGTCTACCATAGAACATTAGTGACAAACCACTGTGTCTGCTATAGAACATTAGTGACAAACCACTGTGTCTATCATAGAACATTAGTGACAAACCACTGTGTCTACCATAGGGCAGTAGTGACAAACCACTTGTGTACCATAGAACATTAGTGAAAAACCACTGTGTCTACCGTAGAACATTAGTGACAAACCACTTGTGTACCATAGAACATTAGTGACAAACCACTGTGTCTACCGTAGAACATTAGTGACAAACCACAGTGTCTACCATAGGACAGTAGTGACAAACCACTGTGTCTACCATAGAACATTAGTGGCAAACCACAGTGTCTACCATAGAACTTTAGTGACAAACCACTGTGTCTACCATAGAACATTAGTGACAAACCACTGTGTCTACCATAGAACATTAGTGACAAACCACTGTGTCTACCATAGAACAATAGTGACAAACCAGCGTGTCAACCAAATGACATAGTGCCAAACTACTGTGTCTAACATCGGACATTTTTGACGAGCTCGCTTGTATACCATAGGACTGTAGTGACAAACCACTGTATATACCATAGGACAGTAGTTACAAACCACTGTATATACCATAGGACAGTAGTTACAAACCACTGTATATACCATAGGACAATAGTGACAAACCAGGGCGTTTCTCTTAAACAGTACTGACAAACCAGTGTGATTACCTAAGACAGTAGTGACAAACAAGCGTGTGTGTGCCATTAGTCAGCAGTGACAAATCAGCGTGTTTACCACAACACAGTAGTGACACTGTGTTGTCCATAGAACAGTACTGACACACCCAGACTTCTAATGACAGTAATACTCTGCATTTTGTTGAATCACATCTTGCAGGAGCCGCCACCTTATGTCGTGCCAACATTTGCGCGAACTCCAGCCAGGGACTGGCCTGCCCAGACGGAAGCCTGGTCCACATCCGAGGCTTGACCTGTGGTTCCGTGATCGCCAAATGCTCTCTGGGCACCTACACTGGCATCTATTATACCTGTGAAGGGGTGAATCGCTGTGAAGCACCTGGTCTCAAATCATTGCTGTCATCAAATTGCCAGAACGAGATAGAATGGAAGAGAAGTGTCATTGTCCAGTACTTCTGCGTTCCTGGTAAGTATTGTCTATTAAGATCACAGCAATTACTACGAGCTTCAAATTAAAACCTAATTTTTTTTCGGAAAGGGGTGGGGGTGGATATATTTTGAAAAAGTAAAGAAAACAGTTATCATTTTTTTTATGTCGTCACCAATGCACTCAATGCAAGTCCTCCAGCACCGATAAAATCCTTGGATTCCTGTAGAAACGAATTATCTTGATCGTGTGTGTAACCACTCTGGTGTCACTACTCGCTGTGCCTGACCAGATCTTAAATATTCTGTCCCAAAAGGTACGTCGTTTTGAAACTTCTACTACACCCATGCACTTATTTGGACTGACAGGAATGCGTCGCCATACTGGACCTTCATTCGCCAATGAATTTCTGTAGGTTTCACTACTTCACTGATCAAAAAATGGATACCAGAACGCTGCTCCTCTTTGGAGCATGTGAAAAGTGGGGTGACCATCTTTAAACTGTCTTTATGACGTCACCATGTTCGTCTGCACCGTGATACCACATGCTTAACACTCTTGACATCCTTAACAACAATTTTGATAGGTTACGTGAAAATGGCACGGTTATTGTAATGTCTATCACACTGTTCGCCGGTCTCTCTGGCTGTGGGGTTACAACACTTTCTCTCTGTAATCCCGTTTATCACGCAGAGTCTCGCAGCGGAGCGAGAACTGAGGTGGTTCGACCCCCGCTCGTGACTTGCGGATACTGAGCCGGCCGCTCAGAAAGCAATGGCAAACTACTGAGCGTAATCTTGCCAAGAGATCAACAGACAGCTGAAAGATGCTGCTGTTGACAGCTAAGTCCTGTAAAAGGATACGCAAAACATTTACATCACACTGTTCAGGTTTTCATGTTGCACGGCTTGGGGCAGATTGAGTATATAGCGCCATATTGTATAGACCAGGGGTCACCAAACTACGGCCCGCGGGCCGGATCCGGCCCGTGACGTCATTTCATACGGCCCGCCGTCGGTTCTCGAACTTGCTTGATATAACGTATGGAACACGAGACGTTGTGAGACAATTTAAATGTAAATATTATGTTTAGAATAATAGGAGATCTTTACACGTGCGGAGACCTCCTGGCTTCTATGTGTCTCAAATTTACTATTTTCAATTATGAATTATTGTATCCAGATTTTCTTGTTTATTGTAATGTTTGCTTATTTCGCGCCATCCCAAGTCCTTTCCCGACTCGTTGTAGTGCCGCCTACGCTCTGATGTTACCATGGTTTCCATGGTAACACACACACACACACACACGCACACATCTTTCCCTCCCCCAGATGCGTCCACCTGTCAACACAGGTCTGCTGCTCAAGAACTATTTACTTCTTTTTGCCTGTTATCCATTTTATAGGTATGTCACATGGATTTCTTTGACAGTGATAGGTAAGTGACCTACAAGTGTGAAAAGAGGCAATAAAGTAACAAACATAGCATAAAAATGCTATCGAAATCTCGTGTTATTACGAAAATATTAGTTAGTTTAGTTTAGTTTAGTTTAGTTTAGTCGACTTATCAACATCACGGCACACGAGTGTAACCCATAAGTGCTCAGTTCTACTCCTAACTCAAGCCTCAGTCCGGAGAATATCAGCTTAGTGCACGAATTCCGTAGCATCGGCGAGGTCCCTGAAATACTTTGGGTAGAATTGTAACTCGAAATTTTGCCCGGGCAGCGCCGTTAGGCTACTCTTTTCCGATGTACAACTGCCAAGGGATTTTTAACGTGCGCAACAATACACACGGGTGTCACTACCCAGAGACCAGGGGAAATTTTGTTACTAGAAGTCACGTGAAAAATTCCGGCCCTCACCGGCGCTTGAACCCGGGACCTCCAGCACTCGAGGCGGACACCATACCTTGAGACCACTCAGCTCCCCAGAGACAGACAGACAGACAGACAGACAGACAGACAGACAAACAGACAGACAGACAGACAGACAGACAGACAGAGAAAACATTTGAAAGTAATTCTCTTGATTGGATGCAGCAATTCTAAACCAAACATTGATGATATTTTGAAAGCCAAATATCAGTTTCACACATCTCACTAACCTTATTTGCTGCTTTGTTTGTGAGATTCGGATATGTGCACACTAGGTCTGTCTGGTGTAACTATCTTTCTGCTAACTGTCGTGTCTTCCTTTAAAGTGTCGTCCCTGGAGTGAGGAGAGTCAACACCCACATTATAATTTTTCTTTCCTATCAATATAATGGAGAATCCACCAGATTCCGTCCAACACACTCCATCAGCCCATGGACACCTTTTCCTATCACTCTCTCACTGTCGTACTATGCCCCCTCTCATACTTCCCCAACGCAACATATTCAACAACTCTTGCTTCTAAAAATTAATACAGATTAATTTATTAAAAGAAAAGTGTAACGTATATGAGACGTGTATGCGAAGAAAATGTGTGATGTGTTCTATAATGTGTGTAGGATCGGACTCTCAGATAATAGCATAGTCAGTTCATCCTTGCAAGGACACACCACAGCACGTTAAGTCAGAACAAGTCCACTTCACCCGGTACTGTATCTCTCCTGCCGGACACCGACTGTCATCTGTAGCCACCTGGTAATCCATCTTCCTGATCATCCGAAATAGATACTGTTTGTAAATTACAGCTGATCATGGACCGGTTGCCCAATGCACATAATTTCCTATCGTTCTTAAAGAATGCACAAGTCCTTTGTAGTGAGTATTTAGGTATCACTGTTATTGTTAATATACTTGAACCTAACTAGTATCTATCTAGGTTCAGGTATCATGTCTTTTGAACTTTTTCACTAGAATATATCACACCATGTGACTATTATATTTTAATGTTCTTGTTTATGTACTAATGTTCTTATGCTGTGTGATGCATCAGCAAGCATCACCCATCTTAGGTGAACCATCTTTCTTCTCGGACGTTATTCCTTTTTTTTTTTTAAAGAAACATTTTTGTGTCCAACTGGTGTTATGTCTAATTGACGTTGCACTTCATCAAACCCAGTGTTGAACTTCCTCGTAACTGGTATGGAACCTTATGCAAACTCGCCTCATTCCGGGATGGCTGCTACACTTTGCCATAACGACACATGCTAGTTAATTTTAAATTAATCTAACACTGTAGAGCTCTCCCACAAACACGTCCATCCTAATCCACGGTTTTGGTCAACACTCATTGTCCCCAAATCAGGTTTTTCAAACAGCCTAAAATTGGTCACGTGACGGTATTCTTTATGTCCACACAGGTGTTATTTGGGCATATCATCCATTGTCAAGAATCTATCCTCCCTGGCTCAATCAATGTCAGAGGTGTCATCACTTGTTTTGACTCCCACAACAAGCTAGCGAGTTCCTGTATGCTCCCAACAACGGGTTTCCACAACAAACCGCCAATCTTCTGTTGAGTGGTGACAACTACAGCCGTCATTTTGCTTAATGTCCGGAAACTCTCAATGACAGACGGACTGTTTTCTCCCGAGCTGAGTACTTCCGCTTAAATCCGACCTGTTTATGAACTGTCAAAGTGGTGTATAGATTCATCTCACTTACTTCCAAATGTTCCCATTTTGTCGACCCCATGTAAACACGTGCAGCTGCAACTTTTGACCGTCCTGGGGATTTTGACATCCAATTTGTTTTTTCTGTTAGTTAAAATAGTTTTGGCTTTGCAGATAGGCCGGTTAATCAGAAAGTCTCTATAGTAATCAACTGGTTAAACGCGGTGTTTTATTTTTGTGACACTAACGTCGCCTTCTTTGATAACTTTTTTTTTTCAGTGAATAAATATGTTGGTTGTATTTGTTTTTTGTGCATTGCACGCCGCTCACCCATGGTTAACTTAGTGTTTCCTCTTTTCCCCCAGAGATTTCGTTCTGGCTTGCAAGTATTGTTAAAGTTAGTTGCATATCCTATACAGGACGTTTGCAATCAACATCAGCATTTCTTGCTGTTGTTGATGTCTTGGCAAGTTTACTTTCAGTAGTTTGTCATTGTTTTCTGAACGACCGGCACCCATACCATAGCGTAAAAAAACCAGCGCAACGCGGTCTGCTGCCAAATTGCGCTTAGCTGTGTTTCAAACGCGGGTATACGGAATTACGAAGCGCGTCTGTAAGACCTTCGCCACGGAGACGGTGCAAGTATTGTACAGAATGAGTATCCGGCCCGCGCACGTCATTTTTGTCAGTTATCCGGCCCGCCGTGTGAAAAAAATGTGGTGACCCCTGGTATAGACCAATCGGTGGATGTGGTCAGAGTCACACTGGCGGCCTTGACTTTAAATGATATTCCTGGTATTCATATTTAGGTTGCGAGGACCCGGGAGACAAAGTTAACATTACGAGGGTAAGTTAATAAGTAAGCCACAAATGGATGTAGTAAAATAACTAAATATGATAACAACTTGAAACCGGTTTATTTTTATACATACATTGTCCCTTTATTTCTCAACATAATTTCCATCATCATTGATGTTCTTATCCCATCGTTTTATCAGTCCTCCCAAATCGGCTTCATAAAACTGCGTGCTCTTTTTTTTTTTCTAAACCACGTTTTCACTTCACATTCAACTTCGGCGTCATTCGCGAAATGTCTCCCGCCAAGGTGGGTTGTCAGTGTTTATGCTGACAAATGTTTGTCCCGTAAATAGGTGCATAGTGGTTTGTCACTACTGCCCTATGGTAGACGCAGTGGTTTGTCACTAATGTTCTATGGTAGACACAGTGGTTTGTCACTAATGTTCTATGGTAGACACAGTGGTTTGTCACTACTGCCCTAGAAGAAAAAGTTACGAGGGCTAGTCAATAAGTAAGTCACACAGTTCTGTGGAATGGCCGATAAATTAAAACTAAGAACGCAGTTCCATGCAACCGGTTTGGAGGACTGATAAAACGATGGGATAAATGCATCAATGCTGGTAGAAATTATGTTGATAAATAAAGGGACAATGTATGTATAAAAATAAACTGGTTTCAAGTTGTTCTCATGTGTAGTTATTTTTCTACAACCGTTTGTGACTTATTTATTAACTTACCCTCGTAAAAATGTCACCTCGGTGGGGATTCGACGACATGGCCACATGACCGGCAAGCGAGCTCGCTAGCCACTATACCACCACGGTTACCGCACATAAAATACTTGACTTTTGTTGTTGGCCGAGTGTTCTATATGTTGTTAATCGCTAATGCCACTGGTAGAAGATGCAAAACTTAGAGGCAACCAAGCAAGGAATGATCGATGATTGTAAGGATTAAAATCCAAGCCGTATAGCTCTAAAAGGGACTCCAAAAGAGATTGGAGTTCACAACGAAAACTCTCCTGTCTAATTTTCAAAGATGAGATCGTAAGAAGAAGCAGAAGAAGTGTACTGGTTATATTAGCTGTGAAGCGTTAATAGTAAGGACACAAGTAGTCATTCTGTTCAAGTCCTCCGCGTTGTATGCAGAACATGAGTTAAGCCTAAGCATCAAAGTACACTGGAAACCGTGGTAGGGTAGCTGCTAGACGCGCGTATTCCGTAGCGGTGGTCTTGGGTTTGATGCGCATCCGGGCGGTTTTGAATGTTAAACAATGGACCTAGACTCACAGGTGGACCCAGTGTAAAATGTGTACCAGGGAATATGTTGGGAAGTACGGGCGGCCGGTGTGATACCGAACATATCAGCCACTGAGCGCCGTTTGGTCTGTACAAGTATGGGTCTGGCTCCACCTGGCGAATGCGCCTGTATAAGAATGGGTCTAGCTCCACTTGGCGAATACGCCTGGGGTGTGCAAAATGGTAGTTGACTTGTCTTGTGGTCAATGTACTTATATACTGTACAAGCCGAATGGATGAGAGCGTTCGTTCTTAAACATCCTGTGGGCTGAGGCCGAAGTAGTAGTTTCAACTCCTACATCGGTCAGCTGGACTAACATCTTGACTTCTCGTCCTTGACTTGGGGACGTAAATTACAAGTACCTGTAATTACAAGCAATCCACGCAAACATCAGGCCAGTGCACTAGAAGTAGTAAAACGTGTATGAACTACGCTTGAGTTCAAAGCGAGCGAAAGCAAAAATAAAATAAAATACGGTAATAAATAAATACATAAATGCTGTACATAGACACTCCCTAATTTTCTGTTTTAGACTAGAAATGTTGGACTCGATTCGCCGCCTAAATCAGCTAATATTGACGTCACTAGCCATGTTTAACACAAAAGGGTTTCATGCATTGAAGAGTCACGTTTTACCGTGACAGTGACGCACTCTGAAGCTACAGTAATCAACTGTTACCATTTTGAATGGATTACATAAAGCCTGACCAGTGTCACAACTCGGGTGGCGTGGCTAGTGGGCTGGTCTACCCACCGTGGTCGTGTGTTCGAATCCCAAGATGGAGAACGAGTTTTAATAAAACTGACCCAGCTCAAAATGTGTACTAGGAAATATTCTAGACAGTAAAGGCGGCCGCTGTGATGTTGATCACATTTCTCATTGAGTGCTGATTGGTCTATAAAATTATATACCCAATAAGAATACATGAGTAGACAATGACCCTTGACCTTTTACTGTACAAGGGCAGGCATAACTTAGATTTTGATATCGTTAAAAACAACTAAGGTATATACAAGTTTAAATATCAAAAGATGTAACATGTTTTAATGAAATAATTCAGACTGTAAATATGCGGAAAAAAATATTGAATACAGTGACCAGCAGAATATTGTGTTTGTATATCAGGAAAAAAGCTTTTGACAGAGTCGATTTATATAAATGATGGACCATCCCTGAAGACCACCGAATACGAGAACAATTGATAGAAAACATCATGGCCATGTACCACTGGAACAAAAGAACACTGGAAGGTATATCAGATATGTTCACAGTCAATACAGGAGTGAGAAGGGATGTGTGCTCCCTCCTCTGCTATTTAATATTTGCATAGACAGCATATTCAAAGTAGCAAATCTTAACAGAATAGATTCGGAAAATTTCGATCTCTACTTCACATGAAACAACAGATTCACCCGCAATAAATGAGCAATTATTTGCAGACTGTCAGTGCTTGTTTTATGGCAACGAGATCAAACTGCAAAATCATATTAATAAGCTGACTTCAACATGCAGCAGATACAATATAAATACAAATACAGCCACACCTGAAGTAATGCAAGTTAGCAGATCTCCTGGTCCACCAAGTATACTGATAAATAGCACATCACTGAAACAAGTTTGTCATCATCAAGTGCCATGCCAACTGGCGTAGGCGTTCATGACTCTCCACAGATCTCTGTCCTTGGTGTTCTGGATCAACTCTGCTGACGATATTCCCCCATGTCACCGTCTCAATCCATCTAGCATCATTTTTCTTGGTCTGCCCCTGCCTTTCTTTTCTTTGATCTTTCCAGTTGTCACCATGTTCTCCAATGCCTCTCTTCTCATCACACAACCAAATAAAGTTGTTTGTCTCTTTCTTATTGTTGTATATATTTGAAACAAGTTAAAGAATTCAAATATCTGTGAAGTATGATTACAGAAAATGGCAGAATAGACAGAGAAATCGAAATCATATGTCAAAGAGAAAGTGCGCTTATACATCACCCATCATCCATACTGAAACAACCTAACATAACTATGTCCTCAAAACGACAGATAAAAATAGCAAGTTCACACCAATTCTATGCTACCAATGTCAAACTTGGAGATTACCCAACTGACACTTAAGCAAAATCACACCCGTGAGAAGAGATGCTTGAGGAGAGCTGCCAACTTAACTATCCGAGACCGAATAAGAAATGATGTTATCAGACAGACAGTGAGATCAACACCTTGTACCACATTTATTGAAAGGCGGGAAATCAAATGCTTAGGCCTTCCTGTTAGAATGCAACACAATCAACAACCAGAAATGGCCCTACATCAGAGAACATCTGTTTCGAGAGCAAGAGGATGCCTGAGAAGAGAATGGATTAAGGACACCAAAGACCAGTCCTTCAAGAGCCAAATGAAAACAGTACATTGTGTATAAAAATGAGACGTAAACAGTCAAGATTGCAGAGGCACATTATGAAGATAAATAAACTTGAAAACTTAGTGACAAGTGGAAAAATTGATAGCAAAAGAGCAAGGGGTAGGCAAAGAGATAAATGCCTGGATGGCTTGGCCACACGACATCATCAGGACAGGAATACAGGCCGAATACAAGATTCTGGTGGCTGCATGAAATGGCCAACCATGACCTCCGACGCTAATCTTATTTCACAAGATAATGAGGAAGATGATGATGATGATGATGATGATGATGATGATGATGATGATGATGATGATGATGATGATGATGTGGTGGTGGTGGTGGTGGTGGTAGTGGTGGTGGTGGTGGTGGTGGTGGTGGTGGTGGTGGTGGTGGTGGTGGTGGTGGTGGTGATGGTGATGGTTAGTTAAAAGCAGGCGGTCGTACAGAAAAACAATCAATTAGGAAATGTGTTGCAACTTATGTTTTAGGCATTGCAAAATACCTAAATACATAGCAATAAAATCAATGCATTTATAAGAAACAGCAGCCATTCTGTGTTGTAAATATTATCTACTTTTCATGGTGTGCTTTCTATAATAATAAAGGGCACTTTTTTTCAATATTGATGTCGTCGCATTGCATTGCTTGCTGTGTGCTGGCCACAAGATGGAGACCATTCTACTAAGGAAACTCAACACCCTGTTTCTTCCTGGGATATCGGCGTAATGATTAGATAATATAAACACTGCGTTGTCTGAAGCCTGAGTAAAGTGCTATATAATTACCATCTACGTCTGGTAGAGTGCACCATAGACGAGATTGTGTTGTGTATGGTTGTTAGATGTTAGCTGTGCTTCATTAATGTTAATGTGCCCACATTGTGTATTCTCACCACTTAACATGATTTCAGATGCATCGTAGTTAGTTTACTGAACTAACTAACTAACTAACTAACTAACTAACTAACTAACTAACTAACTAACTAACTAACTAACTAACTAACTAACTAACTAACGAACTATATAACTTACTAACTAACTAACTAACCAACCAACCGACTAACCAACTAACTAACTAACTTCCATTGGCACCTTGCCGTCTTGACAGACGATAGTTTGTGATCTAAAAAGGCATAATAACTTTTAACTATGGCGGTAGCGAGTGTGACTGATAAGGCCAATTTGCGCTGTAAATGTCCGTTCACAGTGGGTGCATGTGAACACGTGGTCATTTCCACCATCATGCACCATCTTACGTCTCAAACGCTTGGTGTGTGACTTTTCTGCAATAATTTTCTCCTTTGACTTTATTCCATTTCTGATATTTACCCTCCATGCAACACGTTCAGCGGCGACTTGCTCCCAATGTGCATTATCAATGCCTGTATCAATCATGTCCCACTTACACACATCTTTGTATCGTAGTAGAGGCCGACCCTGAGATCTCTTACCCATCTGTAATTCACCAAAAAAGATATCCTTTGGTATTCTACCATCATCCATCCTCCTAAGATGTCCTATCCATCTAAGTCTACGAAGACTGAGCATGGAATAAACTGTCACACAACCTGATCTTTCCAATACTTCAGTATTTGTGATTTTGTCTTGCCACTTAATACCAAGAATTCTTCGCAGACACCGCATATGAAAGCTGTTTAAATTGTTCTCTTGGTGTGAGTAAGTTGCCCAGGTTTCACTGTCATAGAGAAGAGTACTAAGGACACAGGCTTGATAGACAAGGACTTTTGTTTTGGCTGTAAGCTTCCTGTTCTCCCAGACTCTTTTTCTTAACCTGTTCATTGTTGTTGCTGCCTTACCAATCCGGATGTTGATTTCCTGATCTAGGGATAATTTGCTATTTACCACTGATCCTAGATATGTAAAATGGTCTACTATCTCTAGTTCGGCGTCGTCAATAAAGATTGATGGTACCCCATGTGCACCTTGTGACATAATCTGTGTCTTCTTTTTGCTAATTGTTAAACCAAATTCAGAACAAGCATTGGAGAATGCAGATAGTAGACATTGCAATTCTTCCTCAGAGTGGGTCGTAACTGCAGCATCATCTGCAAAAAGCAACTCTCTGATCAGTACCCTCCTAATTTTGGTCTTAGCCTTCAATCTCTGAGCATTGTAGAGGCCGCCATCTGAGCGTGAGTGAATGTATATACCACCATCCTGATCACGAAATGCATATTTCAGTAGAAGTGAAAAGTATATTCCAAAGAGGGTGGGAGCTAGTACACAACCTTGCTTAACTCCACTCTTGATTTCAAATTCTTCAGAAGTTGCACCATCAAACTTGATTATACCCTTCATGCCTGTGTGGAACGATTCCACAATGGACAGAAGAGTTGGTGGGCAGCCAATCTTCTTTAGTGCCTTGAACAGACCCTCACGACTGACCAAATCAAATGCCTTTGTGAGGTCGATGAAGGCAATAAACAGTGGTTGATTCTGTTCACGGCATTTTTCTTGCATTTGTCGCAATGAGAATATCATATCAGTGGTAGACCGGTTCTGTCGAAAGCCACACTGTGATTCGGGGTAGACTTGATCTCCTAGGACTTGAAGTCTGCGCAGAACAATTCTGGCAAATACTTTTCCAACAATACACAGAAGTGAGATACCCCTATAGTTGTTACAGTCGCTCCGATCACCCTTGTTCTTGTACAGCGTTATGATGTTTGAATCTTTGAAATCCTGTGGGACTTGTCCTTCACGCCAGCATAGCTCTATTAGCTGGTGGATCTGTAGAGTGAGTGTGTCTTGCCCACTCCTGATAACCTCTATTGGAATCCCATCCTTACCTGGAGCCTTGCCAGATGCAAGTTCATTTATAGCACACTTAACTTCTGTTATGGTGGGAAGTGTGTCCAGGTGGTCAAGAGTTGGTAGAGCCTCTATGGCGTTGAGGGCATCATCCGCTAGTTTGGTCTCACTTGAGTAAAGCTCCAAATAGTGCTCTACCCATCTGTCCATCTGCTGTTTCTTATCAGTGATGACTTCTCCAGTCAAGGTTTTCAGCGGTGCACTTCTTTTGATCACTGGACCACAGGCTTTCTTTATTCCTTCATACATGCTTCGTATGTCTCCCTTATCACTTGCGATTTGAATGGACTCACATAACGTGATCCAATAATCATGTGCACACTGCCTAGCAGCCTTTTGCACATCCTTCCTAGCTTGCCTTAGCTCACTCAGAGTGTTACGCGTTGGTCTTTCCTTGTTTCTTAAGAGAGCTTTCTTCTTCTTATCAATCAAGGGCTGCAGAGTCTCGCTGTTGGCCGCAAACCAGTCCTGCCTCTTATGATCCACAGTGCCGTAAACCCCTACGGCAGTTTTATAAAGAGTTTCCTTAATTTGACCCCACTTTTCATTTACTGTACAATTTTCTGGTGTATCAGTGAAAGCGTCTTCAAGTTGCTGTTGAAACTGAAAACACTTTTCAGGATCATGAGTGTTAATAATATTAATCCTGGGGCTATATTTGTGTTTAGCTGTGTAGATTCTCTTTGGTCTCAGTCTAACTCTTGCAACAACCAAAGAATGATCTGTATCACAGTCAGCACTGTGGTAACTACGAGTCAATGATATATGGTTCAGATGTTGTCTCCGTGTGATGATGAAGTCCAGCTGGTGCCAATGGCCGGATCTTGGATGTTTCCATGTGACCTTATGCATCTCTTTTGTTTTAAAAAAAGAGTTTGTAATACATAGGTCATTACTGGTGCAATGCTCCAGCAGCCTTTGCCCATTTTCATTCATGCGACCGATGTTGTATTTTCCAAGGGACACTGGCCATGAACTCGAGTCCTTGCCCACACGAGCATTGAAATCACCGAGCATATAAATGTAGTCAGATTTTGGAACTGACTTGATCACGGAGTCTAACTCCTCATAGAACAAATCCTTCACATCATCAGAGGAATCGAGTGTCGGTGCATATGCAGTAATAATGGTGGCAAACCCACAAGAGGTTGCCAAGCGCAGGGATAATAGTCTTTCATTTCCTCCTGCTGGAATTTCAATCATTCCCAGTAGCGAATTCTTCACTTCAAAGCCCACACCGTGTTGCCTCTTTTCTGCCTGCCCTCTACCCTTCCAGAAAAAGGTGTAGTTGTTTTCCCTGAGTGACCCTTCCTCAGCGAGGCGAGTCTCCTGCAGGCCAGCAATATCAATGTTAAGACGATTGAGTTCGGCATCAATCACAGCCGTTTTTCTCACATCGTCAATATTGGTCAAGTCAGTGGAAAATCCTGGACACATGGTTCTCACGTTCCAGGTTGCAAGCCGTAGCTTGAGGTTTCTATTTTTATTTTTGTTTGTACCTGGTGCATTGGTTTTACAGCCTGCGATTCAGATTTTGTCCTAGCCCCAAGCACCCATTGAAGCAGGCAGGCTGTGGCGGATCAGCACCCAATTGGCTGGGGGATGCCCAGCTTGAGGCGGGCGGTAGCTGATCAGTGACACCTATAGGTGTCTCCCACCGTCAGAGGCAACGCGTGGCGCCCCATGTCTACGCCAACTGACAAGGACTTATAACCCGTAACAGTTGCCTCTCGCTTTGATTCCGAGACCAGTTAAGACCAGGCATGGAGTTATTGCCTCTCCATAGCACAAAGCCTGGGCTAAAATATAGAGATCATGTGTTGCCCATGCAGCATGATCCCTCTCTCGGCCTGCCTAGTTCACTCCAGAGGAAAGGTAACACCCCTACATCTGGAACAAGACAAGCTGCAGAAGCTGCCGGATCAGCAAAGCAATGCTCTAACTGTCCGCCTGTCGGAGCTTCGATCCTAGACCAGTCCCCAACCAAGGCTTAGGGCCTGGTCTGCCCTGCCATGACAATTTTGTCTTTAGCTTGCATTTCCTCGCACCAGGGTAAGGCTTGTACCCTCCCAATTGCGCTCTTCAGCCCGAAGCCGTTGGCACAATGTGGGGTGTCGGGTTTGGTAAGCGCCGCCCAACGTTCGGCGCTAACAGAAACCAGGTAGTACCGTCTACTGTTATACGGTAGCTCAGTCATATCTGACTAAGACCTGACTGTCAACTAACTAACTAACAAATTAAATAACTAGTTAACAAGTTAATAAAATAACTGTTTAGCTAACTAAACAATAACTAGCTAACTGAGTTACAAAATAGCTAAATAGCTAGCTGGCAAGCAAAAACACTGACTAGATATCTAGCTAGCTAGCTAACTACTAACAGGCTAAAAGCTAGACAAACTAACTAACTAACAAGGTAGTTAGTTAGTTAGTTAGTTAGTTAGTTAGTTAGTTAGTTAGTTAGTTAGTTTGTTAGTTAGTTTGTTTGTTTGTTTGTTTGTTTGTGACTTAGTTAGTTCTTTCGTTGGTCGGTCGGTCGGTTGGTTGGTTGGTTGGTTGGTTGGTTGGTTGAATGGTTGGATGGTTGGATGGTTGGTTGGTTGGTTGATTGATTGGTTGGTTGGTTGATTGGTTGGTTGGTTGGTTGGTTGGTTGGTTGGTTGGTTGGTTGGTTGGTCGTGGTACCACCTTCACGGCAACGGGACGTCTCATTATGCCCGGTTCCTGTGCCAGTGAATATCACACAAAAAAGCTTCTCAGTACCCTATATGAAAAGTGGAACAGTCAGGAGTCTCGACAAACCAACAGCCCGCACAAGCATATTATGCCTAATGCTGCTGTCAGAATGACAACACAAAAGTTTGCCACGAAACTACAGTTCGTCGTCGATGACAGTCACTAGAAAACCAGCAGCCACACATTACTACATAAGGCAAACAAGTTAGTTCAGCGCCCGGCCGACCGCCATTTTTCTGAATATGCAGTTCACGCTACAAACAACCGCGGACAGATGTAAAAGCTCTCCGCACGAGATTCACAGCTCACCTTGTCGCTCCTTGCACTCAACTTAGTAGCCGGGCCACGGAACAATGCACTACCAGTCTAACATGAGGAAAATGCGTAAGCAAACCGTGGCCACCAGCATAAATAATTCAGAGACATTAACAGCTCAGGCGCCCATACTCCATGTTGGAAACCAGAAGTCACTAACAAACTAACAAGGCTACTAACTAGCTACCTAACTTACTATTTAAAAAGTAAATAATTAACTAATTGCCTAACTAACTAGTTAACAAGCAAGCTAATTAACTAATTAATATGCTAAGTAAATAAGTGTCTACCTAATTAACAAAATAATAACTAGCTAACAAAGTAACTAATCAGGTAACAAACTAGCTAGCTAACTAACTAAAACATCGACTATATATTTAGCTAGCTTGCTAAATAACTAACTAATAACTAACAGGCTTTTAAAAAATACTAACAGTTTAACTAACTAGCAAGCTAACAAGGCTGCTACCTAAATAGCTGACTAATTTACTAACAAACTAACTAATTTACTAACTAACTAATTAAGTAACCAACCAACTGCCAACCTAACGAACTGACTGGCCAACAAGTTACTTACCGAGCTTACAAGCCAGCTAACTAAATAACTATCCATCTAAATAAATAACGAGCTAGATAACTAAGAAATTTAATAACTAACTAGCTAGCTGTCTAACAAACTATCTCAATAACTAGATAGCTAACCAACTATCTAACTAGCTAGCTAACTAACTAACTAACTAACTAGGCTGCTAAATAGATAACTATCTAACTGGATAGCTAGCTAATTGGTTAATTAACTAACTAGCTAACTAGCTATCTAACGGACTACTAACTAACGAAACTAACTGCCCAGCTAACAAGTTAACCAAATAAACAGCCATCAGTCTTTCTAACCAAGTGACTAAGTAAGTACATAACTAACAAACTGATTAATTAACAAGTTAACTAATTGATTAACTAATTAAGCATCAAACTTGCTTACTAACTAGACAACTAACTAATTGTGCTAACTAGACAACTAACTAATTGTTAATGAACTAACTAAATATCAAACTAATGAACTAACTAGCTAGGTAACTCGCTCATAGTTAACTACCTAGCTATTTCGTGCTGGTACATTTATTCCTAGAATTTTTCTGTTACAGATCAGTCCAAAATATGTGATATTCATCTTTAGTGATTGCTAAATGGTCCACGAGTCCAACCTTGGTGTGTTTGTGCCTGTGCGTGCGCGCCCGTGTGTGTGTGTTCGCGCGCGCGCGCGTGTGTGTATGTGTGTGTGTATGTGTGTGTGTGTGTGTGTGTGAGAGAGAGAGAGAGAGAGAGAGAGAGAGAGAGAGAGAGAGAGAGAGAGAGAGAGAGAGAGAGAGATAACTGTAAATCCACAAAGTATTATTTTGGCTTCCAGCAACCCTGATTGTCAACAGCTGTACTCCGGGCAAGTCAGTAACCTTGGACCGACATTTCGGAGTTATCAGGTCACCAAGTGCAGATCCAACAACACCGAACAAAGCCACTTCATGCAGGTGGCACATCACTCCAGCTGGATTCAGCCGGATCAAAGTCATAGTTCACCTCATCAGTACTAAGACGCCACAAGATGGATGCGACCTCCGATTCTTAAGTTTGGCCACGGTTGACTGCAGTAACGGGACAGTGGTGACCAGCCAATACTGTGAGATGACCAGCTCTGGAACAGAGATAGTCTCTTGTGGGGACGTTTGGATCAGGAGCTCCATCCCCCAAGGAAAAGGAACATCCGACAAGTTCATTGTGACATACCAAAGTAAGTTCTCATTTCCTGTTTTTATTTATTTATTTTTAATTTTCTTTTTAATTTATTTATTATTTATTTATTTTTGTCCATATTTTTTTATTTGGATGGTGGAAAGTAGGGGGGGGGGGGTGTCAAATCTGGGAGTCTCCGTGGCGCTCCGAAGGTTATGGGTTCGATTACGGCTGCCTACGTCTTTCGGTTCACGACTTTAATTGTCCCGGAGACTCCTGGGGGATCCATCGCTGGAGCTACGGAGTTCATGCTCTGTGCGACGCTTTCTTTGGACATGGGATAAAACCCGGTGCAGTGAAGTCGATCATCTTGACTTTTAAACGCTTTTGTTTTCAAATCTGTGTTTGAGGAAGTGGGTGGGGGAGTGAGAAGAGAGAGAGAGAGAGAGAGAGAGAGAGAGAGAGAGAGAGAGAGAGAGAGAGAGAGAGAGAGAAAGAAAGGTGGGGGTGTTGAATAAGTAGACTAGGGTTATAACTGTCCGTACGCCACTATGGTACCGCGGTTGTACAATTTGTGTAGCAGTTTGAAATGTCACCAACACCGAGCTACACATTAAATGTCTTTTTTTTAATGTTTACCACCAAGTTGAAATGTGACAATAATGTTTTCAGTCTAGCCCTAGCTCAGTTGTTCTCAAAATTTTTGGCCCATGCACCCCTTCACCATATATTCAGAATGTTATCCCCCCCCCCCCTTTCGTATTTCCTCCTTATAACCCCCCCCCCCCCTTTTTTTTTCCTACACAGTATACGTTAAAATGGAAGCTAAATTTAATAACACATATTAGAACAAGTCTAGGCATCTATATAAAACGAGATTTGCGGGTCTACTTACGTTATAAAACGAATTTAAGAAGAGCGAGAAGTACAGAACCGTAAAGTATAGAAGGAACAACAATATCAAAAAATATGTTCTTTTATTAACGTGATTTTGAAACAATCTTAATTCCCCCCACCCCCACCCGCAAACCCTAAAATTCCCCGGTGGAATTTCCCACCGGATGAGAACCACTGCCCTAGCTTAACTCTTCCTCAGTCCCTTTCACATCCCAGGGTGTGATTCATTTCAGTCACCTTTTATTACCTCTTTTATTAACTGTTCTCTCTCTCTCTCACACCCTCTCTCTCTCTCTCTCTCTCTCTCTCTCTCTCTCTCTCTCTCTCTCTCTCTCTCTCTCTCTCTCTCTCTCTCTCTCTCTCTCTCTCTCTCTGGTTGTTCAGAATAATAATGATTATGTGCCAGGCATCTTCACAGTTCTGATCTCTGTTCTTCGTGCTCTGGATCTATTCTATTGATGACCCTCCATACTATTGCTCCCTCCCATCCGCCATCATTTCTCTCGATGTTCCTGTCTCATCTGCGGCCGATCTGTTCAGTCTTCTGAATCATCCCGCGATATAACAGTTCATGTTGCGTGAAAGATACAACCATGCCGTTGAAAACAATGTGTACTGATATGTACGAGTAAATAAATGTAATAAAAATATAACTTCCTCCCAAATTTAAGCACTCCTCCTCCATGTTCCAAACCTCACCCAGAATTGGCTGTCTCAGCTCTTTTGTCAATTCTGCCAATTCCACATTGAGTGCACAGTTAGGGCGCTGTTTTTGTTAGACCATCATCATGATGGCTTGAAAGAAGTTAACTCAAATAGAATAACAGACACAGTTCCATCAATAGCCACCTCTTGTCTCTAATAGTTACAGGCATTAGAGTTTTGTTTCAGTGACTGATTGCCTGCCAAACAAAAAAGTGGTCCTGACCAAACAGAAATTCATGGGAGAAAATGGGAAGTAGAGATGTGTCACAATAATGCTTTTAAAATTGTTAAAATGGTAGCAGATATATTGTATCATATATCAAATTAAAGAGGATTCTACAGAGATCATGACCGTGTTAATAATTAATTGGTAGGTTTAAAATATTATGACAATAATGAGAGGTTAGTAATAACAATTGAAATTAAACAGGTAAAAATTATTTTAAAATTTCACTTACCAAGGCTTTATGTTGTATCCACAGCAGCTAATCCAGTTAAATTTGCTGAATACTGTTACATACACCACTTTTGTTCAATAATATCACAAGAACTGCACCACAACATCAATAAAACATAATTAAAACATAATATTTTGAAGCACAAAATTTCACGCAAAATGGAAAATGTCAGGAACACACCAGGCAGATTACTGAGGAGTAGAGTACTGAGAAACAATATAAACACTATTTTCTATTTAGTTATAATTATTCTTCTTCTAAATTTAATTATTTAAATAATCCTTAAATACTTTGTGATAGGCAAAGCAAATTTAGTGGCACAAGTGTGGCCCATTAGCGCAAGCATAAGTCGGCATGTGCCATCATAATATGAGGAACTTTCACTGTTAGATTTCTTTTGAAATTATGACCGTCTTCTAAATAATTTACTGACTACTGCACGTGGTAAAAGTCTTAGAATCTTTCACAAAGTCCTTTACATCACAATAACTATAATATAAAGTTGTTTAAAAGAGTAATTTTATTAAGATATATGAGGTCAAGAACAAGAAGGTATTGTCACTTCGAATTTCGAATCACAACAATCATTTCGAATCACAACAAGCACAATTTCTCCTTAAAAAGAAATGGGGCCTAGCGTCTTCTTGCACATGGGCGGAAGCGAAATCTTTCGTTGTAAAGTTTAATTAAATGGGGCACTAAAAAAGTGTGGACTAAAAAGGAGCAATGGATCAATTAAAGCACTATATATACCGAACCGACCTATCGGTTCGCGGGTGACAAAACCGTTCCATGGAACCGACCTATCGATCTGGGCAGAGAATCAGTTAAACGGCCTTTATATGTTCACAGAGAGGAACAGAAAGATGATATAAAACACTCAGCTAACTCATCTAAAACTTGTCAATATTCGCTGATTTAAAGACGCTTTGTTTATGCAGAGCTAGGCACCAGAGAAAAGGTTGATGGCTCTGCCGTTTAATCATTATACCACTGTCAGGTGCTTGGGCTTGTGCTTTGGAACTATCATCCGATTCCCTTGTTGTTTTAGTGTTAACAGATTCAGTGCCAAACAAACGGTAGTTTGGACCAAACAAACATAAATGGCGGCAAATAGGAAGTATTGGAATGTCACAATTATGACTTAAAAGTTGTTATTATGGTAGCAGACATGTTGTATCATTTATAAAATTAAAGGAAGTTGCATGGGGAAAACTACTGTATATAAGCCCGTGGCAGATACGGAAGTCGCTTAAGACGATTAATTATCCCATGGCACTTCATCAGTAATATATACTCATTTCCTACCTCGCGCTGTCAGTTCTGGATTAGAACAAATATTAAGTCTTGCTACCTTCCTGTGTTACCTGTCATTTAATCTGGTGTCGGCTATTTCTAAATATTGAGTCTGGGGGAATTTGAAACGCACACCTAGTTTCTCCTTTCCTTCTTGATCAAATAAGCGTTGTTTTTGCGTTCTTTGTTAGTGTATTTCGCAAGCTTCCATATGCTAGCTCTTACCCCAGAGCTGTTGATAGGCAACTGACCTTGCTGCTTGAGCAGTCTACCCTGCCTACTTGCGTGGGTTGGGTCGTATTGATTTTCCTCGCTTTGCACATGCTCTTCCCTTAGGTTATCGGTACCTGAACTAGCTTTAATTTATATTTACTGTTGATTTTCTACGCAGATGGTCTCTATAATTCAGTCCAGGCTTTGTGCTATGGAGAGATATAACTCCATCCCGGATCCCTGCCATGGGTTGTAGTTATTATGCCTTTTTTTTTTTTAAGCACAATGTAACAAACTATCATCTGTCAAGACGGTAAGGTTTTCGGAGTACATGGTAACAACGACTTTTAAAAAACAACAACACGACTAGAACAACGAATACTGTTTATAACATCGGATGAGACTACTTCAAGCAAGCCAAAGTTAGTTTCATGTATATTTTTTTTTTACAGATCATCGCATTCAGCTCCAGCATATATTGACTGTTTCTGAATTTCTTTGCAATTTAGATTCAGTAGTGCGTCATTGCTTTCTTAACCGTTGGCATGCATACCATTGTCACTATCAAGGTAAAGTGATAAACATCTGCCACGCATACCATTGTGACCATCAACGCAAAATTACTGGCACGCATATCATTGTGACCATCAAGGCAAACTTACTGGCACGCATACTGTTGTGACCATTAAGGCAAACTTACTGGCGCGCATACCATTGTGACCATCAAGGTAAACTTACTGGCACGCATACCATTGTGACCATCAAGGCATAGTGATAAACCCCTACAACGCCAGTGGCGGACTTCGAACCCGGTACGTCGGGATTGTGAAACTGCATTAACTACCTCTATGTCACAGACGTAACAACTAATGCATATACACGTGTATAGAACATGCCTCACACCTGTATCATCCCATGAATGTCTATCATGACCCATGTCAAGATGGCTGACGAAGAAAATCGAGGATTTTTAACTTAATTGTCAGTATACAAATTCAAGATAAGACGAATAAACATACTGACATTATACAAGATCTAAACATGGAAGAAACATACTGACATTATACAAGATCTGTACATGGAAGAAACATACTGACGTTATACAAGATCTGAACATGGAAGAAATATGCTGCCATTCTACAAGATCTGAACATTGAAGAAATATACTGACATTCTACAAGATCTGAACATGGAAGAAATATACTGACATTATACAAGATCTGAACATGGAAGAAACATACTGACATTATACAAGATCTGAACATGGAAGAAATATATTGACATTATACAAGATCTGAACATGAAATAATCATATTTACTCTTTACAAGATCTGAAGATTGAAGAAATATACAGACATTCTAAACGATCTGTACATGGAAGAAATATACTGACTTTCTACTAGATCTGAGCATGGAAGAAATATACTGGCAATCTACCGGATCTGAGAATGGAAGGTATATACTGACATTATACAAGACCTGCGCAAGGAAGAAATATACTGACATCCTACCAGATCTGAATATGGAAGAAATATACTGACATTATACAAGATCTGAGCATGGAAGAAATATACTGACATTATACAAGATCAGAGCTTGGAAGAAAACTGGCTCATAAATAGCACCATGTCACAGAAACTAACGTAACTTCATCACTCTAAACGTCGTTTGGAAACTGGAATAACTGCATCACTCTAAACGTCGCGGTGTTTGGAAACTGGAATAACTGCATCACTCTAAACGTCGCGGTGTTTCGAAACTGGGATACCTTCATCACTTTAAACGTCGCTGTGTTTGGAAACTGGAGTAACTTCATCCCTTTAAACGTCACTGTGTTTGGAAACTGGAGTAACTTCATCACTCTAAACGTCACGGTGTTTGGAAGCTGGAATAACTTCATCACTCTAAACGTCACGGTGTTTGGAAACTGGAATAACTTCATCATTCTAAACGTCACGGTGTTTGGAAGCTGGAATAACTTCATCACTCTAAACGTTGCGGTGTTTGGAAACTGGAATAACTTCATCACTCTAAACGTTGCGGTGTTTGGAAACTGGAATAACTTCATCACTCTAAACGTTGCGGTGTTTGGAAACTGGAATAACTTCATCACTCTAAACGTCGCTGTGTTTGGAAATACGCTGACAGAGCATAATGTTAAGGGATACATAATTCTCACAAACTGGAGGTCAAGTGAGAATATACAGCTACCTTCAGAGATTAACTAAATCTTTTCGAGGGTCGGTGTGGCATAGTAGTTATTGCTCTTGCCTGACAAGACAGAGGTCTGCGTTCTATACCCAGAAAACGCAGGATTGTTTTTATTTTCTTCCGACCAGTTTTGGGGTTGACCCAGCCACTTAAAACTAGGTTCGCGCAATGCTCTGAATTTTCTGGGAATTATTTTGTAAATAAAGGCGACGAAGAAAAGAACGGGTCGACTTATCTCCTGTATCGTGATATAGAAGCTGTGAAGACCTAACATTTCACACCCAAACAGCATCAGTAAGGCGGCTACCTTTACTTTTGAAATTTTTCCAAATAGTAATAGTAATTGAAGGAGAGAAGGAAGGAGATGGAAAGTGAGGGAGAGAGAGGGGGAGAGAGAGGAGAGAGAGAGAGAGAGAGAGAGAGAGAGAGAGAGAGAGAGAGAGAGAGAGAGAGAGAGAGAGAGAGAGAGAGAGAGAGAGAAGACAGACACTGACAGCCAAACAGAAAACAAACATAGAACTAGAAATGTCTCACGAGATTTCCATTTCTGTTCCAAAATACGGTGTATAAATTTGGGTAAAACAAATATGTGACATGAGCAAAACTATTCCTTTCCTTAAGGGATCACCAATATGACTTCCACACAACCGATATTTCTATGTGTGTGTATTAAATACCAAATCCAAAAATACAAACAGTCCGTCTTTTAAATAAAGCCTGTCCGTTTTTATTTAAGTCTTTAATCCTCACATTTTATTTGTAACGTGTTTTGTTTGCATCGAGCCAGGTAAGGCAGTGACAGAGATGGAACTCAATGGAATCCTCTGACAAAGTATCTCCATGATCTGAACCTCGCTGACTACAATGCCCTTCCTTTACACACGCGGAATCAGATGCAGAATAAACAAACAGCATTTGATGGAAGGTCACAACAATGAGGTTTGAAAATGCGTAACGGAAAGACAAAGATAATGAGAGTAAATCAAGCAAATAATATCCTTATCGTTCCTGCTGAAACCTCACTTCAAGAGTCGGAACCATACACTTGGGTAGCAATGTAGACAGAGGGTGGAACATATAGAGACTGCAGAATAAGAATACAGGAGGCAAAGAGGAGCTTTTAGAGCAATAGGAAATGTGTGGAAGTCAAAAGAAATTCAACTTAGAATATTTAATTCTGTCGCGAAATCATTGTGGATAAGAAAAACAAGAGCAACGAAAAAGAGTACACATAAACTACAAACACTCACTAATTGGTTTCTGCTCAAAGACGGAATAAACTCATCATCAGCATCACCATTATTATCATGTGCCATGCCGATAAGCGTGGGCGGTCATGTTTCGCATTCTCACCCGATCACCAGAATCGTGGATCAGCTCAGTGTTCTTGTCTCGACCATGCCACGTGTATTTACTTCTCCGTCTTCCCCTTGTTTTCTTCCCCTCGATCTTGCCAGTTGTCATCAAGTTCTCCAATTTATTTCTTCTCATAACGTGACCAAAACAATTGTGATAAACTGGTGTGACAGAATTGCCCATGTGGAGCTCATGGAGAGAACTAGACAAATGCCAGTGAATCAAGATGGATAGAACTTACACTGGGAAAACTGAGAATAGCATAACTAGATAAACCTCTGTGTGGAATCCACGGGGCAAAAGAAAAAGAGGTAGCCCTAAAACGCATGCAGAAACAAAGTAGAGACAGACATTACTAATATGGGGAGGGCATGGACGGAGCAGCATGGGATAGATAAGGAGAGCTTATACCTCAATGGAAACACAGGGTGAAAAGGGAAGAATATGAAAACGGATAGCAAAAACTGATGTTAAATCGGAAAGCTCAGAATTAAATAAATAAATACAAAAACTAATACCGCTAGTTTAATTCATTTTATTTCAGGTCGTATTGTCACCATAGCACTCCTGGAAATATCCATCATACGCGTTCCCATTTCCCATGCAATAAATCCATACGCGTGTCGAGACTATATGAATTCCACATCCAGGTCACCAGGAGAATGAAGCATATTGCCTAGCCCAGCCAGGAGAGCAACGAGCAATCTTCAGACACCACACAGGACCCAGCAGGCTGAAATGTCACATGTTTAGAAAACTAAATATAGGAGATACTGGTGAAGTAACGCATGACTGGTAAAATGACAGCTAAACATTTGTTGCAGGAGTGTTCAAAGTTTGCAGAACAAAGAAAGCTATTCTGAACAAGGTATTCCATTAAAGAATGTAAACATAGACGCCATAAATAAAATACTGGACGATTTCTTGGCTGAAATATTTCGCTGCATCTCGTCAGGTACATACTGCAGAGTTATATATGATATGAAGTGAATGAATGAAGAATACTGTGACTGAGATTCTAAGTGCATAGACACTGATAATGTTCGAAGGTGGAGTATGTTATCACCACGGTAGTCTACGATTTCAAAGGACATCTTTCTGTGTGCATAGCAACGGCTTGAATAGCTTAATGGATCATGCTTCGATATATTTGAGCAACTGACTATTGTTTGTTTTAATACAGTATATGAAATGCGTTTTGTTTATTAACTCTTTTGTTGCTAATAAGCAAATTTTTCGTGATAACTGACTTCAGCGTTTTATGATTGTTGACACCACAATGATTCCTTTTCCATAAAAAAAAGCATTAAAAGTTGAGAGGATCGACTTTATTGCCCCAGGTTTTATCTTTCCTCATGGTGATCCGCAGAAAATATCGCACAAAGCACCCCTCCGTAACTCCGGCGACGACCCCCAGGAGTCTCCGAGAAAAACGCATTCGTGAACCGATAGACGTAACCCGGAATCGAACCCACAACCTTCGGAGCGAGAGCCAGACGGCTTGACCACTTCGCCACGCTTTTCCATCCACACTGGTATATCATCATCATATCATCAAGTGCCATGCCGGCTGGCGTAGATTTTGATGACTTTCCACAGATCTCGATCTTTGGTTTTCTGGATCAACTCTGCTAATGAAATTCCTCCATGCTACCGTCCCAATCCATCCAGCATCATTTCTCTTGGTCTGCCTCTGCCTCTCTTCGCCTCGATCTTTCCAGTTGTCACGATGTTCTCTAATGCCTCTCTTCTCATCACATGATCAAAGAAAGCTGCTTGTCTCTTTCTTATTGTTGTATATAGTGTTCTAGTTTCAATGGCCTCGTTCCGGCAATCGATGTTAGTTACTCTGGCAGTCCAAGGAATTCGCAACATTGGTATAAGGGAATAGAAACAGTCAGGTATGCATAGGTCCTGGGAAAAGATGAGACAAACTAATCACGGACACAGTGTACATACCTTAAAACGGACAACATAAAGGTGGACATAAATCTCAGAGTGAACCCCCTCCCCCTCCCCCCCCCCCAAAAAAAAAGACAATCCAAAAAATATTCAATAATAAAATAAAAATAACTATTCTAGGACATAGCAAAAAAGAAGTAAACATAAAATTATAAAATAAAAACGAGCGTTGAGTTCATTTCGGATTTGTAAGGTGCTCTTTTTCTACTAAAGTAGAGTCCAATTCAGCGTTAAAAGTGCCAAAAAAGACATGTGTGGCCAATGGTGTGCAAACAGCCAGATATGTTTGGTTGCTCGATTGTTGTTCTGCCTACTAAGTTGCTTGGCACTCACGCTGGAATTGATAAATGCAGTTTGATTTGGTGTACGGAGACAAAGCTTCTTTCACAGATGAATTATGTATCGAAGTGGTTTTATATCGTACCATTAGTTCTGCAGTAAAGATTATTCAGTTTACGGCTGTTTTAAGTCGATCGTGTGTTCGTTTCATTACGTCGTTTCCTCGAAATGTTAGCTGCAGAAACACTTGAAGTGTGGGAACTGTTGATTAAGTGGGGATAGGTTTGGGTGGCTGGCAGTCCTTCCACTTATTTGTTTGTCTGCCTGCCAGTCAGTCGGATTATTCTCTGCATATGAGTGTATCTGCTGATACTGTGTGTGTGTGTGTGTGTGTGTGTGTGTGTGTGTGTGTGTGTGTGTGAGAGAGAGTGAGTGAGTGAGTGAGTGAGTGGGTGCGTGGGTGGGGAGTGAGTGAGTGAGTAAGTGAGTGGGTGGGCGGGTGAGTGAGTGAGTGAGTGAGTGAGTGAGTGAGTGAGTGAGTGAGTGAGGGAGGGAGGGAGGGAGATGGGGAGGGAGGGATCATTGCTCAAGCCTCGTATCTGATTATGAATATTGTCCTAGCTATATATCTGCCGCCGGCTTCGTGGCTTAGAGGTTATGACTTTTCTCCGTAATCTCGTATACTCTCGTCGGTAACGTGATGACGGTTCAAATCAGCAGTGGTTCGAATCGCATCGGTAACTTACGGGGTATGTGAGCCGGCCGCTCAGAAAGCAATGGCAAACTACTGAGCGTAATCTTGCCAAGAGATCAACATACAGCTGAAAGATGCTGGTGTTGACAGCTAAGTTCTGTAAAGGATAGGCTAAATATATATATATATATATATATATATATATATATATATATATATATATATATATATATATATATATATATATATATATATATATATATATATATATATCTGCCAGTAATAATAATACCAGTTACGTGTCGATCTGAAAAGTACACCGTCTAAATGCTTCATTCCAGGGTATAACACACACGACACCAGCACAGCACCCGATGGCTTATCCAACTGTGTTGCTCCACCAGCCGTCAGTCCCTCAATAACAACAGCACATCCTAGCAAGTACACAATTGTATCAGCTAATGTACCACAACATCACTCGCCTAAGCTGATGTCGGTCGGGCGCAACTACGGCCCCGGAGACGGCATCTTTGAGTACAGGGACTCGCTCTATGAAGAAGGTGTGTAACATGTCTGTTAACTCTACCTGGTATAAGTATTGTGAAGCGATGAATATGAAACATGTCTTTTAACTCTTAGCTATAACAAGTATATAGGTATTTATGTGAAACGCGTCTTGTAACTCTTTGTTATAACTATTTTGAAGGTGTTTATATGAAAAATGTCTTTTAACTCTTTGTTATAAACTAACATGAAGGTGCATCTGTAAGAGAAATTTGTCTTTTATTTATCGTTGCAATAACTGTTATAACCCTGTTAATGTATGACATCATTTTTATCTTTTTTATAGTTATTTTAATCATTAAAGCAAAATTAACAGCGTGAACGATTTTTTTAAAAATTTTGTTAAAACTATAATATGTATTAAAGATATATGATATATACCTACATATATATATATGTATGACCATGATATAAGTGTGCATGGAGAACATCTGCCATGTGTGTATTTCCCTTCTTGTTCTTTCTTGTTCTTGTTCTTGTTCTTGTTCTTCTTCTTCTTCTTCTTCTTCTTCTTCTCCCTTTCCCCTCTCTCAATGGAGCATAAATCCCCTGTCTTGAATTGGCCATTCGTTGAAGTACACGAGTTGCTGCAGCGAAGCGCTGTCCTCAGTTGAAGGCGACGGGTTTGAATCCCGGTATGTCATCTATAGCTTTCAGTTTTCATGTTGTCTGGTATGTCTATTAATCTCAATTCATGTTTCTACTTCTATGAGCGACAATCAATAATTGTCAGTTTGTTGTTTCTCCCATTTAGTATTTACTGTTATTGTGATTATATCAGGCCCTACACACAAAATAGTGTTGTAATCATTCAGATGAAGAGACTATTGTTGTATAACAGATTTCAATGTTGCACTTCCACAGACACTGGTGGGACCAGCAACAGCGAAGATACCAACATTTTGTCTAAACAGCTCAGTAAGTACATTCCACTTTAAGATACCAACATATTGTTCAAACAGCTCAGTAAGTATTTTCCACTATGAGACACCAACATATTGTCCAGACAGCTCAGTAAGTATTTGCCACTTTGAGACACAAACATATTGTTTAAACAGCTCAGTAAATATATTCCACTTGGAGATACCAACATGTTGTCCAAACAGATCAGTAAGTATTTTCCAGTTTGAGACATCAACATATTGTCCAATCATCTCAGTAAGTATATTCCACTTTGAGATACCAACATATTCTCCAAACAGCTCAGTAAGTATATTCCACTTTGAGATACCAACATATTGCCCAAACAGCTAAGTAAGCATGTTCCACTTCGGCTGCGATACTTATATGCCCCATCCAGAAACAGGAGTTCTCAGCCTAATGCATTGTTTGTTAAATATAGCGCAATCAAAATAATATGGCTGGATACGACTTCTATCCATATTCCAAAGTTGTAGATTCGTGTGGATTAAGGCCTGACTAGTGGCGACACCTATTTTAGGAGTGTCTAGTTTACAGTTGACTAACAACTAAGGCATAAACAGATAATCTTCCGACCACACAGATCTTGCACTGATTAGATTATGATTATGCATGATAATAGGGCAAAGTATTCGCAACTTTATATTGGATTTTTGGGTTATGAATTAGCCTTCCACAGTATTGATAGTGAATCCCTATGAAAGTTGATTCGGTACTATAGGAATCCCACCGAAATCATTAACTTAATAAAGGGCAATATATGAGGATATCAAATTCAGAGTGCTTCACGGAGGAAAACTGACAGATGCTTTTAAATAAAAACAGGAGTTCGACAGGAATGACTTTTGTCACCATTATTATTCTTGCTGACTATAGGCTGGGTTATGAAGACAATAAGAATTCAGTGAACTAACAATTATGATTTGGGTTTCGCCGACGACATTGCATACTTGTCACACACATGTAAGCAAATAGAGAATGATCTAACAACACTTGATGAGAGGTCACAACAATAAGATTTACAGATGCGTTGAGAAAAGACAACGATAATGAGATTAAATCAAGCACATATCAACTCAATCGAGGAATCATACATACAGCTTGGGGTGCAGTGTAGACAAAAACTAGGGAACAAATAGAGATATTGAAATAAGAATATCAAAGGCAAGAGGCGTTTTCCTAGTACTAGGAATTTGTATAAGTCAAAGGAAGTTAAACACTGCATAAACTTAAATGTGTAACCCCAATGTTAAATCGACACTTACTGTGTGGGTCATAAACATGGAGAACAAACAAACGAATGTCTAATAAATTACAAACATTCACAAATTGGTTCCTGCTCAGAACAGAGGCAATAAAATGTACAACTCACGGAGAGAACTCAGCAAGTTCCAGTGAATAGTGTATCAAGTGGTCAGACAAATACGCTGGCACTGGTTAACACACACACGCACACTGATAAAACCTGAAGACGATATAAATAGACATTCTCTAGGCAGGAACTCATAAAGCAAACAAACAAACAAACAAACAAACAAAGCGGGAGATATAAAAACACGCGAAATATAAATTAATAATATGGGAAGCACATGGTTGGAGTAGAAATAGAAATTAATAATATGGGAAGCACATGGTTGGAGATGCAGGAAATAGTAAACAATTGGAGGGCTTCATGTGGACTGGCTGAGATTCCGTGTCCCAATGGGGATAAAGGGAAGAAGAGGAGGTTGTCGTGCATGGAAGTACACTTGTTCCTTCAGCGAATCGACAAGTTTAAATTCATGCCTGGTAGCTAAGGCTTTCAAGTGTATATTGTTTAGTGTGGCCGCTAATGTCTACTTCCGTGAGTGCTCATCAATACCTGTGATATTATTTATTTTACTGCACATACTAACGTACTCACAGCATGGGGCCACGAGATAATTGTCTTTATGCCGTAGACTTGGACAATACAAAATATCATAATTGTCTTTATCCTTCAGACTTGGACAATAAAAAATATAATATTAATAATTGTCTTTATCCTTTAGACTTGGACAATACAAAAGATCATAATTGTCTCTATCCTTTAGACTTGGACAATACAAAAGATCATAATTGTCTTTATACGTAGACTTGGACATTACAAGAGATCATAATTGTCTTTATCCTGTTTACTTGGACAATACAAGAGATCATAATTGTCTTTATCCTGTTTACTTGGACGATACAAGAGATTATAATTGTCTTTATCCCGCAGACTTCCATAATACAAAAGATCATTATTATCTTCATCATGTAGAACTGGATAATACGAACGATCATCATCATCATCATCATCGATTACTTTATCCTGTGCAGAAAATCGCTCCATCGACATTGTCTGTCTGTCATAAACCAGATGTGCTGCCCCTATTGCCGTCATGTGTACATTATCCATCACATCTTTAATCCATCTGTGTTGTGGTCTTCCTCTTCTCTGCTTCTTTGGCACACCTTCTTCCATTGTTATCTTTTCTAAATTCATATGTTTTTTATTTAACGTAAACATATTTCAGTTTCCACGATTGCATTTGTTTATAATACAGTTTTCTTCAATATTAAATTCTTGTTGCGTAAATCTATTTGATTGTTTTCGTCCAAGGAAACTTTGACGCACTTCTGTGACACTTATATTCAAAGGTGTATTCGTGATTTTCAACCGACTTCTTAAATATCTAATTCTCTAACTCTGTAAGTATCTAAATATCTAAGTTTCACACCCGTTGTGTTGCCTAAGGAAATACGCGGGGCCTCATTATTCTGACTGTTGTTCCATCTGTTCCATTCCACACTGGTTTTAATTGCTTTAGTTTTTGCAGAGCAATATTTGCTCGCCTTTTCATTTCTATCATCACAGTTCCATGTAACGCCGGCAGTGAACCCAGATATTATAAAATGCACACATTCTGTAATTTCTCACCGTTAATAAATACATCATCATCATAAATACACCAACGTCAAACTTGGATATTACTCAAATCACACTTACGTAAAATCAACACCCGCGAGATGAGATGCTTGGGGACAGCGGCTAACTGAACTATCCAAAACCGATAAAAAATTGTGTTATCAGACAGACAGTGGGATCGTCACATTTTGCCACATATTTTGAAAGACAAGATCAAATGTTTTGGCCATCTCGTTAGAATGCAACACCAACAACTACCATCACTGGCCCTACATCAAAGAAGATCTGCTACGAGAGTAATAGAACGCCCAAGAAGAAAATGGATTAATGACGTCAAAGACATTGTACAATCATATGGAATGACACTATCCAGTGCCACCCATCGGGCGTTGGAACTTCAACTATCTCTCCTCAACGACGCTTGACAGCAAAAGTGGAAGGTGATGATGATGATGATGATGATGATGATGATGATGATGATGATGATGATGATGATGATGATGATGATGATGATGATGATGAATAAATACATGTGTTGTCATGTTAGGTTGAGGTATAAACTTTATTTTATTGCTTCTGCACTGTGTTCTTTTTTTCCCCTTCAATTCTCACTTGCGTTGTTGGTAATAACGCTGCCTCGTTTGTATATCCAGGTCTGGACAATTTTAATCCCCCCTTTATAAGAGACTGTACTAGGGATATGTGCACTTTGATTGTTGCTAAGTGCGTGCATTCTTCTTCGTGTACTTTGCCTGGAGCAGATGTCGACGATCTTGGCTCGATACTCCTCTCTGTCATTTTCTATGTCCACGAAACTGATACTCCGTATATTATTATGTGTTTATGAAACTGATATTCCGTATATTATTATATATTGCTCAGCTTGTTAAATGCCCCCCCCCCCCACCGCACGCGCACACGTACACGTACACACACACACACACACACACACACACACAAACACACACACACGTCTGTCTTCATCTACCTCTTTTTCTTTTCCCTAATATTTTCCCATATGAAACTAATTTATATGTTCTTTTGTTTTTCCCAGTGCACTTGACTGGCGTTTCTCTTGTGTTTTCTAACGTAGGTGCCATGGCACCGAGATTGTTATTGCTCCTGAACTTGCTGACACCTGGGTGTCGATATACACCTGTTGCGGCACTTCCTAGTGGTTGTGTTTAACTTTGCTGCAGTCATGTGTACTATCTTCTGTGTGTGAGAGTGTTTTGTGTGTGGGAGTTTTGTGTGTGTAAGCTTGTGTGTTTGTGTGTGTTAGTGTGTTGTACGCGTTTGTGCGTGTTTGTGTTTTCGCATTTGTGTGTGGGTGGGTGGGTGGGTGGGTGTGTGTGTGTGTGTGTGTGTGTGTGTGTGTGTGTTATATGTTGTGTTGCACCAAAAGCTAATCAAGACAGACGACACAAACAGGGGTCGAACGTGAAACGCCAGGCGCTCCTAATGAAATAGAGCCGAGCTTTATAGAACAATTGTGGCACCTCATCCAGACACCAATTATGTTTCTGGAATCAGAATAAAAAACCCACAAGGGATAAAGGCTAGCAGACAGACAGGCTACAGCAGTTCCAAGTGGCAGAAACCCACCAGACAACACAAGCAACAAGAATCCAGCACCTACAGTTCAGCTCTAGTGAGGACACAAGGTAAGGCCCCAACACATAACACGTGGACAGCACGAATAGAGTTCAGGAATATCATATTCCGTTCTCTTTCAAGAGCGAAGCGAAGAATGCTAGCAGAGGAAAGAGAACGTTGCCGACAATGCTGGCATTGCTGGACGAAACTTGACAATACTAACATTACTGATAAGACTTGACAATACTGGCATTACTGATAAGACTTGACAATACTAACATTACTGATAAGACTTGACAATACTGGCATTACTGATAAGACTTGACAATGCTGGCATTACTAATAGAACTTGAAAATATTCGCATTACTGACAGAACTTGACAATACTGGCATTATTGACAGAACTTGACAATACTGGCATTATTGACAGAACTTGACAATACTGGCATTACTGACAGAACTTGACAATACTTGCATTATTGACAGAACTTGACAATACTGGCATTATTGACAGAACTTGACAATACTGGCATTATTGACAGAACTTGACAATACTGGCATTATTGACAGAACTTGACAATACTGGCATTATTGACAGAACTTGACAATACTGGCATTATTGACAGAACTTGACAATACTGGCATTACTGACAGAACTTGACAATACTTGCATTATTGACAGAACTTGACAATACTTGCATTATTGACAGAACTTGACAATACTTGCATTATTGACAGAACTTGACAATACTTGCATTATTGACAGAACTTGACAATACTGGCATTATTGACAGAACTTGACAATACTTGCATTATTGACAGAACTTGACAATACTGGCATTACTGACAGAACTTGACAATACTTGCATTATTGACAGAACTTGACAATACTTGCATTATTGACAGAACTTGACAATACTTGCATTATTGACAGAACTTGACAATACTTGCATTATTGACAGAACTTGACAATACTGGCATTATTGACAGAACTTGACAATACTGGCATTACTGACAGAACTTGACAATACTTGCATTATTGACAGAACTTGACAATACTTGCATTATTGACAGAACTTGACAATACTGGCATTATTGACAGAACTTGACAATACTGGCATTATTGACAGAACTTGACAATACTGGCATTACTGACAGAACTTGACAATACTTGCATTATTGACAGAACTTGACAATACTTGCATTATTGACAGAACTTGACAATACTTGCATTATTGACAGAACTTGACAATACTTGCATTATTGACAGAACTTGACAATACTTGCATTATTGACAGAACTTGACAATACTGGCATTATTGACAGAACTTGACAATACTGGCATTACTGACAGAACTTGACAATACTTGCATTATTGACAGAACTTGACAATACTTGCATTATTGACAGAACTTGACAATACTTGCATTATTGACAGAACTTGACAATACTTGCATTATTGACAGAACTTGACAATACTGGCATTATTGACAGAACTTGACAATACTAGCATTATTGACAGAACTTGACAATACTTGCATTATTGACAGAACTTGACAATACTGGCATTATTGACAGAACTTGACAATACTAGCATTATTGACAGAACTTGACAATACTGGCATTACTGACAGAACTTGACAATACTGGCATTACTGACAGAACTTGACAATACTGGCATTACTGACAGAACTTGACAATACTGGCATTACTGACAGAACTTGACAATACTCGCATTACTGACAGAACCTGACAATACTCGCATTACTGACAGAACTTGACAATACTGGCATTACTGACAGAACTTGACAATACTGGCATTACTGACAGAACCTGACAATACTCGCATTACTGACAGAACTTGACAATACTGGCATTACTGACAGAACTTGACAATACTGGCATTACTGACAGAACTTGACAATACTGGCATTACTGACAGAACTTGACAATACTGGCATTACTGACAGAACCTGACAATACTCGCATTACTGACAGAACTTGACAATACTGGCATTACTGACAGAACTTGACAATACTGGCATTGCTGGACGACATTTGACAATACTGGCGTTATTGGACGAAACTTGAAAATACTTGCAAATTTTGACAGAACTTGAACTACTGACATTACTGGGCGACACTTGACAATACTGGCATTACTGACAGAACTTGACAATACTGGCATTACTGACAGAACTTGACAATACTGGCATTACTGACAGAACTTGACAATACTCGCATTACTGACAGAACCTGACAATACTCGCATTACTGACAGAACTTGACAATACTGGCATTACTGACAGAACTTGACAATACTGGCATTACTGACAGAACCTGACAATACTCGCATTACTGACAGAACTTGACAATACTGGCATTACTGACAGAACTTGACAATACTGGCATTACTGACAGAACTTGACAATACTGGCATTACTGACAGAACTTGACAATACTGGCATTACTGACAGAACCTGACAATACTCGCATTACTGACAGAACTTGACAATACTGGCATTACTGACAGAACTTGACAATACTGGCATTACTGACAGAACTTGACAATACTGGCATTACTGACAGAACTTGACAATACTGGCATTACTGACAGAACCTGACAATACTCGCATTACTGACAGAACTTGACAATACTGGCATTACTGACAGAACTTGACAATACTGGCATTGCTGGACGACATTTGACAATACTGGCGTTATTGGACGAAACTTGAAAATACTTGCAAATTTTGACAGAACTTGAACTACTGACATTACTGGGCGACACTTGACAATACTGGCATTATTGAGAGAATTTGACAATACTGGCATTACTGACAACACTCTTATCTAGTTGCATTACTGGTAATACTTGTCAATACTGACCATACTTTAATATACTGACAAACCGGTGACAATACTGAAAATATTTTACAATACCGAGAATGCTTGGCAATACTGACAGTACTTGACAACACTGAAGTACTGACAATACTTGATACTACTTGACCATGCCTGACAATGATTGACCATTCTGACAATAATTAACCATATTTGACAATACTTGACAATACTGACAATTCTTGACAATATTTGGCAATACTGACAATACTTGTCAATATTGATGATGCTTGACCATATCTAACAATACTTGACAATAGTAGCAATACTTGACCATACTGACAATACTTGACAATACTGATCAACGCGGTTACCCACTATGAAGTACTCAAGTAGTTTCAGTCGACATACTGCCGTAAAGATGTAGAGTGGTGGAGCTGCTTACTCCAATTTCATAGTATTATGTGGTGAGGTGACCGTATCCACTCTTCAGCCCAGTTAATTGTCACAGAAAATCTCTACCACGTTTGTTTGTTTGTTTGTGTTCGCTGGCTGTGAACTCCAGTGCGAGGTCCTGTATGTCGGATGAAGACATCTTGTTGTCCAACATCAGTGTCATGTCATGCCGGACCTGAGGTTTGCGTGAGTATCCGTTGTCCCATGTCTGGCTTATTGGTGTGCAGACTGGTGGTTCCTCGCCGTGCAGGCAGATACTCTACGACTTCGGAGGAATCAACGATCCTACTGACTTTAGCCAGGACCCCGAAGGGACCTGTTGCCCAGGACGCTCGGCGAGGACGCGTCAATAGGTCTTGGCCAGTATAGAACCCAACCCTGGTGCCTTTGAAACACCTCTGCGTCCCGTAATTTAAGAGATCTGTATGTAGTCAGATGACCTCTCCTCAATCGGGAATCTGAACCTACTATAGGCTAGGGCAGGGGTAGGCACATGCGGCCCGCCAAGTGATTTTATGCGGCCCGCGAGGGCATTTAGAAATAAAAATTTTAAATTAGTTAAGTTATTTTGTTGAATTTTACAGAATTTCATGTACCGTTATGATGAGTGTCAATAACAAACATAAGATTGAAGATGAATGCCGTCTTTTTAATGATGAATGGACAACTAAGTACTGTTTTATAAAAGTTGGTAGCAAATCAGCTTGTTGTGTCGTGAGTCAGTGGCTGTCTTCAAGGAGTACAATTTAAAAAGACATTATCAAACAAAACATTCCGATTTCGGATACAATTTAACGACCGAAGAGAAGGAAAGGAAATGCCTCGAGTTGGTGAAAAATTTGGAGAAACCGCAAACTGTTTTCATTAAACAGTCTTCAATTCAAGATGCTGCAACTGAAGCTAGTCTTGTGCTGTCACACTGAACTGTAAAACAGAACAAGCCATTTTCTGATGGCGAGTTCATCAAGGAATGTTTGCTAGATGCAGCAAACATTATGTGTCCAGAACAAAAAAAAACAGATTTGACAACATTACCTTATCAAGGAGAACTGTGGTCAGACGTGTTGACAAGATCAGTGACAATTTGATGCATAAACTTCAAGATGCAAGTAAACAATTTTTGTGGTACTCTCTTGCAATGGATGACAGCACCGATGTACATGATACTGCCCAATTATTGATATTTATACGTGGATAAACACTTCTTTCAAACTCACTGAAGAGTTACTGAGTGTTGAGTCACTCAAAGACACAACCACAGGCCATGATATATTCAATGCTGTTACTAACTGTATTGATGGAACTGGGTTGGTTTGGAACAAGATGGCAAGTGTTACAACTGACGGAGCTCGTGCTTTGACTGGAAAAAATGTAGGTCTGGTAAAGTCGATAAGTGATAAGATTAAAGCAGAATATCCAGACCACACATTATTGCACTTCACTGTGTGATTCATCAAGAAAGTATGTGTAAAACTGTTTTGAATATCAAGCATGTTATTGACCCGGTTGTCAGTGTCATCAATCACAAGAATCATTTCCCAACTTGAAAAACTTTGCAGCTAAACTTTTATCATTATTTAGATCAACATACATTTGCGAACAAACATTCTCTTGCTTGAAGATCAACAAATCTAAGAATAGGTCTTTATTGTCGGACCGCAACTTGCATGCTGTCATGCGAATTTCAACAAGTAAACTTGCTCCAGATTTCAAGAATATTGTCAAACATTGCAAGCAGTTACACACATCTTATTAGAAATCAACAATTGTAGTGACAATGTAGTTGCTGTGTGTCTAAATTAAAGCTATTGATAGATAACAAAGAATATTTGTTATAATAACAAGTTGTAAAATCGTGTTAACAAATTAGTAAAAGCTTTTGTCCATATTGTCAGATATAATGTATAAGTGTATAAGTAAAATAAAATTGCAATAATTAGTTATTTATACTGCTTAATAACCTATAAATAATTAATAATTACTTATTGTGATAGGTTACTGTAAACAAAATGAATATATATATATATATATATATATATATATATATATATATATATATATATATATATATATATATATGAGGCCCGCCAGTAGCTTTACATTTGTCAATGCGGCCCTCCACACGAAAAGTTTGGGCTAGGGCAATGTGCGTTTTCGACCCCGAGATCCCTGGTACAATCTAGGAAAAGCACCAACATGGCATGGTGCATATCATATCCTGGTCAATGCCGTACGCACTTGTACGTTAACATTTCATGTGTACGATATATATCCTGGTCAATAAAGTGCGTATTTGTACATCAATATTTTCTGTGTACATAAAATATTCTGGTCATTGTAGCACAAACTTATATAACAGTAATTCATGTGCACATAACACATTCTGATACGTGCAGTGCGTACTTGAACATCAATATGTTCCTTATACATAAAATAGCCAAGCGAATGTTCTCAAGACACATACATCAGCATTTGCTTTGTACCCAAAATAGACAGGTGAATGCAACACACTGAGATACTTCAATATTTCCCGTATACACGAAATAACCTGCTGAATGTTGCACATGCCCATATTATATCAGCATTTTCTGTGTGCACAAAAGAAGGCAAATGGAATATATCACATATCCACATAAAACTAGTTCAAGTGTACATAAAACAGCCACGCGAATCTAATACACACAGATACAGCAAACTTTCGTGTGTGTATGAAACAGACAAGTAATGTATCAAATGACCATAATCATTGCCTGTGCGCATGAAACGTATCTGACCAACATGGCGAATAGGCAATCGGGTCGATGAGACCGTGGGGAGTTGATTGTCTCTGAGCAGTTTGCTAGTGAATTTCCCCCCATGTTTGGACTTGCAGCACCCATGCCATTGTCACTGTAACGTCCTAACCGTTACACCAACCCGGCAGCAGTATTTTGTCAAAGCGCAGGCCATTTCCTGCGTAAGTGAAATAGCCAGGTGAATCCAGCAAATGCCCACAGATCAAATGTTCATGAATTACACGTCTCAACCACACTAGCATAGATTCAAGCCGGTCTAGTAGCAAGAGCAGTCACTTACGAATACAGCACTCCTGGCTTGCGACCCGAGTAGTGATCTGATATACTTTGTTTACCCAATCAGAACAGTCCTGGGGTCTACGTAGCGTCATTAAACGGATACCTTTTGCTTATTCATATATACCTTTTTTTTTTTTTTTTTTGTGGTTCGCATATCCTTTAAAAGACATCGCTGTCAACATCATCATCTTTCAGCTGATTGTTGATTTCTTGGCAAGATTACGCTCAGTAGTTTGCCATTGATTTCTGAGTGACGGCTCACATACCCCGTAAGTTGCCGACGCGGAGAGAATCGCTACCAATTCTAGTGCACGTGACGTTACTCACGAGAGTATACGGGATTACGTAGAAAGTCGTTTAACACCTAGACCACGGAGACCGGCCATATATTCCTACTGTGAGGAGAAGTATGTGTCGCCACACCCCAAAAAACAGTGCCACCTCACCCAATGTATAATATATAAGATATACGAACATACTATGGGAATGCCTTTATACGATTAACAATAATTCAAGTATCAGTGCATGATATTGATATCGCTATTTCCCACAATCCCAATGATTATAAATTCTGTTGCGTATCCCTTACGGGACGTTGCAGTCAATACCAGCATTTTTCAGCTGCTGTTGATGTACTAGGCAAGTGTTACGTTCAGTAGTTGGCCATTTTTTATCTGAACGAACGGTTCCCATACCAGCACGTTATAATACAACGCGACACGGTCTGCTGCACAAATCGGTCGCAGCTGAGCTTCGAACGCCTGGTACCCGGTTCACGAACCGCGTTCGCAAGCCTTTAGCCACGGAGCTGGCCAATGATTATAATTGAAGACATATTTCATTTTTCAGGGTTAATGATCTTGTACATATTCTTTGGTGTGGTCACCCTTGTGCTGGTTGTAGCACTAGTGGCAGTGATTGTCAGGTACAGCATATTGTTTGTCTGTCTGTCCGTTATCGTTTTAGCTAATACTGAATTCAGAGTTTTGCGAGTAGATACAATGACATGTAAGTTGATAGATTGTATTTAAGGAAAGAGGTCGTCATTGTTAAGTATTTCAGCAGTAGGACTGGTCGAGGAGTTTCCTGATCATAAACTTCTATTGTGGTTTGTCTTATGCCGCTTTCTCTCTCTCTCTCTCTCTCTCTCTCTCTCTCTCTCTCTCTCTCTCTCTCTCTCTCTCTCTCTCGCTCTCTCTCTCTCCCCTCTCGCTCTCTAAATATGTTTCTCTCCCTCACTCTCTCTCGCTCTTTCCCACACTCTCTCTTACTCTCTGTGTCTCTCTCTGTCTTTCTCTCTCTCTCTAACTCCTTGTATGACTGCATTGGTGGGTCTATGCATTCTTGTTTCGTTAATGTTGTCTTTGATGTACCCCTTTCTCTCTGTGTGTGTGTGTGTGTGTGTGTGTGTGTGTGTGTGTGTGTGTGTGAGAGAGAGAGAGAGAGAGAGAGAGAGTGAGAGTAAGAAAAAAAAAGAGAGTGAGAGAGTTGAATCGCATCACTAATTTTTACGTTATACTATGTACAAGGAGAATACTCACGACAATCGTCAATGTGTGTGTAAAGTGTGGGAGTTTGTTCATACTAGATTCAGTGATTATGTGAGGCATCATGTAAGTGTCTCGATGTGACGATGTGTGTGTGTGGGTGTGTATGGGGGATGTGTGTGAGGGGATGTTTGTGGGGGATGTATATGTGGATGGTTTGTGAGCGGGGGATGAGTGTGGGTGGATGGGAGATGCGTGGGTGGGTGAAGGGATGTGTGGTGGGTGGGGATGTGTATGTGGGTGAGGGATGTGTGTGTGGGTGGTTGAGGGATCTGTGGGTGAGTGGGTATGTGAGGGATGTGTGTGGGTTGGGGGATGGGTTTCTGATGGGTGTGGGGGATAGGTGTGAGGATGTGGGTGGAGGGTATGTCTATGTGGGTTGGTGGAGTTTGTATGTGTGGGTGGTGAGGGTTTTTGTAGGTGGGGGATGTGTGTGGGGGGATAGGTGGGAGATGTATTGTGTGGGTGGGGATGTGGAAGGGGGATTTGTGTGGGGGATGTTTATATGGGTGGGGTGTTGTGTAGGAGGGGAGATGTGTGTGGGTGGATGAGGGAGATGTGATTGGGTGTGGGATGCGCGGGAGGGTAAAGGATTATGTGAGGGCGGGGTGTGTGTTTGGCTGGGTGGTTGGGGTGGGTAGATGGGAGATGTATGTGTTGATGGGTGGGCGGGGGATGTGTGAGTGTGAGTGATTGAGGAATGAGTACGTGAGTGGAAGGATGTGTGTGGAGTACAAGTGTATGGGTGGGGGGGGGGTGTGGATGGGAGTTTTGTTTGTTGATGGGCGATGTGATGTTATGTGGGGATGTGTGTATGGGGGATGTGTGTATGGGTGGGGAAATGTGTGTGTGGGTGGGAAGATGTGTGTGTGGTGTGTGTATGGGTGGGGGATGTGTGGTTAAGGGGTGTGTGATTGGGTTACGGGTGACTGGGGGAGGTGGGTGGAGGGTGTGTGGGTGGAGGATGTGTTGGTGTGTGTGTGTGTAGGTTGGGGGATGGATGGGGGATGTGTGTGTGTGGGGGGGGGCGGGGTCGGGATGTGTGGGTTGGTTGGGAGAGATTATGTGGGTGGAGATGTGTGCAAGTGGGAGAATTGTGGGTGGGTGTGGGTTTAGCGTGTGGGTAATTGCGGGATGTGTGGGTTGGCGAGGATATGTGTGGGTGGGAGATGTATGTTTGGCTGGGTGGTTGGGGTGGGGGTGTTTGTGGGTGGTGGAGAATATGTGGGTGGGTGAGTGTTGTTGGGTGGAGGATGTGTGTATGGGTGGGAAGATGTGTAGGCGGGGGATGTGTGTGTGGGTGATGAGTCGGTGGGTGCATGTATGTGTGCCTGAGGACGTGTGGGTGGGTGGGGGATGTGTGGTGAGTGGGAGATGTATGTGTGGGTGGGGAGATGTGTGTAGGTAGGGGTGTGTGTGGGTGTGGAGGATGGGTGGGGCATGTATGTGTGCCTGGGTGTGTGTGTTGTTGGGTGGGGGATGTATGTGTGTGTGTGGGGGGGGGGGCTGTGTGGGTGGATGGGGGATGTGTCTCATAACATGGTAATATACATTGTTTATGCTTACAACATTCTTTTGACACTGTTTTTTCCTATGTGAATGTATTATGCACTATTGGTGGAAGAAAGATGAGTGATTGGAAGGGCCGAACGTAAGACGGGCCTGCGTGCCCAATTTCTTACCCTTTGAAAATAAAGTCTGTTCGTTCGTTCGTTCTCAGTGGGCTATATTATTCTGCTTGGGCAGCCTGGATAGAGCACTGGCTGGCACGATTGTCTGCCATCCCGATTGTCTTGTGTTGGAATCTAAATCGAGACGGGGACTATTACAACTAACCATGGCTACTAGGCTGACCCAGCCTAACATAGGTACATGGTCCACCCAGCCTTACATGGGTACCTGGACGTTTGCTGGACAGTCCAGACAGCAGGCGTGACATTGGCCAAGCCAGCCATCGAGTGCCGATTGGTCAATAAACCACGGGAACAGCTAAAGACACAGTGCCAGGCCCGGATGGAATGAGGTACACCAATATGAGTAACATGAAGAATGGGGACTTGGAGGCTCTTTGTTCCAACCTAAGCATGGATACGGCGGATTGGCTGCAGCTACCTGGTTCCACTCCCAAAACCAGGTAAGGATCACTCCAGATGTAATGGATACCGAAACATAACCCCGCAAAACACCTTTGGCAAAGTCCCCGAAAAGATAGTAGCCCGCAGGCTCCAGCGACATTTGGAAAGTCGTAATCTGCTTTCCAGAGAGCTCGGGAGTTATCGGCCTGGGAAGGACACCTGGGCCAATGCGGCAACTTTTGCATGTGATGTCTATGAGGGCTTCCAGGATAAACAAGAGACAGTGGCGATAGCTCATGACCTGGAGGATGCGTATAACAGGGTTAGGTATGATCGGTTGCTATACACTCTGTTGGACGTGGAGGTCTGCCCTTGCTTTTTCAGATGGATTGCGACAGTCCTTTATGAGCGTAAGGTTGCACTGCACATGAGTTCCTGGACTTCTGACCTCTGTACGATTACACCTGGGATGACACAGGGATCGACCATATCCCCAGTGCTCTTTAATGTCTCCACAAGCAAAGTCACAGCTGTTGAGACACCAGGTGTTGGTAGAATCTTGACATTTGCAGATGATGTGCTGGTGTACTGACAGGGCAGAGACAGGGAAAGTTTGGCTCCAGACTTACAAATGGCAATAAGCAGGGTGGCAGAGTGGGCCAGGGACGTAGGGACCGTTATAAACACTGACAAGGCATCGGTTGTGTTGTACTCCCTGGATAACCGGATTGTGAAGACAGATGTTCCATATAGTCCCTTAGTTGGTTTTTTTTTTTTTTTTTTTTTTTTTGCATATACTACATCGCTGTCAACACCAGCATTTTACTGCTGTTGTTGATGTCTTGACAAGTTTACGTTCAGTAGTTTGCGTCCTCTTAGTAGAGAGAGTAAATTTAAGTACTAGGGTATCACCTTCGACAGGTGCATGCATTTTAAAGATCATGTGGAGGTTTTAGTGGTGTAGGCTTAATGCATTGAGGGCGATGACAGTAACCGGGGTAGAGCAGAAGTTGCTTTACAGGCTCTTTCGGCAGTTAATTTCTGTCATTGCGTATGGTTTGGGGCTCCTAACAGTATCAAAGGGCCAGCTTGAAAGGTCGGAGCACAGACAATATGCGGCCTTGCGGGTGGTCTTGGGGTGCACAAAGGTCGCAACAATTATGTGCACGAGGCATTTATTGGAAACAACAAGCTGCCATAATGATTGATAATGAAGTGGGACAATATCAGCTTATTAAGAGAGGTGTGAGACAGGGATGTCTAATGTCTCCAGATCTTTTTTCCCTGTACGGTGAAAATATTTTCAGAAATGTAGAAGATATAAAAGGAATCAGCATTGGAGGACGAAACATTAATAACATTACATATGCAGATGATACAGTATTGATTGCAGACAATGCGCAGGATCTGCAACAATTAGTAGATGGGGTTGTTGCACACAGTGAACAACTGGGGTTAGAATTAAATTGTAAAAAGACACAGATTATGGTCGTCACTAGGAAGAACGAAGTACCACAATGTAATATACAACTAGATGGGAATACTCTTCAACAAGTGAATAGGTATAATTATTTCGGAACAGTCACAACATCTGATGGGAGTGTGTTGAAGAGATTAGAACAAGAATCGCCATGGCGAAAGTAGCCTTTAGCAAGATGAAAAAATACTGACCAATCTAAAGATATCAACTGAAACGAGAAAAAGAGTGTTAAGGTGCTACATAGAGCCTGTACTTTTGTATGGATGTGAAACTTGGACAATGAGCAGTCAAGCTGAAAAACATCTGATAGATGCAGAAATGTGGTTTCTGAGGAGAATGCAAACAAATACCATGGGCAGACAGATAAACCAATGACCAAATACTACAGGAGACAAATGAAAATCGTAAATTTATTAGAGAAATTAGATGTAGACAGTCAAAACTGTTTTGGACATGTTATGAGAAGAAATGAATTGAAGAACTTGGTGACAACTGGCAAGATCGAAGGGAACAGACCAAGGGGAAGACCGAGAAGTAAATACTTGGATGGCTTTGCCATATGGCATGGTCGAGACAGGAATACTGAGGTAATCCAAGACTCTGGTGATCGAGTGAAATGGCGAGTCAAGACGACCCACGCTTTCCGGCATGGCATATGATAGATTGATATCCTGGTGCTACCAACAATGGCGGATAGGCATAGGGTTCTTCAAGCCAAATGGTACCTGAGAGTTGCTGCAGATAGGGATCATCCCCTGCATGAAGCCATGGATATGGTCAAGGGTCATCCCCTGCATGAAGCCATGGATATGGTCAAGGGTCATAGACTAAGACGAGGCAGGTCCTGGATGGCAGGGGTAGACCATAAATCGTGAAAAAGAGTGGGTTGTAGTACCGGTAGAAGGACGGACTGGCACAATGTAATAGTAACACTGGGTCATGAGTGCAGAGAATGGGCTGTGGATCGCACAGTTTGAGGTGCAACAACTGATCCAGAGTAATACACATCAAGGTGACATAGTAATCTATACTGATGGGTTAGTGGTGAGAAACAGACGGGGTGGTTGGGGTTTCATTGCGAAGGCTAATGGACGATTCTTTAAAAAAAAAAGGAGAGTCTGGCATATGAGGCTACGACCTCGAGCAAGAGAATGGAGGTGGAAGCTGAAACAGCGGCATTTCGTTGGTTAGAGAAGACAACTGCAACACATATTGTCTTCATGGCGGACTCGGGGAGTATGCTTAGTAAAGTGGAGAAAGGAAGGTTTCGTGTGGAATGGTTCACCTCGCTTCAGAGGTCACAGATTGTGAGAACTGTATGGATTTTTTGCCCTGGCCATGCGGGGGTGAGGGGGAATGAACAGGTTGACAGGCTGGCAGGGAATGCACCTCTTGGTGGTAGATTACCTACAGACAAGGGAGAGGTGGTCGTGTGCCTATGTCATCGGGTGGAAAAGGTAGAAGAACAGGCTGAGAACCCGTATGTGGAAAGGATGAGATTGCGGGAGATTGGCAGATGTTCTGGTAGAATCTCAAAACTGAGAGAGAAGACCAGGAGAACTTTCAATCAGATAGCGGTGGGAACGATTAGTAGTGTGACTCTTCGCTGGCTGTTGAATGAGGGGAGGAGGGCGTATGGGAATGTCCTGAGTGCAGCGATGTCAGTTCTTAGCTCAACTCAACTCAACTCAACTCATCGAAAACAAATCATGATAACCACTTCACCTAAGGTGTTACGGACGCAATTCGTAATCCCGCATACCACGTTCTAAACACAGTTGCGGGCGATTTGCCAGCGTTGGTTTTCACACAATGGTGTGAGTTACGGTCGTTCAGAAAGCAATAGCCAACTATTGAATGTAAACTTGCCAAGAAATCAAAACAGCTAAAAATGTTGGCGTTGACTGCAACGTCCTGTAAAGAATATGCAACAAACTTATTTTAAAAGAATAGCCCGCGTCTACAATGTAAACGAGCAGTGATACACTTTAGTTTAGTTTAGTTTAGTTTAGTTTAGTTTAGTTTAGTTTAGTCGACGGATCAACATCACAGCACACAGGTGTAACCCATAAGTGCTCCGTTCTACCCCTAACTCAAACCTGAGTCCGGAAAAGCTCAGCTCAGTGCACGAACTCCGCAGCACCGGCGAGGATCCTGATACAATACGATTGATTAAAATCTGCTTGCAAACTAGCTGTATATACGTTCAATATTAAATGCCTTGCCTTTCTACTATTTAGTCACCCACGAGTTTTGGCTTCAATCCCTCCAGTTATCATAGGATCTCCAGGTTCAAGGGTCACGGGGCTGATTGCAGTGAGAAGACAGCATTATGCCAGCATAATGAGGACACTCCCATGGAGACATTCCTCAACCACAACTTGCTAGCCAATTCTCGGACTCGGGAAACTGCGCGTAGGGAGACACCAGACTGCCAAACTGGACAGGTAATATGCATAATAGAATCTTCTCACTATTAGAACCTAAGGGTGATATGTATAACATAATCTTCTCACTATTAGAACCTACAAGTGATATGTATAATAGAATATTCTCACTATTAGAACCTACAAGTGATATGTATAATAGAATCTTCTCACTATTAGAACCTACAAGTGATATGTATAATAGAATATTCTCACTATTAGAACCTACACGAAAGATGTAAAATAGAATCTTCTCATTATTAGAATCTACAGGTGATATGTATAATAGAATCTTTTCAATATTAGAACCTACTATTGATATGAATAATAGAATCTTCTCAATATTAGAACCTACACGACAGATGTAAATAGAATCTTCTCAATATTAGAACCTACAGGTGATATGTATAATAGAATCTTCTCAATATTAGAACCTACAAGTGATATGTATAATAGAATCTTCTCACGATTAGAACCTACAAGTGATATGTATAATAGAATCTTCTCACGATTACAACCTACACGTAATATGTATAATAGAATATTCTCACTATTAGAACCTACAAGTGATATGTATAATAGAATATTCTCACTATTAAAACCTACAAGTGATATGTATAATAGAATTTTCTGAATATTAGAACCTACAAGTGATATGTATAATAGAATCTTCTCACTATTAGAACCTACAAGTGATATGTATAATAGAATATTCTCACTATTAGAACCTACAAGTGAAATGTATAATAGAATATTCTCACTTCGTCGCCTGACATGGAAGACACAGGTTGAGAAAAATCGAACAAGAGCAAGGCAAAGAATGGCAATCATGAAAAAGCTTGCTGGTACAACATGGGGAGCAGATGAGAAAGTTCTCAAGAAGTTATATACTGGGCGGGTGAGGCCAGTACTGGAATATGGCATTGCAGCTTGGGCAACAGCAGCTAAGTCAAACTTTAACAAAATAAGTAGAGTCCAAAATCAAGGAATGCGAATCATAACTGGAAGCCTGAAGACAACGCCTATTAATGAATTAGAAAAGATCACTTGTTTACAACCAATGCAGGATAGAAGAGATAGCAGAGCCCAGCAACAAGCAGAAAAATTTAGAAGATTGACAGACCACCCTATGTACAACAGATTTAATGGTTTTGGAAAGGGAAGACTGAAGCGTAGCAACTTTGTAGAAACTGCAAAACGAAGGATTAGGTCAGATCCTATTCTTAACATATCAACAGTCAAGCCCATACACAATGCACACAAGTTCCCAGCTTGGAGACAGCAGCAACTGCCTGAGATGATAGAAAACATTCCTGGTATTGAGAAAAAGAACACTCAGCATGAAACCGAAAGAAGAGAAATAACCCTAAACTACATAAAAGAACATTACCCAAGCAGGAATTGGACCCATGCATATACAGATGGATCAGCCAAAAATTCAATAGAGAATGGAGGAGGAGGAATTCTCCTAAATTTAAAAAAATGGAGCGAAAAAAACACATTCAATGGCAACTGGAAAATTTTCAAGTAACTTCAAAGCGGAGGTAGAGGCTCTGAAAACTGCAGCAGAAATGCTCCTGATGGAGGAAAATAAAGAGAAGCAAATAGCTATCTTCACAGATGCAAAGTCAGCTGTCTCAATACTGAAGAGCAATAACAGCACAGAACTAACTGACCTAAGAGCAGCACTCCATGGTCTATGCCAGAAATCCAAAAAAGTTGTAATACAGTGGATCCCATCACATTGCAGTATACCTGGAAACGAAGAGGCTGACAGACTGGCAAAAGAGGGCGGACGACTACCACAGCCTGACATAGACATAACCTATAATGAGGCAAAGAGGTTGATAAAAAGCACTTATAGAACCAAATGGGAATCAGAGCATCCAGGCCATCAGAAGGATGATGCATATTACAAACTCGACAGAAGAGAACAAGTAGCAATCTTCAGACTCCGCACAGGACACAACAGGCTGAAATACCACTTGTTCAATAAACTAAAGATAGGAGATACCGATGAATGTAATTGTAGAACTGGAAAAATGACAGCAAAACATTTGCTGCAGGATTGCCCAACGTATGCAGAACAGAGAAAGATATTTTGGCCCACACCTGCTTCATTTGAGGACAAGCTCTATGGAGATATCAACAAGCTAAAGTTGACCGCAGATTACTTTAACTATATACAGGTTGACATTTAAAGGTGCATGAAGACCCAGAGGCATGAAATGGAATATTGCTTGGATAGCAAATCCATTATGTGGAAAGTCCAAATCAAAAGCCCATTGTGTGGGCTTCATAAAAGGTGGAAAAGTGTCCTAGTGGCACGAAATGGAATATTGCTTGGATAGCAAATCCATTACGTGGAAAGTCCGAATCAAAAGCCCACTGTGTGGGCTTCATAAAAGGTGGAAAAGTGTCCTAGTGGCACGAAATGGAATATTTCTTGGATAGCAAATCCATTACGTGGAAAGTCTGAATCAAAAGCCCACTGTGTGGGCTTCATAAAAGGTGGAAAAGTGTCCTAGTGGCACGAAATGGAATATTGCTTGGCTAGCAAATCCATTACATGGAAAGTCCGAATCGAAAGCTCACTGTGTGGATGTCATCTGCAGACTGCATACTTCTGGTTTCCGGAAGAACAGCCTATGGTGAACGGAAGGCCCAATATACGGAAGTGAGGCTAAGCAGCCATGTGCAGGACGTGACGATTCCTTGGGTGAGCCCAGTACCAGAGCGCTATGTATCGGCTCTGCAAGTATGGAAGCCTCCTTGGATGGCGGGGAATGCCCATTGTCTGCCCCTGCCTTCCCTTGAGGGCTGACCAGGATCTTTGGCTGTTCTATATGGACCAGCTGGGATGGGGGATAACACCACAACAGTGAGAGTCAAACGTCCTAAGAAACCCCCGGGAAGGTTAACCCGGTCAACAAATGCCCGCAGAAGTCGGATGTGTCGGCCTAACGGCGCAAGAACGCAGCTCTGCTGTAAACAGGCACAACGCAATCACATCCGAAAAAAAACTCCGGATGAACGAAGAAGAAGAAGAAGAAGAACCTACAAGTGATATGTATAATAGAATATTCTCACTATTACAACCTACACGTAATATGTATCATAGAATATTCTCACTATTAGAACCTACAAGTGATATGTATAATAGAATATTCTCACTATTAGAACCTACAAGTGATATGTATAATAGAATATTCTCACTATTAAAACCTACAAGTGATATGTATAATAGAATCTTCTGAATGTTAGAACCTACAAGTGATATGTATAATAGAATCTTCTCACTATAGTATTAGAACCTACAAGTGATATGTATAATAGAATATTCTCACTATTAGAACCTACAGGTGATATGTATAAAAGAATTGATGGGAAAGACCTTAGACTTGTCAAAAACATATATTTGAAACAACAAGCTGCCGTAAAGATTGATAATGAAGTAGGACAAATCTGCCTGTTAAGAGAGATTTGTGACAGGGATGTGTAATGTCTCCAGATCTTTGTTTCCCTATACAGTGATAATATTTTTAGACATTTAGAAGATATGAGAGGAATCCCCTTTATGGGACATGACATGAATAACATTAGATGATACAGTATTGATTGCAGACAATGGACAGGATTTACAACAGTTAGTACATGCAGTTGTTGAACACAGTGAACAACTAGAGTTAGAATTAAATTGTAAGAAGACACAGATTATGGTCGTCATTACGAAGAGAGAAATAGTACAATGTAGTAGAAGGCCTCTTTCAGTCCGTAGGATTATAGAGTTTTGCCGCTGGGGAGGCACCTGACAGCGCCGCTGGTCACTGTGTAATCCAATGCGAGAGTGACAATCTCTTTCACAATTTCCGTATCTGTAAGACGAGGCAGGCTTTTTGCTTGTGCCTCTTATTAGTCTTATCCTGTTTGTTGAATCAGATTGCGCTCAAAGAGCACCAGTCCGTTTCGTACATCTCTTCTCCAGCAACATCTGTGTGCTGCAACTCTTTCCCATATGTCTGGATCTATGCCAAGTGGTTTCTTCAATTCGTAATTAGAAATATTGATTGATGGGGGAGCATAAGCATCTTGTTCTATCACCTGTGTTTTATTTAGGCTGTTGGTGAGCCCAAAGTCTCTGCAGGCGGCTGCAACACGATCTATGAACCGTTGTAGATCTTCTATTGCATGAGTAATCGGTGTTACATCGTCTGAAAAAAAGTATTTCTCTTATGCATCTTGATTTTATTTCGGCCTTTGCCTTGAGTCTTGATAGGTTAAAAAGCACAATGTAATATACGGATAAAGAGGAATAATTTTAAACAAGAGAATCGGTACAACTATTTCAGAACAGTCATAACATCTGATGGAAGATGCCTTGAAAAGATTAGAACAAGAATCGCTATGGCAAAGGTAGCTTTTTGCCAGATGGAAAACATGTTAATCAATAAAAGAAAATATGTCAATTACAACGAGAAAAAGAGTGTTGTATTGCTACTCTGTGGCTAAGGGCTTGCGAACGCGGTTTGTGAGCCCGTATACCCGGGTTCGAAACACAGCGGTGCTGGTTTTTTCGAAAAAGGTATAGGGGCCCGTCGTTCAGAAAGCAATGGCAAACTACTGAACGTAACACTTGCCTAGTACATCAACAGCAGCTGAAAAAGCTGGTGTGGACTGCAACGTCCCGTAAGGGATACGCAACAAAATTTAAAGATTAAAAAAAATTGCTACATATAACTTGTACTTTGTATGGATGTGAAACTTGGATAATTAGCAGACGTGCTGAAAAACATCTAATGCTATTGTGGTTTCAGAGGAAAATGCAAAGAATATCATGGACTGGCAGATAAACCGACAAGCAAGTCCTACAAGAAGCAAACAAAAATCGTAAACTGATTAGAGAAATTAGACGTAGACAGTCACAATTTTGGGGCACGTTTTGAGAGGAATTAAAGTAGATAATTTAGTGAAAGCTGGCAATATTGGTGGGAAAAGAATAAGGGGGAGGCAGGGATGTAAATATCTGAATGGACTGGCCACGTGGCATGGTCTAGACAAGAACACAGATCTGATCCACGACTCTGGTGGTCGTGTCAGATGGCGAAACATGACCGCCCACGCTTATCGGCGTGGCATATGAAAAGCCAGCTCCGTGACCTAAAAGCTTGCGAACGCGATTCGCGAGCCGCTTACCACGCGTTCAAAACACAGCGGCAGCCGATTTGGCAGCAGACCGTGTCGCGCTGGGGCTTTAAGTGTTGGTATGGTAGCCGGTCGTTCAGAGAGCAATGGCAAACTACTGAATGTAAATTTGCCATGACATCAACAGCAGTAAAATTCTGGCTTTCAAAGCGATTTCCTTTATTTTTTTTTTTAGTTCCATATCCTTTACAGCAGTGGTTCTCAACCTTTTTTGGCCCGTGCCCCCCTTCACCATATTTTCATTACGTCATTCCCCCCTTCCTATCAAAAATTTGGCTCGTACCCCCCTTCACCATATTTTCAGAACGTCATCCCCCCCCCCCCTTTCATATTTCCTATCTAAAAATCCCCCACCCCTACACAGAATACGTAAAAATAGAAGGTAAATTTAATGGCATATACTAAAACAAGTCTAGACATCCACATAAAACATGATTTGTGGGTCTACTTACTTTATAAAATGAATTTTAGAAGGATGAGACGTACATAACTGTAAAGTATGTAAGGAAAAACCATATCAAGTAATCGGTTCTTGTATTAACGCGATCTTGAAATGGTCTTTATCCCCCCCCCCCCCTGGAAACCCTAAAATTCCCCCCTGGGGGGGGGGAGGAATTCCCCACCGGTTGAGAACCACTGCTTTACAGGACGTCGCAGTCAACACTAGCATTTTTCAGTTGCTGTTGATGTAATAGGCAAGTTTGCCATTGCTTTCTGAACGACCGGCTCACATACCCCAGTAAGTTACCAGCACGGCGCGAACTGCTGCCGAATCTCGCAGCTGCTGTTTTCCCCACGGAGATATACGGGATTACGAACAATGTCGTTAACACCTTGGCCAGGGAGACGGCATCCTGTAAATAGGATATGCCAAAAAAAATATTATGACGATATCTTCTTATTATTACTACTAGCTGACCCGGCCCGGCTTCGCCCAGGCCCTGGAGGGGATCTATCTATCTATCAGTCTGTCTGTCTGCTTGTTTGTCTGTCTGTCTATCTGGCTGACCCGGCCCGGCTTCACCCAGTCCCTGGTGGGGAGCATCTCATTTAATTCATATACGTAGTCATATAACCTCTCCCGTTCCCGACTATCTGTTTGTCTGTCTATCTGTCTGTCTGTCTGTCCCGGCCCGGCTTCACCCAGTCCCTGGTGGGGAGCATGTCATTTAATTCATTCATATAAGTAGTCAAATAAGCTTCCGTTCCCGACTATCTGTCTGTCTGTCTATCTATCTGACCCGGCGTGGTTTCGCCGGTAAACATTAACTTAACTTAAAAGAATGTCCTTCCACACACCATTCATTATTTTTAATGAAAACTGTTTTTAATCACATTTAATCACAGTTGATAAGTTTTGTAAGCAGAAAAAGATGGGTTAAAATGTTATGCATAATGCATTATTTTTATGCAAACTTTAAAAATACCTTAAAGATTATATCATTATTTAATATAACTCATATGCCTAAAAATAACTATAGACAAAGAGTTTAACAATAGTGCAGGTAAGTCCAACAATATGACTATAAAGTATATAGAAATGTTATTAAAAGTTATGCCCCTTGAAATAACTTTTATAGAGTGAAGTCCCCCTGCTATATAGACATTATATAATTTTTCCCGCCTTTCCATCCTGTTTCAGGATATTGCGGTCAACACCAGCATCTTTCAGCTGTATGTTGATTCCTAGGCTAGATTACGCTCATCAGCACGCCACGACTTTCTGAGCGACCGGCTCCATACTCTCATAAGTCACTTTTGCGATTCGAACCACTGCTAATTCTCGTCGCGTCACGTGACGAGAGTATTCGGAGTTAGCGGAGAAAGCTGCTAACCCCTTGACCACGGAGCCGGTAGACATTATATAATGAAAATGGAAAAGTAAATGTTATTAAATAAGTAGAAGATTTTACATTAAGAAATTATTATAGTCGGTTGCACAGGAATGAAAGGAAGACGTGTAGAAAATTTCATCTCAATCGGAGGTACCGTTATCGAACGCATCCAAGACCCACAAACCCACAAACATACACTCTGTTTTATAGATATAGATTAGGACCTAAAGGCAAAGGTAGTCCCGCACAATCACTTCCGTCAGGGCCATGAAACGTTAAGCTTTAAATTTTCTAGTTCACGAGATAATGAGGTGGGATAGGTAGTTCCCTTCCTCGTCGCCTTCCTTCCACATCATCAGCATGTATTGTGCAGTGGCCTAACTATTCATGTCTCAAGATCTATAGAACATTACGTGTTGGTTTCCCCATGCTTTCCTCATCTGCATCCATGGTTTGTGACCCCGCTGTCATAAATTTCCGGTTGCCAGGACACGTGACCGCTTGAACAAGCTTACGCGCAGAGCTGCTGTCCACGTGTTCCGATAGTACTGGGTGCCCTAAGTGCGTTTTGCGCACTCTTGTCTATTGCCTAAACCAGTGGTTCTCAACCCTTTTTTGGCCCGTGCACCCCTTCACCATATGTTCAGAATGTCATCCCCCCTCCCCTTTTTCACATTTCCTCCTTATAACCGCCCCCCCCCCCTTCACAGTATACGTAAAAATGGAAGCTAAATTTAATAACACGTACTAGTTAGTTAGTTAGTTAGTTAGTTGGTTGGTTGGTTGGGTGGGTGGGTAGGTGGTTGGGTGGATGGTTGGTTGGTTAGTTAGTCGGCAGATCATCCTCATTGCACATAGAAACATTCAGTCCATAAGTGCTCGGATCCCCTCCTCAGCAAATCTAGCAGCGTGTAGCGGCTCACGACGCCAGTTCTGTGTTGGTTTATTACTCTTCTTTGGCTTCCTGTGTAGTGTTCTTGTTTGGTTACACCTCTTTTAACTTGCTTGACCATGGTTGTAGATTGCCAGTCATCGCTTGGTTCTCGTAAACAACTTACTTCTCGTAGAGCATTCAGAATGTCTGCCTGGTCCATGGCTCGTCCGCCTACAGTAGCACTACCCGCAATCCTGTCAGCCTGTTCATTCCCTTGTACTCCCGCATGCCCTGCCACGAGATGAAACTAATCTTTGCCATCCGAGACCGCTCCAGAGACAGCAGCCAATCTCTTTGGACGCACCCCCTCTCTATCCCCCTGAGCATACTTATTGGGTCACTAAGGACACATGCCCGATTGAATGTCTGTGTCTAGAGCCATGTTATTGCTTTACTTACTGCCATGACTTCCACAGTCAGGCTGCTTGTGGTCAAAGCAAAAGCGCCAGACTTTTCCTTCACAAGTTTCCCTCCGGCCTGAGCCGTAAAGGCCCATGAACTTCTCAATCCTCGGACGACCGACCCATCCGTGTAAATGACAGTATCATCCTCTAAAGAATTCTCGAAGATCAGAGCCTGTACTTCCTCCTCCACAACAGCTGGATTTTCTTGTCTGTATTTGCTGTCTAGTTGGGTGCACATCTAGTTGGAACACATACTAGAACAAGTACAGATATCTACACAAAACGTGATTTGCAGGTCTATTTACGTCAAAAACGACTTTCAGAAGGGCGAGAAGTACAGAATCGTTAAGTATGGAGGGAAAAACCAATGTGAAGTAATCGGTTCTTGTATTAGCGGTATCTTGAAATAATCTTAATCCCTCACCCTACCCACGGAAACCCTAAAATTCCCCGGGGGGGGGGGGGGGGGAATTCCCCACCGTTTGAGAACCATTGGCCTAAACTTTGCCACAAGGTCACTTTGGAGATTTCCTTTCTTGAAGATGAAACCGTGATTGCATTTCTCACACTCCCATGCAGACTAATAGGATATTATAGTATCAAGATCATATACATAATATTCATGTCTTTCACCAGATTGTAGCGACTGTCCACCTCGAGGCTACTTCTGACAGAGTTCCGGCTGACCCTAAGCGCAGCAGTGGAAGTAGCACTGCTACATTCATGACAGAGAAAACAGACAGTGACATCACGGATAAAACCACAAGTTTTCTCCGGTCTTCTGCTTCTCCAAGTGCCGCCCATAAGTATAAAAGTGATCAGAAACACGAAAGTAGCAGCAATGAAAACTGTGATTATATTGAGACCAGGGGTGCTGGTAATTATAATATGCCCAGTTGCAGCCACGACGGCGTATATGAGATGATGGACTTCAACATTTCAACAAGTCTTTATAAAGGTTCGGTCAGCCACGAGCTTCATTCCTCCGAACTTGATGTCCCGTCTGATGAAAGCCACGAGGACAAGCTATATGAAGTGGCCAACTATGATTCATCAGTTGTTGGACACCTGCCGTGCCCAACACACGACCTCCACTATCATGCCAACATTGAAGACTATGCAGTTGCTAGCAGAACTGGTCAGTCCGCCAAAGCATCAAATACTGCAAGTGCCGGAGATAACCTTTCTCAGCTGTACACGAACTGTGCAGACAATGGCCCTAATATCGACCTGTGTCTAACCACGGGGTCTTTCAGCAAACAGACACAGCCAGGCGGTGGCGCCAGATGGCGAGATCCAAGCATGTGATGTACACACGATTGTTAACAATTTGCAAGTTGAATGTAGTTTTTTTTTTTTTTTTTTTTTTCATATCCTTTACAGGACATCGTTGTCAACATCAGCATCTTTCAGCTGATTGTTGATTTCTTGGCAAGATTACGCTCAGTAGTATGCCATTGCTTTCTGAGCGGCCGGCTTACATACCCCGTAAGTTACCGACGCGATTCGAACCACTGTTGATTCTTTCCGTCATCACGTTATTTACGAGAGTATACGAGACTACGGAGAAAAGTCGCTAACCTCTAGGCCAGGAAGCCGTCTGAATGAGTTGACTTTTAAAAATATTAGCTGAACTACAGGATGTATTTTTAATGACTAGGGTTTTTAAAAACATTGCCGTTCTAAGTTTTGTCTTTACCTTTTCTGAACGAATACCTTTTCCTACCATTTCCTAAACGAATTTTTTACGGCGAGCTGCGTTGTGGTAAACGCTCCCAGGGCGGTCAGTGGAAATGCTTTAAAGACACTCTAAAGATCTCACTGAAAGCTTTTGGAATTCATTATGACACTTGGGAGACTGCTGCCAAAGACCGAAATTCGTGGCGTACATCGTTACGCAATGGTGCAGTCACTTGTGAAGCAAACAGAACTACAAGAGCTGTGAAGAAAAGGCTGGACAGAAAAACCACTGCAGGAGATTCTCATCCTGGAACGTCAAGCATTCTCTGCCCACAAAAGAACCAAAATAGGCCTTATCAGCCATCTTAGAACTCACAGCTCCATGCTTTCAACCCCACTGAATGAACTGAATGGTCATCATTCTTGATGGACAAACAACACACATTTACCGTTCATGTTGCATGAACTCCACAGAGTGAAATATTGGAACGGCAATATTTTCAAACCCCCGGTCATTAAAAATACACCCTATATATATATACCATATGTTAGACTGTACTTGTGTCATGTAGCGAACTGGGTCTAAAAATATTTGTTGCCAGGAGGCAAAGCTACTTAAAGGACAAAAACAGATTGAGTGCCAAACAAAAAGTTTGATTGGACCAAACGAAAATGAGCGGTAGAAAATTGGAAGTAGGTGTGTGTCACAGTTATGACTTAAAAGTTGTTAATGTTATAGCAGAGATGTTGCATTATATATCAAATTTAAATGGGGTTGTAAAGGGAAAACTATTGTAATATTTAAACTATAGTTTGATTTATAAGCCAATGGCAGTTACAGGTTTGAATAAGATGATTTATCATCCCATTGAAACTTAATCAGTTAACATGTTTTACATATGGTCTAAAGGGGGCCATTTCATCAGAGGTCCACATGACCTATATAAATAAATTTACTCATCGTTTCCTTTTTATAGATTTGACGTGCTTATGGTTGAATATCGCATGTGACTCATTTATTTGTAACTGTCACATGACGTTCTTGATGATAATATCACGAAGTTCTTACGATGATATGTTCGTGATATTGTCGTGTGGTGGTCGTTGTCTAGGTAACGATACTCCTGGTGTGTCAATTGAGCTATCTAAATGTCTTACAATATAACTCACCCCTGCAGTGCCCGTTCACCAGTCATGAAACAAGATTGAGTTGGCGCACATAATCCTTTATTACAGAAAGAACACGGACAAACGGAACATGCTTATAAATCCAGAACACAATGTAATCCACCGAAGAGATATATATATTCCTCACAACTCTACACGCACCCATCAATGCCTTCTCACGGCCTGCTGAATCTCAAATTCATAGACATGTAGTCCAGCTACTATCCACGGCTGGATCTCACACAACACGACCCACCCACTGGGTCGGAGCCTCTGCTCTCTATGTAACCCACTCTGGGTTTTAGGACTGCCTTCACAGCTCGGAGAATCACACAACACAGTTCTCCGTCGACTACCGGACTGCCGACTCGTTCGGTGTCTAAAACTCAACTCCCTGAAGTCTCCTGACTTCAACACACCAATACACTATCTCTCGCCCCATCCACCCTAGGGGTTTTTCTCTACCCTCACTATTTTATTTCTCAGGACTGGCTGTTTTCCACATAGCCAGGTCAGTCACTTTACTGTCTCCCACTTTCACCCATTCTTTCTCATGCCCGGTCACTCAACTCATTGTCAATGACCCAGGCTTATGTCAGTAACTTTGAGGAATTTTGTGTACTGGCTGTCAGGTAGTTTTGAGAATGAACTGTGAGGTAGGATATATGTAACTTGAGGAAGATTTGTGTGTAAGCTGTGAAGTAGAATATATGTAACTGTGACAGAGTTTTGTATGTGTGCTGGAGAGAGATTTGTATGTGTGCTATGAGAGAAACATATGTAACTGTGGGAGAGACTTGTATGTGTGCTATAAGGGAGAATATATGTAACTGTGACAGAGTTTTGTATGTGTGTTGGAGAGAGATTTGTATGTGTGCTATGAGGGAGAACATATGTAACTGTGGGAGAGACTTGTATGTGTGCTATAAGGGAGAATATATGTAACTGTGACAGAGTTTTGTATGTGTGTTGGAGAGAGATTTGTATGTGTGCTATGAGGGAGAACATATGTAATTGTGAGATTGAATTTTTTGTGAGCTGTGAGGTAGAATATATAGTTAGTCATGATTCAAACTTCACAGCAAAGGGTTACCCTGTATTGCTCTATTCCTGTGCTAGTGAATATCGCACAAAATGCTCCTCACTGCCCCATTAGAGGTAGAATTTTTATAACCATGAATGAGATTTGTGTGCGAGCTGTGAGGTAGAATATATAACCACCATCATCATCAAGTGCCCTGCCAGCTGGCATAGACGTTCATGGCTCTCCACAGATCTCGGTTTTTGATGTTCTGGATCAACTCTGCTGACGATATTCCTCCATGCCACCGTCTCAATCCGTCCAGCATCATTTCTCTTGGTCTGCCTCTGCCTCTCTTCCCCTCAATCTTTCCAGTTGTCACGACGTTCTCCAATGCCTCTCTTCTTATCACATGACCGAAGAAAGCTGTTTGTCTCTTTCTTATTGTTGTATATAGTGTTCTAGCTTCATTAGCCTGTTTCAGGCAATGGTTGTTAGTTACTCTGGCAGTCCAAGTAATTCACAACATTTGTCTCAAAAACCACATCTCTGTTGCTTCTAAGTTCTTCCTAATTTGTTCATTTACATTCCAAGATTCACTGCCATACAGCAAAACTGGTTCTACATAGCATTTCAGCACTCTCTTTCTTACATTCATTGATAGCGACTTATTGCATAAGACACTCTTCATTTTCTGAAATGCGGCTTTTGATTGCCCTATTCTGCTCTTAATCTCTGTTGTACATCTTCCATCTGATGTTATAAGTGCCCCTCCATCCATCATGTGCCATGCCGATAAGCGTTGGCGGTCATATTTTGCCATCTCACTCGATCACCAGAGCCGTGGATCAGCTCCGTGTTTCTGTCTCGACTATGCCATACGGCCAAGCCATCCAGGTATTTACTTCTTGGTCTTCCCCTTGGTCTCTTCCCTTCGATCTTGTCAGTTGTCACCAAGTTCTCCAATTCATTTCTTCTCATAACATGTCCAAACAATTTTGACTGTCTACATCTAATGTCTCTAATCAGTTTACGATCTTCATTTATTTCTTAAAGGGCTTGTTCATTGGTTTTTCTGTCTGTCCATGGTATTCTTTGCATTTTCCTCAGAAAACACATTTCCACAGCATCAGATGTTTTTCAGCTTGTCTGCTCTTTGTCCATGCTTCACATCCATATAAAAGTACAGGTTCTATGTAGCATTTCAACACTCTTTCACTCAATTCAATTAATATCTTTTGATTGGTCAGTATGTTTTTAATCTTGCAAAAGGCCACCTTCGCAATGGCAATTCTAGTTCTAATCTCTTCAAGGCATCTCTCATCAGATTTTATGACTGTGCCGATATAGCTGTACCGATTCACTTGTGTAAGAATATGCCCATTTACTTGTATACTACATTGTGGTATTTCTTCCTTCCTAGTGATGACCATGATAGAGATAGAGTAAGACATGTCAACATGGTAGATATGCTTGCAGATCTACAAATTGATGGGAAAGACATTAGACTTATAAAAAACATATATTGGAAACAACAAGCTGCCATAAGGATTGATAATGAAGTGGGACAATATCAGCCTATTAAGAGAGGTGTGAGACAGGGATGTGCAATGTCTCCAGATCATTTTTCCCAGTGAAAATATTTTCAGAAATGTAGAAGATATAAATGGAATCATCATTGGAGGACAATATATCAATAACATTAGATATGCAGATGACACAGTATTGATTGCAGACAATGAGCAGGATCTGCAACAATTAGTTGATGCGGTTGTTGCACACAGTGAACAACTGGGGTTAGAAATAAATTGTAAAAAGACACAGATTATGATTGTCCACTAGGAAGAAAGAAATACCGCAATGTAATATACAAGTAAATAGGAATATTCTTCAACAAGTGAATCGATACAATTATCTCGGAACAGTCAAAACATCTGATAAGAGATGCCTTGAAGAGATTAGAACAAGAATCGCCATGGCGAAAGTAGCCTTTAGCAAGATGAAAAACATACTGAGCAATAAAAAGATGTCAATTGAAACGAGAAAAAGAGTTTGAATAACGAAGACACAAACAATAGATTGCACGATTTATTGCCTGGCATATTTCGCTGCATCTCGTCAGGTACATACTGCAGAAATCACACAACTTACGTGAAATTAACTAGATAAATCCTTCAAGTTGAAATATACACAATTTCGCACAGTAATGTCACTTATCTACCACGGTAATTTTAAGCTGACTAACATGTCTTTCTGTTTACACAATTCTGGCTTGCGTTGATAAATCATAATTGCTTTTGCAAATTTTAACAAGCGAGTATTTTGTGTTCTAAACAACACGCGAAATGCAGTGTCTCTGGACACAACGTGACCACTGGCGACAATGTGTCTGCCGATTGAAGACGCCGGGAGCTTCCGGTGTGTCGGCTCCTCGCGGCTAGCCACTCCTGTGTGTTGTATCTTGTTGACCCATTGAGGTATGTGTTCTGACACCCGTTTGTTAAGCTGTCTCTCCGTTCGACCAATGTAAACGGCCTGGCATCTACATGTGAATTGGTAAATACAATTGTTTGTGGCGTACAGAGGAACAGGCTCTTTGACTGTTGGTGTAGGAATGGGTACGGTTTTACATCTAATGACTGGAGTTGCCGCACAGAATGTTCGACCTACTGCTGTAGTAAGCCGGTCTTGTAGACGTTGCATTACGTCAGCCCCTCGAAAGGTTAGCTGGATGAATACCTTGAGTTTAGGGACTGTAGTTACGTCTGCTTTGGGTTTGGGCTGTTGGCAATGGCGCTTTATAAATCCTGTGGAGTACCCATTCAGGTTTAAGACATTCTTCAGAGTTTCAAATTCCTCTGTCAGTGTGTCCTGGGTGCATATCTTTCTAGCACGGTCAAACAAGGTCCGTACTAAGCCCCGTTTGTACTGGACAGGTGTGAAGCTCTGAAAATTTAGGTATTGGCCAGTCCATGTTTCTTTGCGGTACACCGATCTTTGGATTGTGCCGTCTGCTCTACGTCTCATTAGAATATCTAGGAACGGTAACGCTTCGTTGTGTTCGTGTTCCATAGATAGAGAGATGTTTTTATGCGTCTTGTTCATTGTGGCCTGAAACGATGTTGCTTGTAGCTCGTCTGTGGTGATAATTAGTATATCGTCCACATAACGCCGGTAAAAGGCCAAGTTGTTGATGTCTGAGGATCTCTTTTCTTCTAAGTGTGCCATGAAGATGTCCGCTAGAATAGGACCAAGAGGACTCCCCATGGCCACTCCGTCAATTTGGCGGTATGACTTAGTTAGAAAATTGAATTGGATGTTGGCGGTACATAGTAGTAGTAGCCTCTCCAGAATAGGTGTTGGTATGCCTAATTTTAGTTGTTTGTCTTCAATGCGTTCCCTTATTATTTTCACTGTCTCCTCTAATGGAACGTTGGTGAATAGGGAGGCTATATCCATAGATGCCATGTGTTTGTTATTTATGTCCATAGTATCCAATAATTCCACCAGTTGGAATGTATCTCTGAGTATTTTTGGATCGAAGGACTGTCGTACTGGCTTTAACATTTCGGCTAACCATCTCGCCATTCGGTGTTGTGCAGAGTTAACCATGGACAGGATAGGTCTTAGCGGGATGCCGGGCTTGTGAAGTTTGGGTAGACCGTACATCTGAGGAGTGTGCGAGCCACGTGGTGTGAGCGTTTTTGCAGTGGCCTCACTGATGAGTCCCGCATTCACAAGTGACTGGATCTCTTTCCTCATTATAGCATCCAGGTCCTCCGACTTGTTTACTTTTTGATCTATCCTGAATTTGGATTCATCTGACAATATTACATCCATTTTTCTCTGGTAATCTGACATGTCCATCAGTACTGTACCGCTCCCTTTGTCAGGTTTCAGTATGACGAGGGTTTTGTTAGCCTTTAACGCTTTTAAGGCAGTAAGGTGTTCGTTGGTCAGCGGACACGTCTGTTTAGAGGGTGTTGTGCGATACTGGTGTTCTAAATCTACCAGTTTGGCCTTCAGCCACCCGACCGACTCAGCAGAGGTAGGTGATAACTTGGAGACTTGATCGAACAACATTTCAAACTGTGCTTGCGACTCAACACGGTTGATGTGTTTTAGGCTTTATGCAGAATTTTAATCCGTATGCAAGGGCCTCTGTTTCAATGTTGTTGAGTACGTATGACGATAAGTTCCTCACATACTTCTCTGGGTTGTCTAGTACTGACGTTGTTACCTTTTCAGTGCTCAGTGATTTGTTGAGGCGAGCATTCTCTGCGATTTTCACCTTGTACACTGTTTCTGTACAGAATTTAGTGAACTTCAAGTAGCCATACAAGCTCAATTCTTGGGTGACGTAGTAGGCAGAACTGTGTGTGCGCTTCAAGTTGGCCAGCTTGGCCTGGGTTTCTTCTATCTGGTTTTTTGTCAGTCGTCTCAGGTTTTTTCTTGTCGGACATATTCTGTCCGTCCTCAGAGATCTGAAATACCGGTGAGGAAATATCCCCGTCCTTAGGCAATAAATCGTGCAATCTATTGTTTGTGTCTTCGTTATTCAAATTCACTACGGGAAAACATTGTTTTGAGAAAAAGAGTGTTGAGGTGCTACATAGAACCTGTACTTTTGTATGGATGTGAAGCAAGTACAATGAGCAGTCAAGCTGAAAAACATCTGATGGCTGTAGAAATGTTGTTTCTGAAGAGAATGCAAAGAATACCATGGACAGACAGAAAAACCAATGACCAAGTATTACAGGAAACAAATGAAAATCGTAAATTGATTAGAGAAATTAGATGTAGACAGTCAACATTTTTTGAAAATGTTATGAGAAGAAATGAATTGGAAAACTTTGTGACAACTGGCAAGATCAAAGGGAACAGACCAAGGGGAAGACTGAGAAGTAAATACCTGGATGGCTTGGCCACATGGCATGGTCGAGACAGGAACACTGATCTTATCCACGACTCTAGTGATCGAGTGAAATGGCGTGTCATGACCGCCCACGTTTCCGGCATGGCACATGATAGATGGATGGATGAAGTGACGACCATAATCTGTGTCTTCTTACAATTCAATTCTAACCCTAGTTGTTCACTGTGTGCAACAACTGCATCTACTAAATGTTGCAGGTGCTGTTCAATGCCCCTAGGTATTTAAAATTATCAACTCGGTTAAGAATTTCCCCTTCTATTTCTATGTCACATTTTGGTGTCATCATTTTATTTGATATCACCATTGTTACTGTTTTCTTAATATTCAAGGAGAGTTCTGTCTGTGCACTCTCAGTTACTACAGTGTCCAACAATTGTTGTAGGTCTGTTGCATTTTCCGCCACGAATACTGTATCATCTGCATAGCGCATATTGTTTATATTAAATATATATAACCATGAAGGTGATTTGTGTGCGGCTGTGAGTAGAATGTATATGACCATGAAGGAGAACTATATGTGAGTTCAGAATCCACATCTTCACTGCTGAGATGTTTCTCAGTGTGGCTGTGAGTAGAATGTATATAACCATGAAGGAGAATTGTATGTGAGCTCAAAATCCACATCTTCACTGCTGAGATGTTTCTCAGTGTGGCTGTGAGTAGAATGTATATAACCATGAAGGAGAATTGTATGTGAGCTCAGAATCCACATCTTCACTGCTGAGATGTTTCTCAGTGTGGCTGTGAGTAGAATGTATATAACCATGAAGGAGAATTGTATGTGAGCTCAGAATCCACATCTTCACTGCTGAGATGTTTCTCAGTGTGGCTGTGAGTAGAATGTATATAACCATGAAGGAGAATTGTATGTGAGCTCAGAATCCACATCTTCACTGCTGAGATTTTTCTCAGTGTGGCTGTGAGTAGAATGTATATAACCATGAAGGAGAATTGTATGTGAGCTCAGAATCCACATCTTCACTGCTGAGATGTTTCTCAGCTCGTGTGCTTATTGCCCTTGTTTCACAAGCATTTAGCAGTATAGGTAAGATGCAGCACATAAAGAAGCTGTCTCAGTGCAGTTGACAGTATCAAGGAATACTCATGTTATTACACCATTTACATTTGGTCTCAACATGCTAAAGACATCTGGCTTGATATTTTAATATGCAGTTCTGTATAGGTTGCTAATGTTTTTTGTTGCTATTGAGTCTCTTACCATCTGCTGCAATATCATTTGAGACTTAAAGCAGCTAAACAACTGTAGCTAATGTAGATAGCACACACATAAACAATGATAGAATATGTCAGCTGTTGTAGATAATAGTTGCATGTCCTTTACAGGACATTGCAGTAACTCCAGCATTTATGGCTGTTTGTGATTCCTGGGCAAGTTTACGACCGGCACTCATACCATTGTATTGAAACCAATGCAAAGCTGTCTGCTTCCAAATCCCCTGCAGTTGTGTTTTGAATGCAGCATGCAGGATTACGAATTGCATTTGTAACTCTTCGCCACAGAGCAATTGTAAATGGCACATAAAAAAACAATGATAGAATATGTCAAAACTGAACAATGTAGATATCATAAACATGAAGTATGCATGAATATGTTGAAGCTGAACACTTGTCTTTTTACGCAATTTATTGGATGCAATGACTTGAAAATGATTAAATGCACTGACAATGAGCTTGGAAATGTATCAAAACAACATCATATACACTGGGCATGTTGGATGGATGTGACCAGGACTAAAAAGCAATCAAATAGCCTCTCACATGTGCCAGTAGCATGGCAAACAGGCCCAGCAAATGTCCACACAGAAATCTGAATAAAACTTAAATTAAAATATATAATAACATTTTTTCAAAGACAAAAACTATGTCATGGATGTGAGTGTATCACTTGTCACATTTCATCAGTTTTCTCTCACACTGTCCAGCTATATACAGACTAGTTCAATTGTTATGTGAGGTTTGTGTGGGTGGTGCTAGATGCAGAATTAGGTGCTTTCTGTATGCCAGCTTCTATACACAGCATGCTACCAAACAAGATCAGTACATAGTTGAGCTATACATACAAAGTTTTTAATTCTGACCCTACATGTTCACTGTAAGCATCCACCATGGGTGTATGAATCTGTAAAAGATAGTGCCATATGATTTTAACAGACAAATTGAACCTGTGTCATACTGGTTGACAAATTTGTGCCGCCTCTTTATTTTGTCACAACTGGAAAGAATTATGGAAATAGAGATAGTGGAAGATAGATACAGAAGATTCTGAACAGCTGTTCATCAAATCAGTAGGAAGTATATGAAAGTGTCAGTGCACAAACTGATACAGCCTGTTGGCGATCTTAAGATGTAGAGAAACATGATTGCCCAGGCCAGTCAGCCAGACAATAGATAGACGGACTGGACTATCTGTTAAAGAGCAGGAATGTCCTCACAATGTCACTGACATTTATCTGGAACTGAACAGGCACCATTTCTGTACACATGTGATCTTGTTCTATACGCATACGACCTTGTTCTATACACATATGACATTGTTCAAAAGCAGCTTCAGCTGCACAGACAAGTAACTTACCTGATTTTTAAACATGTACCATTTGTTGTGATTGTGGTATTTGTCTGCATAACATTCTAGTGAATCTGTAGATATCTGTCACTCATGAATAGACTTTGTTTCTTTGTTTGTGTACATTCTGAGGTAAAATGACCTAGTCTTGTTCTTTTGTGCCACATTTATGCCAGACAGATCTCAACACTCAGTGTTACACACTACCAACAACTTAAAACATTGTCTGCACTTCAACAATTACAGCAGATGTAGAAACGTATAAACACTCAACATAAAAACATCAATGTCAACCACAAGTAAACAAACAAACCAACAACTAGTGAGTGGAAAGCTGGAAAGGGAGCGGGTTATTGTTACAAGTAGAGATGGATAGAACAGAGAGTCGAAGGAGAGATAGAGAGAGAAGAGAACAGAGGGGAGGAGATATGAGAGAGAGAGGAGGGGGGGACCTACAAGGAATATGTTTACAACTGACATTTTGTAATGGAAATCTCACAGCGTAGGTGAGAGATTTAACCAGATATTGATTCTGAAACGAACCCAGGGACTGGGAGTTGGTGAAGTAACAATAAGTCTGACACCATCACGTACACATAACATACACAAGGACAGAGAATAACCCAAGTCTCGCTGTTGTCATGTCACATACATGCCAAATATGGAAGTTCATACATTTACAACATGTGATGTCAGATCATTTGTGAAAAGTAACATACAAAACAGAAACTACCACAGATGTATCTATCTGAGAAAACATATGACAGCATTGATACTACATGTTATGAATGCCCATCAATTCACCGAACAACATAGATACATATTAACATGGTTTGATGAAACAAAAGTTTCATATAACTTCAATTGTGATTATAATATCAGTCAAGTAATACAAATATGTTATTAAAATTACTGTCTTTAAGTCTGAACACAATCATTGTTAACAAACACAGTCAAATGTTAACAATGACTCCACATGACAGAAATGACACACGAATGATATGTAATGTGTGGGCAGACAAGGCAACAGTTTTCTTTTCTTATGTAACAATGTTCCAAAATAAACTTTGGCTATGTACATTAACTAACATGGCCAGGTGTATACAGACAATACCTTCTTTACTCTGTTGTTGTTCAGTTAGAATCGGCGTAAGAGAAAGAACCTTGAGTCTTGTACATATGTCTCTCTTGTGGGTTCCCAAGCTGACCCAGTCTTAACTGGGTACCAGGACATGTTCTACAAAGTCAAGGCGGCTGGCTGGGCACTACCCCCCCCCCCCCCCCCCCCCACAAGTGCCAACTGGTCTCCACAAATATGAGCCTAGCACCATACATCTAGCGTGAGCCCAGGTGTGTAAATAGTTGTTTACTTACAGGACCTCAGCTAAGTGACTTTATTTTGGTAGTTGTTTCATGTGGTGGTATCAGTGTCTTTTTGTTGTTGTATGCTGATGAAGGCTTTCAGGCCACAATGTGCTCTCTGTCACATGTGGTTGTTTTCTTGTAAAGTGGGCTAATTTCTCTTTCCATCTTCATTGATTTACCCATTGTTCTCAAAAAGAAATCAACATATAACCCAATCCTGAGTGGTAGGAAAGCACAAACAAGGCAGCATCAACACTCAGTGACAGCTAACCATCATAGTCTTTCCATGAACAAGACATCCAGTTGGCAGTACCCTTCTTCTCTTCAATCATATTATAACTCAATCCTGGGTGAAATGAAAGTACGAAGAAGGCAGCATCAACACTCAGTGACAGCTAACCATCAGGGTATTTCCAGGGACAAGACATCTAGCTGGCAGTACCCTTTCTCCTCTCGTCATATGATAAATACTCCACTGTGGGCAGGGCCTCCCAGTTTTTACACTTAGCCTGGACAGCAACCTACCTGTTTGGCCTACTATTTGTAATTTCTAACTGTCAAGGAACTTTTAACATGCACAATATACACATATCTACTTTTTATCAACCCTTATCCGAGAAGGTGAGTCATATGATTTACTATGGGTAGAAAGGTGTGTGTCAGTTTAGCACCCACGAGTTTTATATTTAGTAAAACAAAAACATTATGCTACAATGTCTTTGTAAAAGAGAGATATACATATCAAATGGGAGGGGAGGGGGAGGGGGGGGGGAGAGAGAGAGAGAGAGAAACACTACTACATTAAAAGTAAACAACTGTTAAAAATACTATCTACTATCTATATTTGTTAAAATATTTCAGACTACACAGGCATGTTACTAACTAGTGCCACAGAATTTGGTTTTTCAAAGACTGTCATGAGAAGTCAAGCAGCATGTGATGACATCAAAGTGTCTAAAGTAGAGTAGATGCTGACATCAAAGTGTCTAAAAAACAAAGTGTCTCTACAAAAATGTGATGATCCTAGCACTTCACCTGTGCACTGAAGCCTACAAAAATGTGATGATCCCAGCACTTCACTTGTGCACTGAAGCCTACAAAAATGTGATGATCCTAGCACTTCACATACGCACAGAAGGTCCCTGCTAGAGGACTTAATTTGTTTCTCTTTTTGAGAGCTAAAACAGTCAGAAAATTGTACATGTCAAATAAAATATAGTCTTTTATTGAATCAAACAAGAATGAAACTGTAAGGAGACTTACACACTGCACAACTAAACTGTTACATTTAGATCCATGCCCATATATTTCAACGTGATTTTTTACTGTGGTTTCAATACAATAACAATTAATTTACAACAAGCTTGAACAAAGCAATGTAACATACAAACGATAACACCAAAGACATTATATTTTCCCAAAATAGTCTAGTGAATGATGAATACTACAGAGTTACACAAGAAAACCATTTACTGAACAAAAATAGCATAGCATCTGCGAAAATATCTGTTCAGTATATGTAGTAATTACAGGGAAATGATCAATGATATTTTTCTAACAAATAACCAAAGCACAGTAGTAGGGCTAACTAATGCTTCAGAGAATATAGATTAACAGATGCACTTCTATTGCTGTTTTAGTTGAGGATTTGGGATTATGTTCATAAATATATACATACATGTACATTAATATCTTACAGCATGGGGCACACAGTATATTTTCCATATTTACATTATACATGTTTGAGAACAAATAAAGAATATGGTTTTATTTTCTTTGTGACAGCTTGTGATTGTATAGGAAGTTGTTAGTGTCAACTCATGATTAATTCACTGTCAGTATGAATCTGATTTCCAAAAAAAAAAAAAAGGCTCTTGGCACACACTAAGCTGGGCTGTATGTTATACAAGGGTAGTGATTATCATATGGTAGAAATTGCCACAGAAAGTGTCACTGTACAGAAAGTTGCCATTGCCAACTCATGATTAATTAACTGTCAGTATGAATCTGATTAAATAAACACAATGCTCTTGGTAGACACTAAGATGGGCTGTGTATGGCTGTATGTAATACAATGGGAGTGTTTACCCTGTGGCAGAAATTGCCACAGAAGGTGTGATTGTACAGAAAGTTGCCATTGTCAGCTCATGATTAATTAACTTTCAGTATTAATCTATAGACACAAGGCTCTTGGTAGATACTAAGCTGTGCTGTATGTGGCTCTGTGTAATAAAAGGGTAGTGATTACTATATGGTAGAAATTGCCACAGAAGGTGTGAAGTAGTAGGTCTTTACATAAAGCAGGTTAATTTGTTATGATGTCAGGAGTCTCTATGGCAAAGTGGTCAAGCCGTCTGTTTCGGGCTCCGAAGGTTGTGGATTCGATTCCGGGACGTGTGCTTTGGTTCACGGGTGCATTTTTCGGAGACTCCTAGGGATCATCGCTGGAGCTACAGAGTTCGTGCTTTGTGCGACGCTTTCGGCAGCCCGCCCTGTGGAAAGAGACTGAGCCATATGGGATAAAAACCTGGTGCAACGATGACCCTGTCGACTTTTAAGCGACTTTTTGTAATCGTTATGATGTCAGGTGAACAAAATATCTTGCCTTCATGAAGTGAGACTTTCACAAATGCCAGATTAGAGCAGTGTGATACAGGGTGACGAGATCTTGTCCTCGACACCATGACTTCTCAGAAGAATCTAAGTTGCTTATGCTACAAGGCTGGGTCACCCCCAGAATCTGGCTAGTTGGGACACAACTAGCCATGGGACTGAATGGCAGACTATCATGCTGACTGGTCAGTTTAATAACCATCACACAAGGTACCAAGGTTCCTACAATGGGACAGAAACATCACTTCAGCATTTCTACCTTTGCTGGTGTCTGCTTGAAGGCATTTCCAGACTGAAGAAATGTTCCCTGTCACCACACTGCACATAAGTGTCTCTGAGCTGTAAGGTTACAAAACTGATTTCAAGTCTGTGACGTTAACAAACTATCTCTGTGTTGTTATTAAAGTGATTTTAAATTATGAAGTCACCAAACTGTCTCTGAATTGTAAGGTCACTAACACTTAATGTTGTGAGATTATAAAACTGATCTTTTAAACACGTCTTTTAAGTTCTTAGGTCACTAACCTTTTTCTATGTTGTTAGGTCTCCATTTATAAGTTGAGAGGTCACCAAACTATCTCTATGTTGCTAGGTTAGCACACTAAATATGTTGAGAGGTCATTAAACTGACTTTCAGTTGCAAGGTCACCAGACTGTCTCTAAGTTTCAGGGTCACCCACAGTGACTCAGTGTTGTGAGATTATCAAACTGATCTTGTAAACACATATTTGAAGATGTGAGGTCTCTAAACTGTTTCTCAGCTTTGAGGTCATCACAAAATGTTCTCAGGGACCAACTTTTCATAACAGGATTATTTTTCTGCCGAAACTGTTTGAAGACAGCTAGATGTGTGTTGCAGGAATGTCCAACATACGCAGAACAGAGAAAACTATTTTAGCCTACAACTGCTCCATTCGAGGACAAACTCTATGGAGATGTTAACAAGCTCAAGTTGAATGCTCCTTTCTCTGGATTGATTCAAAGTGGTATCTGGTGTGTACGAAGAAGACGAAGATGAAAATTCTCATTACTAACCTAATGATCATACAGAAGCTTGCCCAACTTAATGAAGAACAAAGGCATTACTTAAAATCAGAGCTTCTCTAACAACAGTCTTACACTTTAGTGACTTTAGAGAGTGGCAGGAAGATTCAAAACAGAATCCAGTATACTTAACTTTCATGTTTAAATATATATTTGTATATGTATATTTAAATATATTTGCATGTCATGTATCAAAGACAAATGTGATGGGTATGTTATTTCTGTGACGGGTATGTTATTTTTTGTGACATACACAACAAGGTAAATGTATGTATAGAAGCAAGTAGAACTGGAGGGTATTCCCCAGCACGTGTGGCCACAGAAACATTCTCAAACATGCACCTCTATGAGACAAGTTTAGAATTTATTCTTCTTATAGTCCATGCTGTATGATGTTGGTAAATATATCTGGCTACAGCCTTCTGTCCTGTGTACTACCAATCATTTCTGATCCTGATGTTCTTCCATACCATGATGTCAAACCGTCCAGCATCTTCTCTCTTGGTCTCCCCCTGCCTCTCCTACTCTCCAACGTTCCTTTTTATCATAATTTTCTCCAATTTTCCCCTTCTCATAAAGTTCCCCAAGAAAGTGGACTCTTTTTCTGATGCCAATAACCAGTTTTTCCTCTGAGTTAACTTCTTTCAAGATTATCTTCATTACATTTTTTTTTTATTTATCCCATCATTCTTCTATAAAACCACATCTCTGCAACTTCCACAAAATTCCTCATTAGTCTTTCAACTGTCCATGATTCACTTCTGTACATCAAGATTGCCTTGACTTAGCTCATAAGAACAATTGGTCTCACTTCAATTGACAAAGAAATATGACACAGAATATTCTTCATCTGGTGAAGTGCTGCTTCTATTGTCACAAAATGCTTCCATGTGAATAAATAAATAATATATAATATACATGAACAAGGTGACTCACCTAGTCACAGTTACATTGTCAACTTTTTACACTGCACTTATGCCTTGGGCTGGCTTGGAAAGTCATTAACAAGTCTCATTATGAAGGCTGGAAAATTTTCTATAAGTTTCTACCATATGTGGTCAGTTAATTCATTTTCATGCATCATCATCATCAAGTGAATTGCTTTGCACTGTTTCATCAAGCCAGTGGCTCAGTACATCTGACTTTGACAAGCATTTTTTCCAGGCTTGCTTCGACTGTCCCCATAATACCTGCAACGCAACAGGTTTATGTATCGCTTCATCTAGTCCCTGTCTCTTGACTTAACCAATATGAGACTCTAATAGTAATTGCTAACACTGACATAGCTCTTGCAGTAATTTTCATTCATCAAGTACATGTTATATTTCTCAGGTTCAGATGAGTTCTCTGCTCATCTTTCTCAGATCATGAATGTGTGCAGCATGTTTGCAGTGCTGAGCTCCATGGTATGACCTCATCTCCTGCATGTAACACAGCATTACTTCACAAAGGCTGACATACTAACTACTACAAAACATACAGCATGGTTAAAAAGGCACTAAGCTGAGCAGGTTTTATTGCTGTTGTACTCAATGATAATCATTACAGTTAGCACAATTCCATTTCCCTCAAACTTTTTACTCCCACACAGTTCTATTATTCCCTTGCCCTACTTCCATTCTATATCTGACATTTCCTAACATTTTATCACCCCCCCCCCCCCCCCCCCCCACCACACCACCACCACTACAATTCATGGGTACCAAATTTGATCTCTTATCTTTTTAAAATTCTATTTTTAGAAAGCTTTGCACAAAAATGCACACCATAATTTAAACATTTCGCTGGTTTTTTTTCTTTTGCAAACTGTTTTTAAGTTGTTCTAGATGCCAAAGATGTTTTAAAATATTGTAATTCTCCTTGTGTCAAACTACCTATATCAAATATTTCTTTATGGCAAGAAGTCAAGTTACCTACATACAATTATTCTTTATGGCACAATATTTCATTCTGTACTATGTTGATCCATCTCAGTTATTTCTCTGCTTTCATCTCTCTCCTATATTTTCAGGTTGAAAATTAGACATCTGTTTACAAAGAGAGACTATAATTAAGCAATTAAAATTTCTGCACATATTAGTTTCAAACTGGTAATCTCTGGCAGATACTTTTACAGCAGTGGTTCTCACCCTTTCACTATATTTTCAGAACGTCATTTCCCCCCTTTCGTTTTTTTCCCCCTATTAATCCCCCCCCTCCCCACAGTATACGTAAAAATGGAAGCTTAATTTAATAACACATACTAGAACAAGTCTAGATGTTTACATAAAACGTGATTTGCGTGTCTACTTACATTACAAAATTAATGTCAGAAGGGCAAGAAGTACAGAACCGTAAAGTATGGAGGGGAAAGCAACAAGTAATCAGTTCTTGTATTAACGCGATCTTGAAATAATCTTAATTCCCCCCCCCCCCCCTCCTGAAACCCTAAAAGTCCCCCCTTTCGTTTCCCCACCCTCCCCACAGTATACGTAAAAATGGAAGCTTAATTATTTAATAACACATACTAGAACAAGTCTAGATGTTTACATAAAACGTGATTTGCGTGTCTACTTACATTACAAAATTAATGTCAGAAGGGCAAGAAGTACAGAACCGTAAAGTATGGAGGGGAAAGCAACAAGTAATCAGTTCTTGTATTAACGCGATCTTGAATTAATCTTAATTCCTCCCACCCCCCCCCCCCCCCCCCCCCCCGAAACCCTAAAAGTCCCCACCAGTTGAGAACCACTGGTTTACAGCAACAACAAAATATAGATTGGCACACAAAGTAGATGTAGTTTTGCTCTGATTTAATCTATTACCTGAGCCATTCACAAAATGTTTATATACTCTATGAATTCCTAATGAAATGGATTCCTTGCATCCACTGTCTACAGACATCAGAAAGACACTACAAGGATAACAGTTCAAGGTGACAGGATCAACTTCCTTGCACTAGGTGTAACCCCACCAGACTCAGTCTCTCTCTACAGAACAACAAGCCACTGCTGAGAGCATCACACAAAGCACAAACTCCATAGCTTCAGCAAGGACCCTCTGGGGTCTCCAGAAAATTGCACTCATGGCCTGAACAATGCAGCCTAAAAATGAACCCACCACCTTCAGAGCATGAGGCAGACTGCTTGACCACTTCGCATCAGATGACCTAGAAAGACACTATGTCAGTTGCTGAGTAAAAGATTTACTTTGCATTCTGGAAACCCTGTCACAATTACTAGCAAATGGAAGAACATTAGCTGTGGATAGCAGTTTATAGCTCTCAGACCAAAGATAACTGAGATGATGATATTTGACTCTGGAAAACTGCTGAATTTTTAAGTTTTCTTACTTTCACTGTACAACTTCTATGTTCAACAACAGTGTCCTTAACCTTAAATTTTTTAAAATAATTTAAAAATTACCCTGATCCTCTCACCCTTCACTTGTCTGTCATTCCTATCTCTATATCTCCATTTTCTTTACTGTGTCCATTCCATTCAAGTCTTCACTCTAAAGATTGACCTTTCCCTCACCCCCATTTCCCATTGCTTGGCTTACACTTGATCTACTATGTAATTTCCTGTCAGCTGATCAACAGAGTTTGCGACGCTAACTTTAAATATTTTTTCCGTGGTATTCAGTTTAATATTTGTGCACTAAGATTTGATGACTCCAGAACCTCAGCTAAGAAACTTTATTTTTGTAATTTTAAAAACGTAATTGTGTCAGTTTCTTTTAGTTGTGTGCGCTGATGAAAGCTTTCTAGCCACAATGACCATTCTGCCAGTTGTGAGTGTTCTGGTAAAGCTGACCAATTCCACTTTCCATTTCAGTTGATTTACTCTCTGTATTTTTACAGCAATATTGCAGTTCAACCCATTTCATCTCTCAACCAGTTAGAAGTAGTAATCACTTTCACTGTGGATAACTGTAAAATAAACCTATCATTGTGCTGGCAATTTTCACCCGATAAACAAACAAATCAAACAACAAAAAATGGGGTAAAGCCTTTCAGTCCAAAAAAATTCATTATAGGAGACATTAATAGGGAAATTTAACGAAAAATAAAAATCTGCTGTTCTCAATGTGTTTCTTTTAAAGTCCACCCTCTGACATAAAATCAGAGTTTTTCTCATTCCGCTCAGACTTTGAACACAGTGACTGCAAAAACATTGACCACTAGTCCTATAATCTTCATTAAGTAAATCATGGATGGTAAATAGTTCATTCAGAAGTGACATCATAGCACCCTGAGAAAATTCTGGTGATCCATCTCTCTTAGTTAAATGTCACCAAGTGCAGATGCTGATAGTTGTATTAACACACTGGTTGTAAACACTTCAGATTTCTCCCAACATGTCACCTCCACTGCCTGAATCACACTTAAATCTGAACTTAAGTACCCTTAAACTAGTTGCTCCACTTGTTATTGTGTCTTAAATTAGCAGTCATTTATAGATAGCCTTTAAAATATCACTCTTTGCGAGCTGTTGATGCATAAAATGACTGAACTGTTGTCACAACATCTTTCAGAAGCTTGTGAAGGAAATAGAATAAAATTATCAAACACGTGCAGTGTTTACATAAAACAACAGTTCCTGTCAATTGGAAATATTTTACAAAACTATGTCACTAATGAATAACAACAACTTCACATGTTTACAGCAACCTGATCAATGTAAAATACCATGCAGACTTACAGGAATGTTTTGTGAAGACAATCAAGCTGACCACAAGTTAACTTAAAAATAAATAAATGGAAGGTAAACAGTTTTTCCACAGCCAAAAAATACTGTCTTGAGGTAAAAATCCACACTTTTTCGGACATCAAGACACAATAAAATCAAACCAAGTTTAAACGAATTATTATCCATAAGAAAACTTGAGCAGTCAGACGATGACGGTGATGATGATGCACTGCTATCATGTAATTTTGTACACAAATTGTGTTCATGATGATAAAACACTGCACAATCAATCATAGAAAATGTATCAACACTATCCGCACATGATGTCTGTCATATTCCAATTCTGAAGAATGTACACAACATGGCCACGAAGCAAGCACAATTCACAGAAGCAGCCATAAAATCAGTTTAACGCTTGCAGGATAATTTGTAGAAGTACTGCCACGTGTAGACCAAGAATAGCAGATGATTGTGAAGTGTTGGTGTTCTGTGAAAGCCTTGGTGATGAGAAACACTGCAGTCATTCAATGATAACTCAGGGTTGGCTATCAACTCTTTGGAACACCTGAATGGCTGCCTCAAGATTCATGAACACAAGCTTCATCTTCTGAAGTCCTCCAGAGGTTTTACCAATCCTTCTGTTCAAGAAGTGCATGAGGAAGAAACAAACAGACAAAAATCAAGCAAATATTGCTTACATTTGTAAGAATAAGAGGAAATAACTAGTTTCAACATTAACTTATCAACCACAGGGCTACAAACACATGTTGTGACAGATTTGTGTACATTTTCCCCACAAGAAGTGCGTCTGAACTTCAGATGCAGTTTGTTCAATTCTCAACACTTGTTACATAGGAAACATGTGGATCATCATCATCATCATCATCATCCAATGCCTTGCCGGCTGGTGTGGGTGATCATGCCTCTCCACAAATTATGATCTTCGACATCTCCCTTATGTGCCATGACACAAGACTTCAAGAATCTTCTATCTATCCCTCTTTCACCCCTGGATCACCTAAGGCTTATTTATCCAGCAGAATGAAGTCGAGCACTGTCAGCAGCTTATGGTACTTAATGAGTTAAATATGGTTATACAGTGGTATGGTTATTTACTGATATCATTACTAATCAAAACTCATGGCACTATATAGTTACAGACTATAACTTATGGTATAATTATTGACTGGAACTCTCAGTATGGTTAATGACTGTAAATAATGGTATGGTTACTGGCTGACCTTCAAGGTATAGTTTCTCACAAGAACTCATGGTATAATGCTTCAATGAATAACAAAACAAGGTCCTCATTCATTTTCAGTATAAGCTCAATCAGTAGTCATTCCTATTTTCAATACCATTTATCTTTTCCCATCCGTCAAGGGACTTTTACATGCATACAGGTTTTCTAAGTTGTTGTTGTTGCAATTGTCTGATTGTATAATTTCAGTAGTAAATTTAGCTGGAGCAGAGAAACTGAATAAAGGGGAGCTGCTGAAGTGCTCACCAGTTGGACAACGAAGCTGAATCATGCAGGACAGAATGAAGTACGGTGTTCCCTCACTGAATATTCCAAAAACATAACAGCAAATCACCATAACTTTGAGTGACTTTAGATTAACTTGAAGGAAACAACAGTAGCCAAGTAAAAGATCTGGATATTTGTCTCCCAGATTTCTCCATAATGGGGAAGATTATAATTCTGCAATGGATATCTTAACATTGACTTGCTCTGTTAAACAAGAGATTAAGCAACCTCACTACCAGAAAAAGTAATGTCATGAAAGAACAGAAATATCACCCAAATACAAAAACCCACTTACTCAAAGCTTATGTATATTCTGTTCCTCTGGACGGATGTGAATGAGTTAAGACATGATGAAAAAACTGGAGGCAGCAGAGATGATGTTTTTGAGAATGTTGAGAATATCGTGAACAGAGACAAATACAGGTTCAAAAGATTAAACCGACACAGGCAAGGGACATTCATGGAAGCAAAAAAGTAAAAACTAATCTTTGAAAAGTACATTTCTTTCTCATAAGCCAACAAATACTGCAACTAAATAGCATGCAAGAAGCACTCACCATTATATACTATAAGTACTGCCTCACACACAAACATATAATGACTCTACAAGAAGCACTTACCATTATATACTTTAAGTATTGCCTCACACACAAATTTGTACTGACTCTGAAAGAGTAAAATAAAAATCATATTTAAACCATATTAAAAAAGCACATGTTAACTCAAAATAATCACATGCAATGTCATTAACCTACTGATCACAGATCTGGAGCAAAGTGTTCAGTCTCTGAAATTCAAATATTACAGAAAACATGTATTTAGACAAGAGAAAACAAATCTTTGTTAATAAACTAACAGGCAACCAAGAACAACTGTTGCTAATAGCGGAATGTCAAAAATGTGCCTGGTTTGAACATGTTATTTGTTGCAATTTCTTGTCCTATTCTCCAAAAATACAGCTGACAGCAATTGTCATTAAAACAGATAACAGAAATTCTGGAATGGTAACATTCATTAACAATAAAGAATGGACAAGCTACAGCACTACCAAATGTCCACACGCTGTTGAAGATAGGAAGACAGTGTAAGGACTTGACTAGTAACACATCTATTAAGTCACCCCAAAGACGATGAGATGGGGTTATAGGATAGAAGAAATGTACAATTAATTCACAATTAGAGTTTGGTACAGTATTAGATAAACAACAGTGTCAGAGACATGAAATGTTCTAGGGATGTTTTACCACATTAAAGGAAAATTAAGGCAAGGTTAAAAGTATGAATTTTTACTTCATTGCACCAGGTTTCTTCCCATCTGGCATGGTCTCTCTCCAAAGAATGGAAGCCGTCTGCCAAGAGTACCATACAAAGCACAAACTCCAGCAGTGACCACCAGGGTTCTATACTTTCAATGACAGATAGCACACACTGGGTGATACACTGAGTATCATGTAGGTGCCTTACTGTCCCAGACAAATCCCTGCCATACTTTTCCTGAGGCCTGGCCAATGCTAGCACTCTACTGTTGACAAAAATAAGTTAGCCAGATCTGGGCACTGAACAATACACCAGTATGTTAATCAGTGCACATAGCACCTTGAATCCATAGTGCAATTATTCAAATACCAATATACCCTTCATACACAATTGTATTTTAGCTGCTAACTAGTGAAGCAAGACATACCAGATCAATGACCAGATGTCACTATTACTAAAGGATAAACAAGTATCAGTAGATACACAGAATGCACTGTTCAATACTAGCTTCCTATTAACATTAAAAACAATGTGATGAAAACAAGAGACAAAAGAATTGTAACAACAGAGCTAAAATGTGCAGGTGATGTGATAAGCCCTGAAATAATAACATCAGAACAATGTCCGCTATGGATTTTATCAAACGGCAAAAACAGTTGGTTTGGTTTTGTAACACAAGACTACCTTCAAATAGCATTCTGCAAACACTGACATTTGGAAACAGGTGTAAACAAAGCTAGTGACAGACCCCCATAAATAATGGATTAGTACAACAGCAATATCATGTATGCAGTCCACATAAAGAACTTCCTAGGTAGCTCTTCCTTAACCTGAGGGTGAAAGATATAACTAGGAAAGTAGAAAGACAAGAAAAAGCAGAAGCAGCTACTAACTAAAAGGTATGGGCAACTGATGAAGAAGAAACTACATAACAGGGAACATATACTTACAGATGTCTGAATAAGCATTGCTCTCTGTTCCCTCATCTGACGAACAATTGAAAGTGGAAACACTTGCTGATTTGATTCTATAAGACACATAGCAGTTTCCATTGTGATAAGTACACCTGTTCGTCCAATGCCAGCACTTTTAGAAAAAAGAAATAATAATTGGTTAATATACAACATTTTAGAGACGGAATTCAGGTAGTCTGAAGATATTCTGTAATGAGTTCTGGAATGTGCCCCTTACACCACAGAGCTTATTGCCACAGTGCCTTTTATCCATCTTTTGTGTCAAGATCTGGTATATTCCACATACATCATGTTGTCTATTGCCTCAGTTGTGTTGTTTATCCATCTTTTGTGTCAAGTTTTCATATGTTCCCCATACACCAGTAATTATTGCTAATTACAATGAATTCACCTTTTTCCTTCTAGCTCTAGCAAATCTATCAGTCGTGACCTTAAAATCTCATGCCAACGGGCATGTGTGGTCATGCATCACCTCAACCTCCATTCTCTGCCACTGTGTATCCATTTACCCGATTCTCAACCTCCATTCTCTGCCACTGTGTATCCATGTACCCGATTCTCAAACTCCATTCTCTGCCACTGTGTATCCATGTACCTGATTCTCAACCTCCATTCTCTGCCACTGTGTATCCATGTACCCGATTCTCAACCTCCATTCTCTGCCACTGTGTATCCATGTACCAGATTCTCAACCTCCATTCTCTGCCACTGTGTATCCATGTACTAATTCTCAACCTCCATTCTCTGCCACTGTGTATCCATGTACCAGATTCTCAACCTCCATTCTCTGCCACTGTGTATCCATGTACCTGATTCTCAACCTCCATTCTCTGCCACTGTGTATCCATGTACCCGATTCTCAACCTCCATTCTCTGCCACTGTGTATCCATGTACTAATTCTCAACCTCCATTCTCTGCCACTGTGTATCCATGTACCAGATTCTCAACCTCCATTCGCTGCCACTGTGTATCCATGTACTGATTCTCAACCTCCATTCTCTGCCACTGTGTATTCATGTACTGATTCTCAACCTCCATTCTCTGCCACTGTGTATTCATGTACTAATTCTCAACCTCCATTCTCTGCCACTGTGTATCCATGTACCAGATTCTCAACCTCCATTCTCTGCCACTGTGTATCCATGTATCAGATTCTCAACCTCCATTCTCTGCCACTGTGTATCCATGTACTGATTCTCAACCTCCATTCTCTGCCACTGTGTATCCATGTACCCGATTCTCAACCTCCATTCTCTGCCACTGTGTATCCATGTACTGATTCTCAACCTCCATTCTCTGCCACTGTGTATTCATGTACTGATTCTCAACCTCCACTCTCTGCCACTGTGTATTCATGTACTGATTCTCAACCACCATTCTCTGCCACTGTGTATCCATGTACTGATTCTCAACCTCCATTCTCTGCCACTGTGTATCCATGTACTGAATCTCAACCTCCATTCTCTGCCACTGTGTATCCATGTACCAGATTCTCAACCTCCATTCTCTGCCACTGTATATCCATGTACCAGATTCTCAACCTCCATTCTCTGCCACTGTGTATCCATGTACTGATTCTCAACCTCCATTCTCTGCCACTGTGTATTCATGTACTGATTCTCAACCTCCATTCTCTGCCACTGTGTATCCATGTACTGATTCTCAACCTCCATTCTCTGCCACTGTGTATCCATGTACTGATTCTCAACCTCCATTCTCTGCCACTGTGTATCCATGTACCAGATTCTCAACCTCCATTCTCTGCCACTGTTTATCCATGTACTGATTCTCAACCACCATTCTCTGCCACTGTGTATTCATGTACTGATTCTCAACCTCCATTCTCTGCCACTGTGTATTCATGTACTGATTCTCAACCTCCATTCTCTGCCACTGTGTATCCATATACCAGATTCTCAACCTCCATTCTTTGCCACTGTGAATCCATGTACTTTTATCTTTGTATGCTAAGGTTCAAGACTACCTACAGTCTTTGCCCTCTACCATCTTCAATGTCTTGTTCTAGTGTCTCCTCTTCTCATTTCTAACATGTAAGTAAAGATAAGCACTAGTGGCTTTTCTTTTTACATTAAATCTATCCATGACTAATATCCATATATATATATATATATATATATATATATATATATATATATATATATATATATATATATATATATATATATATATATATATATGCCTCTATGATACATTTAAGAGCTTTGTTACTTTCTAATAATGACACTGCAAGAATTTTATACTCATTTCCCTCACTTTACTATTTTAGAGGATAATTATTTTTGGCATTCGCTCACTCTGAACTCATGCTTAGTCCATATATAAGCTAATACTTCTAGTGTGTTGGACTGATTTATGTGTGTGGATTAGTTAGCTAGTTAGTTAGCTAGTTAGTCGCGGTTCCAACTTCACGGCAACAGATCGTCCCCATTATGCTCCGTTCCTGTGCCAGTGAATATCACACAAAATGCTCCTCTCCTCAGTGCCCTATGTGAACAATAGAATAGACATGAGTCTCGGCAAGCCAACAGCCCGCACAGGTACACTGTGCATAATGCCTCCGCCAGAATGCCAACACACAAGTCCTCCACTAAAAACACAGTTCACCATCAATGGAATCGGCAGTCACCAGAAAGACTTCATTGACCCAGGCTTTATCCCATATGGCTCGGTCTCTTTCCGCAGGGTTACCCGCCGAAAGCGCAGCACAAAGCACAACCTCCATAGCTCAAGCGATGACTCCCAGGAGTCTCCTGAAAAATGCACTCGTGAACCGAAAAGGCAAACCAGTCAATTCAGCAACAGCCATCCCCCATCGTTCCGAACATGCAGTTCATGCTACAAACAACCGCGGACAGATGTAAAAACATTCCACGCGAAATTCACAATGTCACGCCACGCACTCACTCAGTAGCAGGGCGACGGAACCATGCACTACCAGTCCAACATGAGGAAATGCGAATGCAAACAGTAGCCACAAGCATAAACACTCTTGAGGCCTTAATGGTTGAAATGCCTATCCGCCATGTTGGGGACCGGAAGTCCCAACAGACTGTAGACCAAGTCTCAGCCAAAGCCTCCTTAGTCGCCTCTTATGACATGCATGGAAGGCAACAATGTGACTATTCTTTGCTTCCCTTATGGGCCCTGGCAACACACGGGCGATGTGTGTGGATTACCTCTCCATATTACCAGTGTTCCTCACCATAAGGTGAACCCACTCCAACTTCTGAGGTTAGCGGAGAATATGATGCCAGTGGAGGAGATGGTGTTGGAGGAAGAGGAGATGGTGAGAAAGGCGGAGGTGATGACAGAGGAGGAAAAGACAGTGACAGAGAAAGAGGAGATGGCAACAGAGGAGAAGGAGATGGTGATAGAAGAGGCAGCAAAACAAGAGGAGGCAGCAACAGAGAAGGAGAAGGAGGACATAGTGACAGAGAAAGAAGAAATGATGACAGAAGATGAGACAGGAACAGAGAAGGAGGAGATGGTAACAGAAAACAAGGAGATGATGACAGGGAAGGAAATGGAGAAGAAAAGTGTGAAATATTTTTCTCACTACTCACGCTAACAAGACCTTCTTTGTTCCTCTGTCGAGGGGAGTGTGCCACAACTAGTCATGCACTTCAAAGTTCAGTGTGTCTGACTTCAGCATGCATTTTGTGTCAGGTTTACTTCCTCAAGACAGATTCCATCCAAGGAATTGGGCTCTAGCTACTCGTGGGTAGGTTTTCTTTCCTAACACTTTTACCAGAGTAGCAGCCTGAAGGCCTGCTCTTTGCAATTTCTAACTGCCGTGAGATTTTTAAAGTGTGCAACTTACACATGAAGTCTCCTACTTTTTGTCCTAACTCGAGAGAGCTGAGTGTCTGATCTCACTACCCAAGTGATCAGGGAGATCTGTAGTATCATTATAAGCAATGATCCTTGAGAAAAAAAAAACACATTTTAAACCTATTCCGGGGACAAGCCTTCTACCTTATGAGTCAGTGATATATGTCACTCTCCCCACTAAAAGTCTGATAGTTCTCTTTTGAATACAGCATCAAACCCCAATAGCCAACAATTTGACTAACTAATAAGTCTAATGAACACCTCCTTACCTGCAATGAACAATAGTGGGGTCAGCCATACCCTTTCTGTTCTGACGAACAAGCATAACAAAATGCAGAAAGTCGCTGGGGTCATCCGGGACGCCATGATCTGGCCAGGCAATGTACTGCATGTGTTTGATGTGTCTCGTTTCACCTGTTTCTACGTGGCTCAAATTGAAATCTCGAAATGAGAACGAATGAGTGTCTTCCTCTTTGACACACGTGACATGCAGGGTGCCGAAGTCTTCCGTCTCAAACAGCTGGGGCCAGTACTGGTGGCATTTTACACGGCCTCTTTCCACCTTTGTAGTCAGCATGACCACCAGGGTTGATCGCTGCTCCCATATCATCTAAAGGAAACAGTTCATTTTTGTCAGTGAGGAATTAGGTTCTATCTAGTACTTCAATACTCTTTTTCTGATTGCAATTGACATTGTTTTCTTGGTATGTATATCAACTTGCTAAAGGCTACTTTTACCATTAAAATTTTTTTTTAAACCTCTACAAGGCACTTCTATCAGATGTTATGATTGCTCAAGATAGTTATATCACATTTAAGAATGAGTTCAGAAGGAGTGAACAGATAAGAATGCTCATTCTTAAACCTTGCAGTGCGCTGATGCCAAAGTAGCGGGTTCAACCCCTACTCCGGACAGTTGGACTAAAATGTTGACTTCTTGTCCTTGACTTAGGGGCGTAAATTACAAGTACTTCAGCAGTCATAGTGGGTTCACCTGATGCAAGGGACTCTAGTAATAGGAGAAGCTAATCCACACGCAAAAATGAGTCAAATGCACTAGAAGTAGCAGCATTTGTATGGACTATGCTCAAGTTCAATGCAAGTGAATGAGAAAAACAAAATTAAAGAATGAATCTATTGACATGGATGTTACATATAGAAAAATGTCCACCATTAATGGGGCTGAGATGGCTCAGTGGTTAGTGTGTTTCCTCTCCAGTGATCTGGGTTCAATCTCAACAGTGTAACATTTCAATTTGACACCTGACTAACTGAATCTTATCAAATGGGTACCAGATAATATTCTAAACTGTCTGGGAAAGAAAGGAGACAAAGAAGGAAGCAGGCAACTCTACAGTGCCATGTCTTAGAATATATGAGGGCCTGCCCCCGAGGGAGCCATGGTTGTGCAGTGACAGGATGCTCACCTGCCAGCCTGGGTGGTCATGGAGTCCACACTGGGGATTGTTAAAACTAACTTGGGTCTTCAGGTCGATTCAGCCTATAATAGGTACCAGGAAATGTCTTGGGAAGCTAAGGTGACCAGTGTGATACTAGCCTCATCAACAACCGAATGCTGACTGGTCTATAAGAAAATGGGTGAGGCATCATTCGCCCAATGCACCTCATGGCGTATAGAAGGCTCCTTTACTTACTACTGCCTCACACCACACAAGTATTATCTGGCATGGGAGTACCTCGCCTCTTTTTTTTTTTAAATGGAGACCTCACCATAAATAAACAACTATTTTCAAAGCGTTAAAAATTGGGCATACAGGCCAGACAAACATTCTGCCCTTTTTAATCTCTCTCTATTTGTACATGCTGGTCTCCCTGGCCTAGGAGTTAGCGACTTTCTCCATAATCCTGTATACTCTAGTGAGTAACGTGATGTGCGCGAGAATCAGCGACTCTAGTCGCGTCGGTAATTTACGGGGTATGTGAGCCTGTTGCTCAGAAAGCAATGGCAAAATACTGAGCATAATCTTGCCAAGAAATCAACAATCAGCTGAAAGATGCTGATAATGACAGTGATGTCCTGTAAAGGATATGCGAACAAAACAAAAAAAAAGTGTACATACTTTCATTCACACATCTCTTATTAGATTAAGCTTAAAGTGCAACAACAGAAATAATATGTACATTGTAAACATGTGAAAAATGTGTCAGGAATGTGCAAAAATCATTAAAATATCACTAGTTAATATTATTATTATTATGGTAATAGTAACGAGACTAAATGAAAAATATCACAGAAGATAGAGAAAACTTAATTACTGCATTTGCAGGCCAGCACGATGACACTACATCCCTTAGTTAACCTAATTCTGTTATTGTGTGGTGCCACTTAATAAAAGTGTAAAGACATCACAAAACAGCACATAAACAAACCTGCCAGAAATCCGTGCAAGTGTTAGGCAAGGGACCTTGCGCAGCAATATATCTGTTGATGATTCCTGACTCAGGGATTTCCATCTGAAGTCCAAACAGTCAGCAAAATTATTAGTACATATTTTATGCCAAGAATTAAAAAATATATACTTTGTTATCACTATCATTTTTTAGGTTGCATAATGGAGAAAACAATTATAACAGCCCAAAATACCATTTGGCAAACCACCTCAAATAAATTAGCAAACATACTAACATCATAAACAGAAAAGACAAGCAACAGTAATAATAATAAAAACAGGGTGAATAAATCTGCAACAAGTATAAAAATTTATAACACAGCAATGATAGATAATTAGAAACAACTAATGTAGGATTAAACAATATATAACAAGAGCAAAAAAATCTGCAGTGTATATAATATGATCTAAGACACTTACTGGAGAAATAAACCTAAAATTATGTACGAAAAGTATATTTAAGGCTAGAAATCACTATGTAGGAAATGGGAGGCATGATATACTTCATAATTACCATAAGTATATTAATAACCAAACATGGCTTAGCAGTAGGAACAAGATACAATTTTCACCTTACCAAAAACCAAAAACAAAAACAACTAAATCAAATTAAACATTAGAGTAATTCACAGACAAGGGCAGACAAAATGGGAGGTCCCATGTCCACATTATAAATCGTTAGACACTTGAAACTGCAAACAGACTGAATAAACTGCCGCCCAGAATAAATTTAAACAATTATAAAATGTACTTATAAAAGAATATATATTGCGTATGTGGTGGGGATGGTGTGTTAGTGTAGTCATTAGGCAGTTGCACTGATAATGTCATGAACACAGTTGGACAATGGTTTTATGCTTGTGCCCATTATCCACTAAGAGAGGGAAAGACTGGCCACCTGTTTCTCTATGCATTCAGGCCTACAAAATGTCAGGGCCCTAGTGCTTCCCAGATCCATAGCAGGCTCATGCTTTGGGCCTTTTTGTTTTAATGTGGAGGGGAGATGGGCACCACCTAGTTGACCTCTTGCCCCTGGAAGTAGTTATGTGGGTTAGCCTACAATGTGTTGATGATTCAAGTATGGCCACCTACAGGTCACAACTGGGTTATGGGTTGATGTGATTTTAGTCTGGGCTATTTGTGGCAAAGTGGTTAAACCAACTGCCTCGCACTCTCAAGGTTAAGGTTTCATTCCCTATATCACAAGTACAATTTGTCCTAGAGACTCCTGAGGATAATCGCTGAAGCTACAGAACGAACGAACGAACGAACGAACAGACTTTATTTTCAAAGGGTAACAAATTGGGCACGCAGGCCCGTCTTACATTCGGCCCTTCCAATCATTCATCTTTCTTTCATCAACAGTGCATAGGAAAAAAACATTGTCACATGAATTTTGTAAACATAAACAATGCATATTACTATGTTATGAGACACATCCACCACCCACCCACACATCCCCCATTCACTCCGACTTCCCCACCCAACCACACACATATACAATACATTCCCCCACCCATCCACTACATCCCTACACCTACACATCTCCCCACCCACACACACCTCTCACCCACCACACATCCCATCCACCCACACCCCAAGCACACATACATTCAATAACCCACACATCCCCCACCTACACACATCTCCCCACCCACTCACATATCCTCTACCCGTCCCATTTCCCACCAACAATCACTCACCCAATATCCTCCTCCACCCACACACCTCCAACCACCCAACCAAACACACATTCCTCAGCCACACACATGTCTCCCCGTCAACTCACATATTCCGCACCTACCCACACACAAATTCCGCACTCACCCACATAATCTCCCATCTCCCCCAGCCCACTCACAGATCCCGAGCCCGCACTACAAACATCCCCCACCATCTCCTAACCTGCACACACTCACCCACCCACATATCCTCTACCCACCCACACATCCTCTACCCACCCATCCCCCAACCAAACATCCCTTAACCACACACCCTTACTCATATACAATCACCCACCCACACATCCTCTACCCAACCACACATCATCCACCCAACCACACATCCTCCATCCACCCATTCCCCCAGCCACACATCCCTTAACCACACACCCCTACCCATATACACACACATCCCCACCCACGCACAATCTCCCCACCCATACAAACATCCCTCACACACATCCCCACCCACCAACACATTCCCCATTCACAAACACACACCTCCCATCCACGCACACACAACCCATACATTCATCCCCTCACACATCCCTAGACACACGTACTTATCCCTCAACCACTAACACCCACACATCCCTTACCCACTCATCAACACATACATCTCCTATCTACCCACCCACACTCACACATCCCAACCACCCATCTAAGCACACATCCCCCACCCTCACACACATCCTTCACCCACCCACAAACCCAACCACAACCACACCTTCACCCACCCACACAAACATCATTTAACCACACCCAGCTCTCCTCCCACACAATACCACACCCACACACATCCCAAAGACACATCCCTCACCCACACACACATCTATCCACACATCTCCTACCCATCCACACATCCCCCAACTACAATCACCCTCACTACCCATTCATACATCCTTCATTCAGCCACACACACCCCCACCCAGCCAGACATATCCCCCACCCACACACACATCTCCAAATCCATCACCCACACCCATCACGCACCCCTCCCCCAACCCACACACCCCCCACACACATTCACCCACACATCTCTCACCCACACACACTCCCCACCCATCCACCCAAACATCCCACACCCATACACATCCCTCATCCACACACACATCCCCAAAACCCACAACCACCCCCACCTGCACACATCTCCCACCCACCACATATCCCAACACCCACATCTCCCCACCCACACATATACCCCCACCCATCCCATAACCCACCATCAATCATCCACCAACATATCCTCCTCCACCCACTCACCCACAACCATCTACACAAACACACATCCCCACCCACAAACACATCTCCCCATACACCCATACATCTCGCACGCACCCACACACAATCCCCCACCCACCCACACACAATCCCCCACCCACCCACACAAACCCACCCCTCCCACCCACACATCCTGAGCCCACCCACACACATAACGAATCCACCCACACACACATCCCCCGACCCCCCAACCTACTATTATGATCAAACTCCCACACTTTACACACACATACAGTGACGATTGTCATGAGCATTGTCGCAAAATTGTAAAGAAAATGGAGAAAAATTGTACATATACATTTTGTAACTTAAAAATTAGTGATGCAATTCAACTCTCTCTCTCTCTCTCTCTCTCTCTCTCTCTCTCTCTCTCTCTCTCTCTCTCTCACTAATGCTCTCACTCACATTACAGTAATGATATATTATACATGATAAAATCAAGTGTCATACATACAAAATGATAATGTGAAAGATGAAAATACACAAAAAATATGGAATGGCATGTTACAGGACATGCGAGCACTGAATTCTCTCTCTCTCTCTTACACAGGCACACACACATTCCCCACACACACACACACATATCCCTCACATACACACCCATACATACATCCTCACATCTAGACAAATACTTGATGCCTCACATGATCACTGAAGCTAATAAGAACAAACTCCCACACTTTACACACAATTGAGACACTGACGATTGTCGTGAGAATTCTCGCAATCGCAAGAAGTGGAGAAAAAATTGTACATATACATTATGTAGCGTAAAAATTAGTGATGCAATTCAACTCTTTTTTTTTCTCCCCCTCTCTCTCTCTCTCTCTCTCTCTCTCTCTCTCTCTTGCGCTCTCTTTACATACACACACTCTCACACTCATTCACTCTCTCTCTCTCTTACTTACACTCACTAACTCTCTCACTTGCTTTACAGTAATTTACATGAATTCATTTTATGCATGTTAAAATCAAGTGCATCAAAATGATAATATGAAAAAAATGAGAATACACAAAACATATGGATCAGCATGTTAGATGACATGCGTGCGCTCAACTCTCTCTCTCTCTCTTCTCTCTCACACACATGTACATACACACACCCACACACATCATACCCACGCAATACACACACCTGCACACATCCATATACTTACTCACACGTACTCACATAACACCCGAATATACACTCCCTCGCATACACTGCATGCATGCACACTTACACATACAAAGATATACAATACATACACGAGCACACACACACAGACTCATCCATACACACATACACACACGCATATAAACGCATATAAACACATGAACGCACACTTTAACACATGTACAGACATACACACAGAGTCACACACAGATACACACATATACACCCATACACACATCCAGACATGCACACACATACATTACACTTTCTCATGCACTCTCTCATTCACCCACGCTCTCTCTTTTACCCACTCACTCGCTCTCACACTCACTCATTCGTGCACATACACGCATACCCACAAATTCTCTCTCACTCACTCACGCTCCCTTACTCACTCATTTACTCGATGACTCTCTAACTCACACTCACTCACTAACTTTCACACTCTATCACACAGACAGGCAGACACACAACACACCCACTCTCTCAGATTCACTCATTCTCTAACTAAATCTCTCACACATATGTCCACACACTCACTCACTTTTACACTCACTCAGGCACACGCGCATGCATACTCTCTCACTCTCTCTATCATACTAATTCTTCCACTCACACTCTTTCTCACTCACTCTCTCGCCCACTGTCTCGTTCACACACATACAGTGAAGAATGATAGTGGAAAAATGACAGAGAACGAGCCAGATAGGGTAAAACTTGGTGCAATGAAGTTGACCCATTTAACTTTAGTACTTTTTATTTTTGTAATTTCAACAGGACAAATTGCTTCAGAGTATTACCAACACACAAAACAAAGCTGAATTTTCAGTTAAATATGTTTTTAAAAAGGTTTTACCCAAAATGAAACAAAAACCAGTCACATTTCATGTGACCAAACAAATTCTTTATGTCTCAAGATATTATTATTGTCTTACATTATTGTGGACTTCTAAATATGGTACTACACATTACAAGTCACTGGGCTAACGAATAAATAAAGCCCCAATGTTTCTGGAATGACAAGACAGATACTTTCTGACTTACATTGACAAAGTTTGCATTGATATAATCCCCAGAGGCTGCATTCTTCAGCACCACCCTGGTCTGGTCATCTGGGGACAACAAACAGATGTGACTTAATGATAGTGCCAAAAGTTTATGTTCAGTGACGATTTTACAAGATATTACATGTAAACTACTGACTTGCGACTGGGTGATGACAACAAAGTGTGTGTGTGTGTGTGTGCGTGCATGTGCGTGCGTGCGTGTGTGTGATTTCTTTGACATAATGTGCACCATGTATTACATATGTGTGAGTTTTTTTTCTAGAATAGAAGTGACTGTTTTTTGTGTATTTTGTCTGTGGCAATGTGTATCCATGTTATGAGGATGTGTTGAGGAGGAGGAGGAGGAGGAGGATTTAAGAGAGAGAAAAAGAGAGACTTGGATCACAAGTCAGAAGGAACTGACTGACTGACTGACACCTTGCTGTCTTGACAGACGATAGTTTGTAAAATGGAGTTCTACCTCTTCATAACACAAAGCCTGGGTTGAATTTAGAGACCATGTGTTGCTTATGCAGAATGATCCATCTCTCGGCCTGCCTAGTTTACACCAGAGGAAAGGTAACACCAATACGCCTGGAACAAGGCAAGCTGCAGAAGCTGTTGGATCAGCAAAGCAATACTCTAACAGTCTCCCTGTCGGAGCTTCCATCCTAGACCAGCTGCCGACCAAGGTTAGGGCCTGGTTTGCCGTACCATGACATTTAGTCTTTAGGTCGCATTTCCTCGCACTAGGGTAAGGCTTGTATGCTCTCAATTGCACTCCTCCACCTGAAGCCGTTGGCACAACGTGGGGTGTTGGGGTTGGTGAGCGCCGCCCAACATTCGGTGCTAACAGAAAGCAGGTAGTACAGTCTACTGTCAAATGGTAGCTCAGTCATATCTGACTAAGACCTGACACCAGAAGGAACTACAGAACTAATATGTTATATAGAATCTTTACTGCTGTATGGATGTGAAACATGAACAATTAATTAGCAGAGAAGCTGAGATACATCTAATGGCAATGAACATGTGGTTTTGAGGAAAATGCAAAGAAATACATAAGACAGAAACAATGAACGAGGCAGTCCTTATAAAAACAGATGAAAACTGTAAACTGATTAGAGAAATAAGATGTAGAGAGTCCGGATTTTTGGGCATGTTATAGGGGCAGGGGGAATCAATTTGAAAACTTAGTGACAGCTGAAAATCCTGATGGGAAAAGAGCAAACTGAAGACAAAGAGATAAATACCTGGATGGCTTGGCCACACGCCTTAATCAGGACAAGCACACAGACCTGATCTGAGACTAATGATTGTGCAGAACAAAGTACTCATGACAACTTTTGCTTATCGGCATAGCACATGTTGATAATGATTACTTATCACATAATTAGTGAAGATCATTTTATAATCAAAGTAAAAAAGTACAGGAGCATGTCCATGTCTTGAGGGATACTGGGTATATGGTGCCAATCCCATATTTATTTATAAACCATCAGCACTCAGTCAGTCATGTGGTCAATATAATGCTGACCAGCTTTACTTCCCAGAACAATTCCTGGCACATATTTTAGACTAAAAGCCCAGGTCAATTCAAACATATCTCCAGCTCAATGGGGATTTCAACACAAAACCATCAGGCCAGCCTACAAGCATACTAGCCGCTGCATCTCCACGACTCCCTTGTTTCATAATACAGCAAACAAAATATATTATATTCTGTAATGTCAATAAAAATTAAAAAAACAGACAAGATTTAAAAATTAAATGGGAGTATGTTGATAGTGCAATGCTAGTAACAATAAATATTTTGTTAACCAGATACCTAATTTAGATTCATGTATAAACTTTATTAATGTTCTTTCTGCAATGGCAAACTACTGAATGTAAAACTTGCCAAGACATCAACAGCAGCTGAAAAATGCTGGTGTTGACTGCAATGTCCTGTAAAGGATATGCGGAAAAAAAATATTCTTTCTAATGACTGTCAGATCTCCATACAGTTTATCATAACAACTGAGGATCATGTCTTGGATTTAAAATGTGCATAAACAACTCATTCATGAAAGATTTACTCAAATGTTATTTCAGACTCAGACATCTGTACATTTGTAAAGCAGGTTAGTTCCAAACTGAATGTGTGAAATAGGTGATTAGTCATTTCAGACTCAGACATCTGTACATTTGTAAAGCAGGTTAGTTCCAAACTGAATGTGTGAAATAGGTGATTTTCAAGCCTACAGTGATATGTTATCAACCAAAATGGTTTTTTTTGGTCTCTCTCCATACAAAGCCATCTGTTGTTTGTATAACAAGAAATATGTCTCCAAATACCATTAACTGTTTGAGTAACTAGAAATGTTTTGCTCCAAACATTGTCAAATGTTGTTTGTATAATAAGAAATGTGTCTTCAAACACTGCTGACAGTTGTCAAAGACAGTGGAAAACTGGAAAGGTCACCTCATCTAATAGATTTTGACCTAGTATATATGAGGTCCAATTGCTCTCACCCCTAAGGCAGTACAATCCCTGGGATTACCTGCACCAAGTTTATACATCTAATAACACTCTTGTTATTATTAACCAGTGAAACATGCTCACAGATACACAAACAGGCATCAGCTACTAACATGGAGATATGTCCCTGTATCTGTTCTTGCTAATGTTGGCATCAAGTCGTGCAGCATGTAATGTCAAGCCTGGCTTCTTGCGGTACAGTTGCTGCAATCAGGAGAAAGAATATTATCAGTCAAAACAAATTTTAAAAAAGATTTAAAGCCAGCAAACATAAATGGGGTAGCTAATCCTACACCCAGATATGAGAGTAAAGAAAGTAGTTAGTGATCATGTGAAAATCTGTTTAAGAAGCAGTAAGACAGTAGCTACATTTCTGACACCGACCAAGATGTACTTTCATATTTCACATTCATGCAAGTTTTAACTTGATAGCCTTGACACGTGAGGCTTGACAGCATGGTTTGCAAGTGTGTGTAGTCACAGAGACACATTACACACAAGCCATATCCCTCAGAATTTGTCACTAAAATAGGATATTCCAGTAATGCCACATCCCTTGTACTCGAATGAATCCCTTATACTCGACTGAATCCCTTTAACTCAACTAAGCGTCTATGTGACTTTTTCCTTTTCTGCTAGCTCAAATTCCACCAAAAAGATTGTCATTTTGGAAAAGCAGACAACTTCCAAAAGGTCAGCACTGACAAGCCACATGAAGACAACTTCAGTTGAAGACTGTCAGGACTGCCACCAGGAGTGTAAGCAACATCATTGGTGGAGTGGAGTTTGCAATTCTGTAGTCATGTAATGGGGTATATATATTTCCGCCAAAATATGACTCATCACATGATATATAACTGCAGTATGCACATGAGGAGATGCAGTGGTATATGCCAGGCAATAAATTGTTTAACTAAGGGACTACATTATTTTGTAATTGTTCTTCTTCTATTTTGCTCATTTGAAATTGATTATATCAGACAGTCTCAGTTTCAGTATATTTTTTGTTGACAGAACTGGTGCAGTTATCATGAGCAGATTCACAAAATTTTAATACACGGTTAACTGAAAATGCTGAATAATTATAACTGTAATCTCATGCAAGAGAGCTTTTATCATTTTACAGCATGAAGTATTTAATTTTTAAAAACAAAATAAGAAAGATTAAACAGGACCTGAATATTTACAAAGAAATTTTAAAAATTAAAAAAAAAAAAAACTTCTTCTTCTTCTTCTTCTTTCGTTCGCTGAAAAAAAAAAAAATTCAATGATTGCCAGAAACTTTAACACTGTAGGATACCAGAGTAAGACGGACACACACATCCCGAACAATACAGAAAATTAACTGGATAGCCAAAATTAGCAATTTTGACATTTTGACGGAAGCTACGTAGCAAAGACAATTTATCACAAACATCAGAAAGAAGCAGTCATCCTTTTTTGGCCCCATTATGAGAAGACAAAAACTGGAACATGTGACAACCGGAAAGATATGTGGAAAAAGAGAGAGGAAGACAGCGTGAGAAAATTCTTGACAGCAGTTGTGTCATGGCACAGAAGGTAGTCAACACACAAGTCGATCCATGCCGTAGGAGATTGCAATTTCTGTAGAAGCATGACTGCCCACGCCAACTGGCAAGACACTGGATGATGATGATGATGATGAATGTCGGCCATTAAAAAAATGGGGGGGGGGCCTGCGTGGTCTCGAGGTATGGTGTCAGCCTCAAGTGCTGGAGGTCCTGGGTTCAAGCCCCGGTGAGGACCGGGATTTTTGCATGTGGACTTCTAGTAATAAAATTTCCCCTGGTCTCTGGGTAGTGAGATCGGACGCCCGTGTGTATCGTTGCGCACGTAAAACATCCCTTGGCAGTTGGAAATTGAAAAAGAGTAGCCTAACGGCACTGCCTGGGCAAAATTTTGAGTTAAAAAACTACCCAAAGTATTTCAGGATCCTCATCGGTGCTATGGAGTTCGTGCGCTGAGCTGAGTTTCTCCAAACTCAGGTTAGAGTTAGGAGGAGAACGGAGCACTTGTGGGTTACATCTGTGTTCCATTATGTTGATCCATCGACTAAACTAAACTAAACATTCAAAAAGTAATAACAATCTACTGAACATAAAAATGCTATGCGCTTTGCATTGATTTTCACAACAATATGAGCACCGGCCATTCAGAAAGTAATTGCAAACTACCGAACATAAAATTGCCTAGAAGATCAGAAAACAGCCAATAAATGCTGGGGTCAACTGTAACGTCCTGTAATTGGACATGTGACAAACTTGCATCCTTACTTCAAACTGAGCTATGGCAGCCCCGCTCTCCACACTCTCCTGTAAAAGCATGAGAGATGACTCAAGTGTGTTGGCACTGGATGATGTTGAAGCAATCTGATGTGTCTCTGGTATATAAGAATAGTCCGGTTCATCTCCTGGATCCTCATTGATTTGAACTGCAAGTAACAGAATACAAAAAGCATGATTACATTTTAATAAGGAAATCAACTAAACCTTAATTTAGCAAACAAAATCATTGCATTAAGATAAAAACGATACTTTTAGATGAAGGAAAACAATTTTAAGAACCAGTTAATTTTTCATGGCCCTTCATATGAATTTTGTGAAATATATTCTCAATTAGCTATTGTAATTTACATATATAAACTTGTCACAATATTGTTGAAATAACTTTGTTTGGAATACTTTTTAATGCCATTTCATTAACTTATATTATCATGACATGAAGTTTTTATCCACATATTATGTGGTAATTTTACCAATCATATTCTGTTATTTGTGGACACTTCTTACATTAAAGACCAAAGTTATCAATCTACCATAACTGCCTGCTGAAGATTCATGCAATTTGAAATTAAATGCAGGGCTAGTAGGAAACATCTGATATCTGATACACGTTTGTGGACAGCCTCAGTGTTCAATAAATCAATCATGTGCGATGCCGGAAAGCGTGGGCAGTCATGACTCACCATTTCACTCGATCACCAGAGTCGTGGATCAGCTCAGTGTTCCTGTCTCGTCCATGCCATGTGGCCAAGCCATCCAGGTATTTTCCTCTCGGTCTTCCTCTTGGTCTATTCCCTTTGATCTTGCCAGTTGTCACTAAGTTCTCCAATCCATTTCTTCTCATTAGTTAGTTAGTTAGTCCTTCCTCTTGAGTCTAAGACGGCGCATAGGGCAGAAGTCATGGCTCTCCATGTCCGGCCGTTCGCTGCTACCTGTTGTAGATCCTGGATGTTGAATGAGCCTTCTCTGATGATGGTTCTACGCAGGGTCTCTCTTGGTCTTCCCCGTTTTCTTTTCCCTACTGGTGACCATAAGAGGGCCTGGATGGGGAGTCTTGTCTTGTCCATTCTGAGTACATGGCCGATGTAGTTCCAACGGCGTTTTCTTATAAAATTGGATACAATGTCTTGCTTAGTCTCTTGTCTTATTTGCGTATTGGTTCTGAAATATGTCCAGTAGAGGTTTAGAATTCTTCTAAGACATTTGTTCTCAAAATTCTCAAATTTCTTCTCATAACATGTCCAAAAAATTTCGACTGTCTACGTCTAATTTCTCTAATCAATTTACAAGTTTCATTTGTCTCCTGTAGTACTTGGTCATTGGTTCTTCTATCTGTCCATGGTATTCTTTGCATTTTCCTCAGAAACCACATTTCTGCAGCCATCAGATGTTTTTCAGCTTGACTGCACATTGTCCAAGTTTCACATCCATACAAAAGAACAAACTCTATGTATCCCCTCAACACTCTTTTTCTCGTTTTAATTGACATCTTTTTATTGGTCAGAATGTTTTTCATCTTGCTAAAGGCTACTTTCGCCAAGGCGATTCTTGTTCTAATCTCTACAAGGCTTCTCCCATCAGATATTATGACTGTTCCGAGATAATTGTATCAATTCATTTGTTGAAGATTCTCAGTGTTACTGGATTGATAATTAACATTATGCCACATTTGCTTCATAAAACTAAACACCTAGTAACTAGCACAGAGTGCTGTAATGATTTACACAAAATGTGTTTATACAAGGAGAACAAAATATATTAACAGTTTTGACTTCCAGCTACTCACAACCATTTGGTCTGACTACACAAAATTGACCAACTGGTCTGACTATATACAATTTACCATTTGGTCTTACTACACGCAATTTACCATTTGATTTTTCACTACACACAATTAACCATTTGGTCTCACTACACAAAATTTACAAACTAGTCTGACTACACACAATTTACCATTGGGTCTGACTACCAAGGTTAATTCTCCAGAGTGGGTCTCACGTGAAGCTTTTATAAACATCACAACCTGCCAGGGCAAAGACAAAAACAGACAATTAACTTCAAATATGTAATCTTACTGCTGGTGAGAAGAAAACAGACATTACAATAAACAAAATAAAATATATTAAAAACATCATTGCTGCATCATTCTGCTACAAGACTGAGGCCTGGATTTTAAAGATTGCAAATTCTGGCATTCATCAGGTGGCGTGTAGGTCTAAGTTTATTTTAAACTTTGATAGACATACATTTGTATGACTGCGGATTAGATCCAGTTTTAACAGAAGTGGATGACTCATAAAGAAGAAAATTTGGTCTGCTGAGCTTTAATATTACAGACAAGTTCTTACAATAACAAGGACCAAGAAGAAGACAAATAATGACGTTCAACACCATCTGAACATCGAAGTAAACTGGCTCATACACATCATTATTGGAAACTGAAGTACTTAGACTTTATTGTGGTTTGGAAAGAACAGTGATGGCAGGCATGTTCCTGGAAGAGGAGACAAGGGCCGACCAACATGACAAAGGACACGGGACACTGCAGATTCCTTGGGTGTACTGGTGCATGAGGCAGATAAGATGGCCAGAGAAGGAGATATGTTTTGGTGGACCATGATGAGAGCAAAAATTCCTTGGGCAGGCTGATGCATGAGGTAGGAGAGTTGGTCAGAGAAGTTGAGATTTGTTGGTGGACCACGATGAGAGCAAAGATTCCTTGGGCAGGTTGGTGCATGATGAGATGGCCAGAGAAGGAGAGAATTGCTGGTGGACCATGATGAGAGCGATGTTCTGCAAAGTACCTGCTCCATGAAGATGACGGCTCCTCTTTCTTTTGTCCAACTGCTTTTGCTGTGAAGTGTGGCAATGATAATTTGAATGATATAAACATTTGGGTACCAGCTCCTGGATATAGTAATATGTGATCATTGCTATGGAAGTACTTTTGCTTAAAAAAAAAACCTTCTTCCTCCTCATCTTAACTCAGATCTCCATGTTGATGACTCTGATAAAAGCTGTAGTTAAATTGCAGGTTCATAACATTCATGTACAGTTTACGGTGGAAGGGAATATGCTTGATGCCACACGCGTTTATTTCCATTACTGTAAGTTGGCCAGTACTGTGGTAGGTGCCTGGTCATACACTGGTCCTCCAAGATGTCTACCCTTAAACAACCAATCCACTAGCATAGATCAGGAGAATGGGAAATGCATGATCCACGGATTTCCTTTAATGTAAAAATCCACACCATGATTCATATCAGGTCTACTTGAGCTGGAGATGGATATCCTATCTCCAAGCCACTCCACCAAAAAAAGAAGTTAAAAAACACAAGAAAAGTCAAGAAAAAGAAAAACACCAACCACTGTGAAAACTCAGGACTTCAGAAACAATATACAGAAGCAGCAGAGAAGAGATAAAAATTGAGGAAATGTTAAAACAGTCATCAACCAATGGTGCTTCAGGCACAGTGTGATATAGAGACAAGAGTGGCAATGCCACTCACAACAGAGCTTGATGAGGTTTGTTAGCACATACTTAAGTTCATCACAAAAAGTCAGTTAAACTGAACAAGAAAAGCAAGCTCAAAGTGAAGACATGGCTGGAACAGGTTCAGTGCAATATTTCAGCCATGTATTCAGAGTGGGATTAAGCTTAAATTCAAAAAGAAGGATAACTAACTAAACAAATATCCCTGAATACAATTTAATTTAGAAAAACTGAATGATTCAGAAATAGCAAGAGCTGGGGGAATATTTTCAGCTCTCAACCTTCTGAAGAAAAAAAGAACTTCTTCAAAGAAATATAAAAAATGAAAGAAGTTTTCACTGAATGAAAAGCAAAAAGTCTGGCACAAGAAAGAAAATTTAAAAATTGTTTAAAAACCACGGGTCACATTCTGGATTTATAAGGTGGGCAGTGAAAGAAAAATTACAAAAGAGGATTGGGAAGCATCATAGCAATATCGTAATGTAAATAAAGGTATAAGAATGAAAATGAAGCAGGCCAAAGTAAAATGGTTAAATGATTAAATTCATATTTATCAAAATGTCAAAGCAATGGAGCTTTTGACACATCAAGCAGATTAATTGAACTACAACAGTCTAGGATAACTGTTATAGAAGATAAAAATGGTCTTTGCTCATTGAAAAGTCATGTATGAACAGCATACTGTGAAGACAAATGTGACTGTTAACTTCACCCTTTAACAAAATGTTTGTCTCGAAGCAGCTTCCTGCCATGGGTCTTTGATGTGATTGCAGCATCATATTTTGTAGGCCTGGATGCACAAAGGAATAAGTGGCCAATCTTCCCCTCACTTTTGCAGGTGATGAATCTAGGTGTCAAACTCAAGCTCGTGATAATGAGCTCATGATAATTATCAGTGTAGTCGCTACAGCATAATAATTATCCTCACACATGAAAACAGTATACAGCATAATAATTATTCCCACACATGAAAACAAAACATGGAAATGCAATAGTCACTCGGAGAAGTGAAGGAGGCTATATGCGCACTATAATAGGAAGAAAGTTACCAGGCATAGACAATTATTTGGAATATGGAATTCATAACAGTGGCCTAAAGACGGGACAACATTTTTGATAATATCTACCAACGAAATGAAATTCAAAAATATGTAAAACCTACACTACGATTAGCCTTATCAGTCATCCAAGTAAAGTAATGTTAAGGGCACTCTTGAATAGTATCAAGCAAAAATCAGAAGAAATCCTTTTCTGAAAAACAGGCTGGTGTTAGACCAACGACAGCTACCTCAGAACAAATTTTTAATGTGTAACTAGTTAGCTGCAGATCATTTACAGGATGTTGCAGACAACCCCAGCATTTATGGCTGTTTGTGATTTATTGGTAAGTTTACATTCAGTGGTAATGCGAAGTACTTACTGATTGAAAAAATATCAGTGACTTTTACCATAACTCATAGATTTCATAATAGCATTTTATAGTCTTATTCATTTATTATTCACTGCATATGATATATAACTCTGCAGAATGCTTCTGATGAAATGCAGCAAAATATGCCAGAAAGAGGTCGTAGGTGTCATGGCCTGAATGACAGCCAGACAGAGTTAAAAGAGTAGGCAAGTGCACTAGAAGATGAAAGTGGAAGAAGAGCACCATATAGCACTTTGACGGAACAAGGGCGACGTCACAAGTGCGTAGATTAACAACCAAACGGTTGTCGTGAGTCAGTTTATGGCCCGCCACGACTCATATCACACGCATGAGCTTAGATTGCCTTCAGCACAGTTAGTTTATGATGTCCAGCTTTAAGCTGATTAGGTTAGACACGAATAACAAGGATGACAGCAACAACGCAGGCTTACGCATGTGGTTATACATCGCCAGCTCGGCGGCTTGAAGAGTCTGGTGCTCAGCATCGTATGTGTTCACGAAAGTGCAGATGAGTAGCTTCTTCTCACATCACAGACACAGGTAACGAATTAACGATAGTCACCCAACACCCTTGCCCAGTAGGAGTAGATTTGTCGGAACGAGTGAGACTGTGTCAAATGGATGAAAGCACCTGAAGGTCTTATCATTATTAGGTACACGTTATGTCATCACCTGTTGCCGGCCAGTTGTAAATACATGATTGATCACTCAACTGATGCGCCTTGGAGTCGTTGTTAAGTGTGACAGTCGTCTCGTCTTGTATAAGTGAGTGCAGAGTCAGAGGCAAAATATGCAGCTTGCGGGGAACCCAAGAACGAGCTAAATCACGGTGCGCTCTCTGAACGCTAAGTTAATATGGCGGTTGAGTTACAACCTGGAGGACAAGAGTGCCGCATTGTGACATGGGGACTGTCCGTGGAGAATCTACCTTAAATGATTCATCAAAAGTGTCGTTGTCATTGAAGTAAACGTGAAGGACATCTCAAAGGATGAATTACACACTTCCAATACTCGAAGCATACAATTACTAAATACGTCTACATTCAGATATGTATGTATGAGGATCATGCCGGTCTAACGGGCTAAAGACCAAGTGGCGCATCCTCGTTTATTTGTGTGTTTCATCAAACTGTCGTGAGTGACTGTTATTGTTAACGGCAATGTCATCTAGACGCAGTCTTCTTTACGCGGGAGAAGGCATCTGTACCATCTTTGATCATTGGAAAATTGACCTCAATGTTATGAGTGCTAGTTGATCGTCGTATATGCTTAGTTCCAGTATCGCGTTAATCGTTGTCCCAACAGCAGAACGCTCTGTTTTCATTGGATTCTCCTCAGTTATAAGAGAGGGATTGAAATTTTATATATCGTGTATATATTACTCAATTACATAAATCCACTTTAGTATAAGTATAGTTGTGGAATCGCTGCTTACGATTGTGTTATAAAATCGATCTATTAAAGAAGCCGCAATGCTATTAGAAAAGTTCTGCGGGTACCGATTGTGGATTCTCAGATCCTGAAGTGGTTATGTTTACGATGTGGTATCTTTGCTGGCTGGTCTAGGCATCAGATCAAGCAACACGTTGGCTTGTTGATCATCCTACGGCACTGTGCGTCATGCTCGTTGTACTGAGCAGGAAGGTAAATACGTGTCGACGCCTCATCGAGACGGAATCAGTGCAGAAGATTGGACTACGACAGTTTTACGAAGAGAAGATTGGACGAGTTTTACGAAGAGAAGATTGGACAACGACAGTTTTACGAAGAGGAGATTGGACGAGTTTTACGAAGAGAAGATTGGACAACGACAGTTTTACGAAGAGAATATTGGACAACGACAGTTCGACAAAGAGAATGTTGGTCAACGACAAACACGTCAGCTAATCGGGATTTTGCGGTTGAAGAATCGTGTCTGCCAATTTTTGGGATTGAGAAGGAATTTTTGTTTGGTCTACGAGTTGCTTTAGGCATAAGCAAGAACGTCAGACAGAACAGTGGGAAGAATCGCGTGTTTTCTGAGCTAAGTAAAAGTTTGTGGTCTTTCATTTGGTTAAGTTGCAGTCATTTATATTGTAATTTTACACAAATTGTATTCTTTCCTTATTTGCTCATGTCTTTCATTACATCATAGGCGCGGTACATAATATGGTGCGATATTGCGCTACACTTTCTTAAATTTGCGTGCGCATTATTTTATGTGTTTTTATCTATTCTTAATTTTACGTAGTTAAAGAACGTTAACTCTGCTTATATTCTCTTTGCTGAGTTACTTTTCTTAATTATTATAACAATATTATCTTTTTATTTATTGCTTTGGAATTATTACAACTAGTCTTTGCTATTTTTTTTAATGGTGGTTTCATTATTTAATTTATTGTGTATAGGCTTGATTATTTTTAAGCTAATATCTTTCTGCTTTGCTAAATTCTTTGGTGGTTGGTATTTCCAGGGTCTATATAAGTCATAATATTTGGTGTACGAAATTCTATTTATTTATTTATTTATTTAAAAATCGTTAACTTTGTTTATTTTGTCATTATGCATATGTTATTTTCTATACGTAGTTCTGCAAACTCTGAGCTATTTATTTTCTAGTAGATAATTTCTTGCGTGGAAGCAAACTAATTTTTGCTACGTTCTTTGACTGTGTCGGCGTGAACTTTCATTTTGTGAGTTACAGGACTTTCGTGCGAAATTTCTGTCTACATTTCTGATCTACAAGTATTATAAAATAATACTGTTTCATTGTTGTGTCTAATGGTTATAAGCCTGTATACTTTTGGTACTGAACTTCTCTCTAGTTCCTACAGGTGACAATTATTGAATATTAGTGAAACATAACAACATGTCGTCGTTACAGGAGTTTGTTGCAATTGGGAAAGATGCAGGTTTGACAGGACCGGAGCTTATAGCGTGGACAGAGAAACAATTTGCAATGTTTCAGACCCACGAGAGAGATGAACGGGCAGCAATAAGACAGTTGGAGAAAGATCAACTAGAGGAACAGGAGAAACAAAGATTATTTGAAAAGGAAAAGATGGCTGCAGAAAATGACAGAATTGCAGCTCAATTGATCGCGGATAAAGAAAGGATGGCATTACAAATGGCAGCTGATAAAGAAAAGCTGGATAGAGAGGCACAGGTGAGAGAAAAAGAGATGGCTTTTAATCTTGAGAAGTTGAATACAGAAAAACTTCTGAAGGAAAAAGAGTTAGAAAATAACTTTAAAATGAAACAATATGAGAAGGACAGGGGTGAACAGATTGCTAGGAATAAGATAGAGGCACACTCCACAGATGCTATAAAGAAATACAATGGAATAGTAAAGACATATTCAAACTCTGATTCCATTTCTGCTTATTTGACTAATTTTGAGCTAATTTTAAAGCACTATGGAGTTGTGGAGTCCGAATGGGCTGTGTTGCTACACAGACACTTGAGTGGTGAGCCTTTACAAGTGGTAGAACTAATTCCAGAGGAGTTACGTAATGACTACTCATACATTCGGAAGAGATTATTATCTCACTTTTGTTTGGATGAATTTGGCTTACGTTCATCATTTAAAAATCTGGTTCCTAAGTCAGGGCAGACGTTTCTTGATTTTTCTTCTCTAACACAGTTGACATTTGACAAATGGGCTCGCTCAGCTAATGTGACTGACGATTATAAGAAACTATGTGTATTAGGGACACTAGTTCAGTTATTGTAGGAGTTGATCACAGACTGATCAACGAAATAGATTACACAGGGAATAAGATTGGGTGCAGAACTTTCGGGGGTACTGTAGATATATACAAGACAGCGTGGGTCATGATTGAATGCCCTTATTATGAAGGCAGAATACGTGTAGCAGTATTACCAAACCCTGGTGTTGGGGTAATAATTGGTAATATCCCGAATGTCAAAGATTTTGTTCGAAAGGTGGCCATTGAACACAGGCCTGAGAAGACACTTACAAGAACTCAACTGCAAATGTCGCAAGAAGAAGAAAATACTCAAATTAAGCAGGTTACATTAACTGCTGACGAACATGAGACACTGAAGACTAATAGCACAACAGAAAAGAAGTGTATAAGACAAGTCAAAAGGGATTATATGTCTTTAGATGATATCTTTCTCAAACATCCCAAAAGGAAACCAAAAGTTACATACACTAGTTGTGGCACGAAAAAGGTACATGCTCAACACACAAGGCCCATTAAACAGTCAAAATGGGAGCTAATTACCATGGTTGTTGCTCACATCATAACGGTGGTTAAACCGATTATATCACAGGGTATATGCGTCGTCAAGAACATGTACGCACGGACAAAAGTATATCTTATTTGTACCAGTACAAACATGTACATGAAAGTCAAAACAAACAGTTTAAACTGTAGTATACAAACAAAAAGATATTTTATGAATTTGATAGGTAAAGGCAAAGAGCATTACAGAAGGTTGACTACACTTGCCTACCTTGACCTTTGGTACAGACTTACTAAACTTACGCCTTTACAGCATATGCAGTACACATGGTACACAAGAGTGAAAACTATACCATCATTCCAAGCAACAAAATTACAATATACATATATTGGCGTACGTGCAGAAGAGAGATTCTATAGGTTTGAAACAAAGAAAGAAAGAAAGAAAGAAAATGTATAAAACGAAGAATATAAAGGAAAATAAATTGGGATGAATGTGAATGTTAGGTAATGAGAGAAACACATAATACATTACAGACACAGTAGGGTAGTACAAAGGAAGTGGTTCTGACTTTCGAACACAGTTAGAATCACAAGTACTAAATATCCTTTTACATTTCTTGTCTACAATTATTGGTTAATATGGGATAGACGTAGAAAATATCTTCTTTTCAGCACTTCATCAAGATTGGTATGTTGGAAAACATCAGAAGGAATGGCCTGAGCCGAAATAATTTTGATATAAACATGTATACTGTTCAGAAGGTTTTACACTAGAATTGGTCTAGATTTGTCCAGTAGAAAATTAACAGCTGGTGTAAACATCTGGCGTAGTAAAAGTCGCAAAATGATATATGGATGACAACGTGTGGCGACGTAGTCGCTGCCCATAATATGTTCTTATCGTATTTGGCAGCCCTCTGGCATATGACATGGGTAGTTGTTATGTGGTGGAGGTCTTCCGATGTGAATTATTGAATATATGATAGAAAAGACAACTGGTTGCTGTTATGGGTATGGGTTATTGACACATAACAGGATTTTGTTGTAGGAAGGTGTGGTTATTAATAGTAGTTAAAACTGATAACAGCATGGAGATCATGCAACAGTGGAGCTCTTTTGTTGGCGTGTGTATGGGTTAATGACACACGACTACAGTATTGATACAGTGAGGCATGGTTTCAATGAATTTCGTTTATATTTTCTGCTGAATGAATTTTGCTAACCTTCCGTAAAACATATAACGATGTTGTGGTCGTATTGTCATCATGATTATTTTTATAAGATGTTATGTCGTCTACTGTGTTCAATGTCTTGTTCATATTCATGATCAATTTTTTTTTTAGATGTGTATAAATGAGTATCTTTATCCAGAACTAATGCCCAAATAGACTTGTTAATAACGGGCATGGCTAAATTTACATAGTTTTCTAAATCATATCTGCCAATACTAAATAAATAATATCAGATACCAGATACCAGTGGCAGAAGATTTAATACACATCACCACATTCGTAACACCACTGGGAGTATATGAATTGCTTTATCTTCCTGTTGGTCTTCAGAATTTTCATTCATCCTTTATCAGGGATATTACTGACATCGCGTCATACATCGGTGTCCATATTACGGAGATAGTACATCATGCGAATATTATAAGAAGGTTTTTTTTTGGTCACATTCGAATGTGTGGTCTTACAAGACAATAATTTTAAGAAGTAAAAATAATGTAGCAGATTTACTAAGTCAATTATAAACATTCTATGTGAATAAAATAGGCTTTTGTTGTTAATTTTAAATTTTGGTATTGGAGTAAATAGGCTAAATGAGAAGATTATAATGTCTAAATATCCCATCCATCATGTGCCATGCCGGTAAGCGTGGGCGGTCATGTTCTGCCATCTCACTCGATCACCAGAGTCGTGGATCAGCTCCGTGTTTCTGTCTCGACCATGCCACAAGGCCAAGCCATCCAGGTACTTGCTTCTAGGTCTTCCCCTTGGTCTGTTCCCCTCGATCTTACCAGTTGTCACCAAATTCTCCAATCCATTTCTTCTCATAACATAATTTCTTCTCTAAATATAATGTTACTTTATTATGACTGTAGCTTACTTTTGAAACACCACATGTATAGAAACAACTGTTTAAATATAAATAAGTCACTTGTTGTTATTAATGTTGCAGATAGCAGGATAAACAAGTACGCCGGTGCGTGATCACATAGTGGTATGGACGAGGAAATGGACAAGAACGACTGCAAAGGCTGTATTTAATGTGATACAGGATGGGAGACGATTTTGCAATGCGACATTTAGATGTGTTCTTTAATTATTTTGTGTTATAGTCTGAAAAGAAAAACAATATGTAAATTCTTTCAGTATTAGGTAGAAAAGCAAATGATGATTGATAGTTAAATCACTAATAGTATTAATTTACTAGTGAAGTGATATTAATTTTAATTTTATTGTTATAATTTTATCAATTATTATAATTGTTGATATTTATTATGTCGCAGTTAAGGATAAGTACATACTTATTTGTTGTGTGCTGTGTTTATATCATCATCAATAAAAAGAATTTAGATGTGTTATTTCATGACGGATGAATGTAGAGATGGATGAATGAAAAAGAGTTTATACAAATACACATACTTAAAATCAGACATAGTTAGAAAGTCAGCGTTATAATTATGAGGACTAAGAGCAGATATGAGATATAGTTGTAAGATTAAATTGCCAATATCGACATTGCATGATGGAAAGAGATGTTAACTCAGAGTGAAGTTGACATGATACATCTCTGAAATTGATGGGGATCAGCTATTGATTTCTTTTGACTCAGAAGGTCGTTGGGTTCACAACATAGAATTGCATTTTATTTCACCGAAGATACTCAAGGGTTACAGAGGTCTGAGGTAATTTTTATCAAGGGGTCAGCATGAAACGCGAAAACGACACTTTAATTATAGTGTCCGGCGGTGTTTGAACCTTGCTTCTTTTGTTGCAAGTAGTCAATCATGTTAACGCGAGAACATCTCGATGATCATTTCTTTGAAATGTATGAGGTGGCGTTGATTGGGACTAGTGGGTTTTAATTCAGTGTCTGGAGTCCACATGATCTATATTGTCTTAAGATGACATACTGAGTTCCAGAGATGACAGATTTGTAGTCCATCACGACTTACAGTAATTTACGTCGTATCCATCATGGGCAGACATGTCGAAATAGAGTAAGAATAGGAAAATGTAGGGACATTTTTTTTATGGAGGGGGAATAGCTGTCATGGCCTGAATGACAGCCAGACAGAGTTAAAAGAGTAGGCAAGTGCACTAGAAGATGAAAGTGGAAGAAGAGCACCATATAGCACTTTGACGGAACAAGGGCGACGTCACAAGTGTGTAGATTAACAACCAAACGGTTGTCGTGAGTCAGTTTATGGCCCGCCACGACACATATCACACGCATGAGCTTAGATTGCCTTCAGCACAGTTAGTTAATATGTCCAGCTTTAAGCTGATTAGGTTAGACATGAATAACAAGGATGACAGCGACAACGCAAGCTTACGCATGTGGTTATACATCGCCAGCTCGGCGGCTTGAAGAGTCTGGTGCTCAGCATCGTATGTGTTCACGAAAGTGCAGATGAGTAGCTTCTTCTCACATCAAAGACACAGGTAACGAATTAACGATAGTCACCCAACACCCTTGCCCAGTAGGAGTAGATTTGTCGGAACGAGTGAGACTGTGTCAAATGGATGAAAGCACCTGAAGGTCTTATCATTATTAGGTACACGCTATGTCATCACCTGTTGCCAGCCAGTTGTAAATACATGACTGATCACTCAACTGATGCGCCTTGGAGTCGTTGTTAAGTGTGACAGTCGTCTCGTCTTGTATAAGTGAGTGCAGAGTCAGAGGCAAAATATGCAGCTTGCAGGGAACCCAAGAACGAGCTAAATCACGGTGCGCTCTCTGAACGCCAAGTTAATATGGCGGTTGAGTTACAACCTGGAGGACAAGAGTGCCGCATTGTGACAGTAGGTTCAACTCATACACAGGTCAGCTGAACTAAAATGTTGACTTCTCGTCCTTGATTTGAGGATGTAAATTACAAGTACCTCTGAAGTTAGAGTAAGTTTGCCATATGGCACAGGACACTGGTAATATGGAATGTTAATCAACACGCAAAAATCAGTCCAGTGCACTAGAAATAGCACTATGTGTATGGACTATGCTAAAGTTGAATGAAAGAGAGCGGTGGGAAAATGGATGAAGGAGGATCCAGATATCTCAATACAAATGCTTCAGGCATTCTGTACACACGGTGTGGAATGTACAAAACAGATGCTTATGTCTGCGACAAAAACAATACACAAGCAGACTATCAAGTGGTGAAACGTCTACAGCTGGCCTGGTTTGGGCATCACACATCATGACTTCGATTATGGAATGAGAAGAGATGTGATACAAAGTGGGGGGAAAAGCCTATCCTGAAATTAGCGTAGATAACCACTAAATTCCAAATGACCAACATTCACCGAAAGAAAAGCAAGAAGCACACAGGTTCAAATGGAACCTGGTAAACAAGAGATAAGAATAAGAATAGACTGCAAATAAATATAATTAACTTCAAATGAAACTATGCAGCAGAAGACATTCTAATTAAGCAAAACAAATATACATCTTACGGCTGCACACTGATATTTTTACTAATACTTGTTCATACGAGGGCGTTTTCTAAAGATCAACTGCCGATTGGCTGATAAAAATAAATCGATTGCCATAGCAACACTGTTCATTGTTTGCATCATTCAGTAGTCTTTTAGCTCACTACACATAAACTTACAATCGCATTTATTCAGTGGTTCACAAAACGGGAACGAATAAACATGGACACTGTTACTGCCTTTCCCGCCAACTGTGAAATTTGTAGTGTGATTTATTTGTAGATCAATTTGTTTAAATTTTTACCAGCCAACTGACAGTTGATTTTGGAATAGCTCGTAGATCTGTGCCATGAATATGTCCTAATCTGTGCCTTTTATTTCTGTGGGATGCATTACTTATCTTTCAGTGGCAAAAACACTTCTCCTGGATTTGGGAATCATACAAAATACAGCCTCATAAAAAGGTGAGTAAGTATGGGTCCCTTTTACATTCCTTAAGGCACACTGAGAATATGGTGCTAGACTCATATTTTTTACAGACTGGGAGAATAGAACTGGCTGTCACAACAGTGACAATATCATCCACATGAACAAGATAGTTGCCAAAAATATAGGCCTAACATCTTAATTCCAAAATATCTTAATAACATTTAAATAGGGATACATTACATTTGTAGCAACATATTTTGAGCAATTTTATTAGTTTCTGACTACCTTCTAATCCATACAACTTGCAGACATACATACCATACCTATCTCACTCACCCACCCACACAAGCAGCATATCCCCCCCCCCCCCCACCTCCTTTTTTTTTCATCACAAAGGATACACATAACTTGTGTTCATGTTACAAATACCTGTTCATGTGTATGTTGTGATACATCCCTTCCATTGATAAAAAGCACCTGATCTCCCTCGTTCAGTCTTGGGATAGCCAGGTCAGCCGAAGTATTTGGGGCAACTCTGGACACAATAATAGGCATGCCTTGGTCTGCTCCGCCCTGAAATGTTCATATGAACATAAAACCATAAAGATATGGACACAGAATACCTGTATACAGTCATTATGGACAATGATGGGTATAGAAAGTGAACACAGGGGTCTCAGCTTGAGTTGGGTCTCAGCTTGAGTTGTGGGATGTGACTACTACTGGGATGTAGGAATAGTTCAACTATAATCTGCCATGCATGTCATAAGAGACAACTAAGGTAGAGTGATGTAGGACTGCCTACCTCAACTTGTAGACAAGTAATATTTGAATTTACTCAATATTTGAAACGATAACTTCACTGGCTGCCAAATCCAACCAATCATGAACATGTTACAGGAAACAAAAGAAAAGAAAAATGACTCAGCCAACCAAGATGGAAGGGGGCTCTTCTCCTAGAGGAAATATAAGCAGTCTGGATGACTGACTTAACCTTCTATCAGCTAGAAAAATGTAGTGCTATCTAAAGAGGCAAAAAAGGCATTGGTAGAGTGAGAATCAGTGAGGTCTGAGACATTAACAATAACATTTAAAACTACAAAACAGAAAATAAACACAAACGTGATTTAGCGTTAGAGCACCTGTTAAGGGGGAATTTTGCATGGGGAAATGAATGACAATGAAGAATTATTGACATATTTTTGCACAGTGAATCATAGGAGGAAGTGCAGGATAGGTCGCACACTGAAGAAATTGGTTAACAGTATAACTAGATATTCCTTCCTGTTGAACCCACAGATGAGCATTATGAAGAGGACAATGAAGAAGATGCAAGAGATAGTAAATGTTTTGTGGGCGTGGAATGAGTAGATTGAGAGTCTATGCTCCACCGATGGAGGTTAAAAGAGGAGGAGGAAGATGAGAAGAAGAACTATGAAAGATAATTTCACCAACTTTCCCTTTCCAAATGATGCTTTCCAAATGCGCAATTAAAGTCAAAAGCTATTAATTTGGGACAGGTAAATAAATTCAAATATGTGGGTACATGAGTGTCATCAGACAGAAGGTGTATCACAGAAATAAGAAGTTGGGTGTCAATATTTTGTGGCCACATCTGAAGTTAAAAAAACTGCAATTGTGTAACAGGTTAGATTAAAAATCAGCAATGAGGTCCGTTCCAAAGAAGTCTGAATGAGGCTGATCATTGCAATACTGAAGTTACACAGCACTAACTGCCACCACTTAACAGCACACAAATAAAAATAAAACTTGTGAGAACATTTATCTTCCCTATGGTAAAGTACAGATGTGAATCAAGTACCAATCACTCAAGATTAAATTTAAGATTTTGAAACTTAAATTAACAGAAACATTCTAAGAATACTGAGGATCAAATAGAAAAATAATGACATTCTTTAAGATCTGAACAGCAAATTCAACTGGCTTATAAAACTGTATCCAGTCTCTTAAACTGAAATAATAAGTCATATCAAAAGGTAGTGGCTTAGAAAGAACAGTGATTGAAGGCATGGTTAGTGCAAGAAGAGACAGGGGTTGACAAACATAGACCTTGTTCCTGGAAGAAAAGTCAGGAGTTGACAAACACCGACCTTGTTCCTGGGAGAAAAGTCAGGGGTTGACAAACACCGACCTTGTTCCTGGGAGAAAAGTCAGGGGTTGACAAACACCAACCTTGTTCCTGGAAGAAAAGTCAGGGGTTGACAAACACCGACCTTGTTCCTGGGAGAAAAGTCAGGGGTTTACAAACACTGACCTTGTGCCTGGAAGAAAAGTCAGGGGTTGACAAACACAAACCTTGTTCCTGGAAGAAAAGTCAGGGGTTGACAAACACCGACCTTGTTCCTGGAAGAAAAGTCAGGGGTTTACAAACACCGACCTTGTTCCTGGAAGAAAAGTCAGGGGTTGACAAACACAAACCTTGATCCTGGAAGAAAAGTCAGGGGTTGACAAACACCGACCTTGTTCCTGGGAGAAAAGTCAGGGGTTTACAAACACTGACCTTGTTCCTGGAAGAAAAGTCAGGGGTTGACAAACACAAACCTTGTTCCTGGAAGAAAAGTCAGGGGTTGACAAACACCAACCTTGTTCCTGGGAGAAAAGTCAGGGGTTTACAAACACCGACCTTGTTCCTGTAAGAAAAGTCAGGGGTTGACAAACACAAACCTTGTTCCTGGAAGAAAAGTCAGGGGTTGACAAACACCGACCTTGTTCCTGGAAGAAAAGTCAGGGGTTGACAAACACAGACCTTGTTCCTGGAAGAAAAGTCAGGGGTTGACAAACATAGACATTGTTCCTGAAAGAAAAGTCAGGGGTTGACAAACATAGACATTGTTCCTGGAAGAAAAGTCAGGGGTTGACAAACATAGAACTTGTTCCTGGAAGAAAAGACAGGGGTTGACAAACATAGACCTTGTTCTTGGAAGAAAGGGCAGGGTTGATCAACACTGACCTTGTTCCTGGAAGAAACGTCAGGGGTTGACAAACATAGACCTTGTTCCTGGAAGATAAGTCAGGGGTTGACAAACACTGACCTTGTTCATGGAAGAAAAGTCAGGGGTTGACAAACACTGACCTTGTTCATGGAAGAAAAGACAGGGGTTGACAAACATATACTTTGTTCCTGGAAGAAAAGACAGGGGTTGACAAACATAGACCTTGTTCCTGGAAGAAAAGTCAGGGGTTGACAAACATAGACCTTGTTCCTGGAAGAAAAGTCAGGGGTTGACAAACATAGAACTTGTTCCTGGAAGAAAAGACATGGGTTGACAAACATAGACCTTGTTCATGGAAGAAAGGGCAGGGTTGATCAACACTGACCTTGTTCCTGGAAGAAACGTCAGGGGTTGACAAACATAGACCTTGTTCATGGAAGAAAAGGCAGGGGTTGACAAACACATACTTTGTTCCTGGAAGAAAAGACAGGGGTTGACAAACATAGACCTTGTTCCTGGAAGAAAAGTCAGGGGTTGACAAACATAGACCTTGTTCCTGGAAGAAAAGTCAGGGGTTGATAAACATAGACCTTGTTCCTGGAAGAAAAGTTAGGGGTCGACAAACACAGACCTTGTTCCTGGAAGAAAAGTCTGGGGTTGACAAACATAGACCTTGTTCCTGGAAGAAAAGTCAGGGGTTGACAAACATAGACCTTGTTCCTGGAAGAAAAGTCAGGGGCTGACAAACACAAATGTGGATACAAGACAAAAACACACTGGGAGTGACAATGTATGTGACAAGGGAACTAACAAAACAGATAATGTCCAGTGAAACTGTTCGAAGGCTCTGCTACATAATGATGATGATGGTGAGATAAATGGAAAAACAGATAAAAGAAAGCAGTTAGAGAAGGAAGTTGCACCACAGCATGAAAGGATAGTACATAAACTGATACATTCCCCCAGAGAATAAAAGATGTGAAGAGGCAAGATCATCAACGTCAGTTGGCAAGACACTTGATGATGAAATGTTACATGCATGCGCACACACATACACTGTATTATCAATATGATACTCACCTTCACATTAAAACCAAACCTTCCTTTCTCATCTGGTTTCATCCGGATGGTAACCAGACCCTGTCCTTCAGGGTGACTATTTCCATTGGGCTAACAAAAGAAGAAACAGAAGAAATTGAAAATAAAACATATTTCCCCCTCACAAATTATCCCACATTTACTACATATTTCTAGCAAATTGAAATAAGGGTTGTGGGATTGATACAAAATAAGCATTTCATCAGTTCACAATCAAATAATATCGTAAATATAATCTTACAGTAGATACTGATATAAGAATGTGACGTGTTAAAACTTCACATGTACTAAATCACAGCTGTATGAAGTGAGGAACCTAGCTCCCTTCCTCACTACCAATCCTTCCAAGGAAAATCTCTGATACATACCTCTGGAGTAACCATACACAAAAGAAGGCTAATAGAAATAAGTTTACAGCATACTACAAATCGCCCTTGGGTTAATGAAGCCCATAAGGGAATCAATGAATGGTAATACTGTAACCTCCAGGCAACTTGTCAGAGATAGCAAAGGAGGGTTGATATGATGCTACCTCAGCCTATAGAAAACATGAGCAGCAAACTCGAACCAATCATGAATGAGTCAATAAGGAAAATAAAAAAAGGCAGCCAACCAAGACGAAAGGACTCTTCTCCTAGAAGTATAACCTGATGTGGAGAAAGCTGTAAACAGTCTGAATCACAAACTTGCATACTTTCATCCGGGAAATTGAATTGGCACCTGGATAGATTGAATTATGTATGAAGTGGGAAAAACAGTGCAAGCAATAAGGAAAATGAAATATAAGGTTAGTTTTTGGGGATTATGCGAAATGCGATGGAAGGGAGCAAGCAATAAGCATCTAAACACAGGTAAAACATAGTTGTTCTTAGGCCATACTAAGGAAAATTCCCCTCACAGTGAAGGAGTGGCTCTGATGTTATCAAAAGATAAGGTGAAAACATTATAGAATGGCAAGCAGTGAGTTCTAAAATAATAACAGCAACATTGTGAATATAATAACAAAGTTAAACATAAAATTATTCCCAGTTCACCACACCAACAAAAGATATAGATGATCACTTGAGGAGAAATTGGCACGAAACTTAAAATTACTATAGATAATCAAAGCAAGGACAACGCCAAAATGCTGATGGGTGACCTCAGTGAAAAAATAGGATCCATACCAGAGGTTCTGAAGAGATCATGGAGGAACTTAGAATTTGGATAAGAATGAAAATAGGGAATTTTTCACACATCTTTGTGCATGAAATGAACAGGTCATTGGAGGAGGAATTTTCCACTTAAATCAATACATAAAGCAATGGTGGAAATCATCAGACCACAACACAAAACATCTAACTGATCAAAGTTACATTAAGAAATTTTAATCACTTCCATCTGATATAAATGTTTTCATTGATGCAGATGTAGATTCAAATCACTATCTTGTTGAAAGTAAAATTACACTAAAATCTCAAGAGATACAACTATTACAACACTGCCTACACACAAAGAAAACAATACAATGCAGATTTTATTACAAATAAATAAACTAAGGAACAAAGTATGGTCACTTTGTGAGGTCATCAAGAGAGCTGCAACAGATAGCAAAAGACTATGGTTGGTGGACTTCAATGGATGAATAAAGGACAAAAGTAGACTGACTGGGTTAAACTTTCAAATTTTGCATATATATATATGAGAGAGAGAGAGAGAGAGAGAGAGAGAGAGAGAGAGAGAGAGAGAGAGAGAGAGAGAGAGAGAGAGAGAGAGAGAGAGAGAGAGAGAGGGTGAGAGAGAGAGAGAGAGAGAGAGAGAGAGAGGTGGGGGGGGGGGGGGTATGAAAATATTTTTGAATTTGCACAGAGTAAGAAAACCTCAGCCGGCTTCGTGGCTTAGAGGTTATGACTTTTCTCCGTAATCTCGTATACTCTCGTCGGTAACGTGATGACGGTATGAATCAGCAGTGGTTCGAATCGCATCGGTAACTTACGGGGTATGTGAGCCGGCCGCTCAGAAAGCAATGGCAAACTACTGAGCGTAATCTTGCCAAGAAATCAACATACAGCTGAAAGATGCTGGTGTTGACAGCGATGTCCTGTAAAGGATATGCAAGAAAAAAAGAAAACCTCACGACAAAAACAATGCACCAACAACGAGAAAGGGCGGTTTTTTTTTTTTTTAGTTTTATAAGTACATGGATGATTGAGGTTCGTTCAAGCACTCTATGCTCACACCAGATTCACACGGCCCTAACAAAATGTTCATGTGGACAAAACTCCCCTTTTACACCCACTTAAGATTTCTATCACGCACTCTACCACAGCATCCCATGTTCCCTGCGTGATATGGAGAACCAAGCTCTGGTTGAATCATGGCCAAATGTTGCATTCTTCATTTACGGATGTCTAGTGGTATTTGTGCATGCTCAAACATTCATGTGTGCGTATGTGCATTTTTATCATAATCATCATCAGACGCACTGCTGAATGCGTGTACGATTACGCTTCTCCATATCTTGCGACCTCTAACACAACAGCATGTATGTATCAATTCGTGTGCGGACACTCTTCCGTGCATGATACTAGACTGCCAAGAATGTTTTCTGCCGTTTTCCTCTATCTCTTTCCCCACAAATCTGTCCAGTTGTCACAATATGTTCTAGGTTTTGTCTTATCACATCCATAAAATGATAATGCCTCCTCCCCGGGAATCTATGCGGGAGCGGCCAGGCTTAATGAGGTCAGCTGGCAAACCGCTAACCCGCCCTCAGGTCTGCTCATGTCCTCCATTATCACCATCAGAGTTCTGTGTGCATTTCTCTTATGCTCTCGCCGTGCAGGAAACAACATTCACGCTAGCCTCTATCACGTACTCCGTGACAAGTCCCAATAACAATTATGACTTTTTTCTGATAACGTGAAAGCCGCCTCAAATGTCTTTATAAACCCTCTATACTTCAGATGTCTATCGCGTAGCAGCATTAGCATTAGACAACTGTGCACGAATTCATTTCTTACAGCATAAACTAAGCCTTTCCACATCACTACTCTCTCTCTCTCTCTCTCTCTCTCTCTCTCTCTCTCTCTCACACACACACACACACACACACACACTCAACGCTGGAAATCAGTGGTTCCCAAGCCTTTTCCCCTAGGTCATACTTTGAGAATGAGCATCAGATCCTATCAAACACAACTGTTAATAGATAATAAATACCTTCCAATACAATTAATAGGTAAAAAGCAAAAGGGACCCGATGGCAAATACAGCAGCTGGGATGTACGTGTTAGGTCGAGACATGTTCTAGGCCACGGCATAAAGGGCTGACGGCCAGTTCCCTGCTTCCCCGCCTTTCACTCACAGATATTTCCCCAGAACATTCTGAAAAAGAGGCTGGCGACCCGGAGACGAACTGGAAAAAAAGGGTCCTGCCACTGATAGGGGTTGAACTGGGACTATAATCTTGGTTAGCAAGCACACTAACCACTATGCTAGCGCGACTGTATTCTAAAACAATCAACGGCTACAATATGCATTCAGAACACAGAATACAACCAGCCCTGAAGTGCACACCTTCATTATCATTACTATCATCATCATCATCATCATCATCATCGTGTGCCATGCAAATAAGCGTGGACGGCCATGGTTCGCCATCTCACACAATCAACAGTCTTTTATAAAAAGATCTGTGTTCTGTTCTTGGCCCGATTATCCCATGTGGTCAGGCCGCTCATATATTTATCTCTTTGCTTTCCCCTTGCCTTTTCCGTATTAATTTTGCCAGCTGTCACTATGTTTTCCAATGTATTTCTTCTCATAAATGTCGACCATCGACATCTAATTTCTCTAATCAGCTTACGAGTTTTCTTAGTTTCATTAAGGATTCTCTCATTCGTGTTTCTGTCCGTCCATGGGTTTACTTACACTGAAAAATTATTTACATCAGACAACACAACCTTTGCCATTAAATTTTTCTCGGATTATCTGCTTAATATCCATGTTTGACATGCATATAACAGAATACATTTTATATAGCACTATAACACTTTTTTCTCTCGCTGCAATTAAGTTTTTTTTGTTTTTTTTTTTTAAATTGGTTGGTATGTTTTCTATCTAGCAAAAGGCAGCCTTTGCCATAGCGATTCATGTTCTAATCTCTACAAAGTACCTTTCGTCAAATATTATGACTGATCCGACACAATTGTACCGATTCACGTATTTAAGAATTTCCCAATTTACTTAGATATTATATTGTAGTATTTATTTCTTCTTGGTGACTACCATAATCTTTGTTTTCTGAAAATGTAATTCTAACCCTAGTTGCTCATTGTGTAAAATAACGGCATCTACTAAGTGCTTCAGATCCTTTTCATTGTCTACAATTAATGTTGCACAAACCGAATATCTTGTACTGTTGAAGTTGTGCCCTCCCATTGTGATTCCTCTCAAATTATCTAAATAAATAATATTTTCAATAATCCATCCATCCATCATGTGCCATGCCGGTAAGCGTGGGCGGTCATGTTTTGCCATCTCACTCGATCACCAATAATATATAGAGAGAAAAAAGGTCTAGAAACATTACAAATCCCTGTTGCACGCCTCTCTTAATAGGCTGGTACTGACCTGATTCATTTTAAATTGTTATGGAAATATGACCTTCTTCTTCATTCATCTGACGTGTGTGTGGTGGGGGGGGGGGGGGGCGGGCGTGAGTGTGTGTGTATGTGTGTGTGTGTGTGAGCGTCTGTATGTATGTTTGTGCGTGTGTGCGCGCGCGTGTGTATTACATAATTGCGTTGCTCATGTTTACCGCAGAGCTGTGATATTTGCGCCTTTTAGCCGCGGCATCCCGGAATTGGCTAACCCAGTGAACATTCTCAGGTAGTCGCGTTGGACATTCCACGGCCTCGAAGACCTGACGGCATGTTCGCCCTTCCTTCCACATTTCCAACCGACTCGTCCAGAACAGTCGTATACGTTGATCGACCCTCAAGAGAAGGCAGGGAAGACCATGGGCATGACCCGCCATACAAGGTGGCTTCCTTTAATACCGAGCCAGCACATGATGCTCTGATATTTGGTTCGCATAAAGAATCCCCACGTCATGCTTATAGCTTATTTCTGCCTAGCCTCACTTCCTGAAAACATGAAGGAAGCAGTCCGAGGATTTTAGAATCTTGATGACCTCGGTACACTGAGCGGTCAGGTTTGACTTTCTACATAATGGAGTTGCTAGCCCACCAATTTCCCATTTATTTATTACTGGGCCGCTTTTTAACACTTAAATGCCTCCGGTCATTTAATATAGTAGATTAGGGACATAGCACTGAAAATCCGTTAAGTGGACAACGTCTGAGATGTTTGTGATGGAATATGGTCGCCTACGTTGTTCGACATAGCATATTACGACGTAGAAACGCAGCAGACAAATAAAGACATAGAAGGCAAGACTATTTGGATCACTTTGTTCTATAAAAAATATACTCACTACGTAGGCAGCTGATGCTGGCAGCTGCGGCACCCCGACCAGACTGAAGGCAACAGACGAACCGATGCGACACTGTCGGATTTCAATCCGCTGACAGCAATGCTGCTCTTGTTGGTTCTGAAGCTTAAACTGTGGATGCTGAGGTCGCTGTTGCCCGTTATGTTTCACTTTTCTAGAACCAGGTCGCCAGGTGAAAGGATTGGCCATAAAAAAACAGCATTATCTTCGTGCATGTCTGTGGTTCGAACTGCTCCCGACACTTTTCTCCTTGGTGGAGGGTACCATATCATACCACACTAGTCTCGGTATATAACACTTCGCCACGCTAACCTCCTTGTGTCAGCGCCTGCCGAAAATATCGCTGACATTCGCAGACGACATCATTCTCAAGTGTGCACCACCTTTCAACTGAAACTGCGCGAATGTTATTGAAGTCTATTGACGTCGGTTAGCTACCACAACGGTCATAAAATAGCGTATGTATTTATTCCCAACACTTGCACTGGTGAAATTCGAGTGGACGAGAATGTATGCTATAGATGTAATGCACATGACAAACACACGTCGCCGAAATATTTCCATACACAGTTTACCAGGAAAATACTAGGCGTCACGTCTAACTTATTCTGCACCAAAAAATTCACAAAGTATTTGTTGGTTAGGTTGCACTTACATCATTCTGTTTCTGCCAGTTGTCACATGATCATACTCTACCCTGAATGTTTGTTTAACCTTTCTCACGAAGTGGTGCTCTATTACCTCCTATAGACCAACACACGTTTATCATCAAGTACGCAGTGTCTGAAGCACAAGGGGTTTCACATCAGTCTCGGACAGACATAAGTAGTATATACTGTTTTGTACTCCCCCTCCCCCTCTCTCTATCTCTCTCTCTCTCACTCTCTCTCACACACAACAACAACAACAACAACAACAACAACAACAACAACAACAACAACAACAACAACAACAACAACAACAACAACAAACATACAGAACAGGATACGACATACAACTATGCACACACCTCTCTGTTAAATCTGGTTTTTAAGACATTTCAACACATTAACTTTGTAGGAAAGAAGAGAGAGAGAGAGAGAGAGAGAGAGAGAGAGAGAGAGAGAGAGAGAGAGAGAGAGAGAGAGAGAGGGGGGGGCTGGGAAGAAGATGCCGCGCACAGAGAAACATGGCTTCCGAGACACTTCTGGCAGATATTCGGAAAGCTATGTCGGCACACATTATCGTACACGAAACGCTGTGTCGCGGCAACACTTAAATAGAAAGTATTTCTTATTCCAAATCTCTCTCTCTCTCTCTCTCTCTCTCTCTCTCTCTCTCTCTCTCTCTCTCTCTCTCTCACACACACACACACACACACACACATGCCACTGTGGCGTAGGTGTTACGAACACAATTCGCACTCCCACATATCGCATACGAAATAGCTGCAAGCGATTTGGAAGCAGACCGCCTTGCGATAGTTGTCAAACAATGGTATGAGTGGCGGTCGTTCAGAAAGTAATGGCAAACTACAGAACGTAAACTTGCCAAAAAATCACAAACAGCAACTAAAATGCTGAGAATGACTGCAAAAGATATGCACGCACAAGCGCGCGCGATCGCGCACGCACACACACACACACACACACACACACATATATATATATATATATATATATATATATATATATATATATATATATATATATACACACAGAAAACAGAAAAGATATGTATTAAAACAAAGGGAAAATAATTATTATTGTTGTTAGTTTTATGTATTGGTGGTGTCTTCTTGTGGAAGATTGTTCCACAGCTGAACTGCGGAGTACGTTAAGCCAAGCCTGTTTTGTATAAGTCTATCCTAGGTTTAGGGACATGACGTATGTTTAGTCGTTAGCTATGTCTTGCGTTATATTTACATAATGGACACGAGTAGCGTGCAGCATTCTGATATAGGATTTTGTGAATTAGTTTAGCCTTATTAAAAAGTAAGCGTTTGTGGAGTGGCAGTAAATTAAGACGTTTATGTAGGCTAGAATTCTCTTTAAGCTATTACCATTAATTAAACTCGCTGCACTTTTCTGGAGTGAATAAATGCGCTTTATTATTGATTTGGAGCATCCATCCCCTATTGTGAAGCAACAGTCAGTATGTGAGAAGTAAAGAATATCTTTCTTCTGTTTTCATCAAGGAAATAGACAGAAAGATGGTGAAAAGGAATACAGAGTTCGTGTTATAGTCGTGAATGCTAACGGCCCAACATGCTGGTCGCGACTAAGGCAACCCAAAGTAGATAATCACGTGAGAGTTAAAAGTGTGACATATATGACAAATGTATGATTATTTTCAGGGCACAGCTTAGTGACAATCATATCACTTTAACCTCCGCAATCCTTATCGTTGATCTCAAAACTCACCCACGTGCACCCCCCCCCCCACTTCCCCCCTCACATACATAAAAACAACATATGCATCAAGTCGCGTCCGATATATGAAGACATTTGAAGTTTACCGTGGCAATACACTAACCAAGTCAGTCACAATACACTTCTGCGTATAACTAGAGCGAATCTCATTACTCATTGCATCATTAACTACGGACAGGCCACGATTTACGTCGGTGTTAGGTTTCAGTGGGAACAGGCGCAAATGGAATCGGCACAAATGGGAACCCTTAGCACTGTGTGCCAGGGTTTCCCAACCTTTCTCGAGTCGCGATTCGTTTTGAAAATACCTAGGCATCCTGCGACCCACTTTGATCAAAACCAAGGTTCAAAGGCAAGAGAATCCACTTCGTTGCACCGGTTTTTAACCCATTTAGGACAGCTTTCTCTCTCTCTCTCTCTCTCTCTCTCTCTCTCTCTCTCTCTCTCTCTCTCTCTCTCTTTCTCTCTCTCTCTCTGTCTAAAATAAAGTTCGTTCGTTCATTCGTTCTCTCTCTCCCAGGCGTGTCAAGAGTGTCGCGCAAGGCACAAATTCCATAGCTATGTTAACTAAACAACAACCACCCCCCCCCCCCCCCCCCCCCGTCTCAGGATACAACTACACTCGAGAACCGAATGACGGAGTCCAAAAACGAACCTACAACTTTCTTAACACGAGGCAGACGGCCCAACCACTCTGCCACGGAGAGCCACTCTCATCCAATTTTTGTTAATAGCCAAATCACTAACCACTCATTTTTATAATAGTTAGGTAACCGGCGTTCCGTGGTGATAATATTCAGGAAACCGACTCTCTAGAGCAGTGGTTCTCAACCTTTTTTGGCCCATGCACCCCTTTACCATTTGTTCAGAATGCCATTCCCCGCTTTCGTATTTCCTCCCTATAAATCCCCACTCCCCAACACAGTATATGTAACAATGGAAGCTAAATGTAATGATACATATTATAACAAGTCTAGACGTCTATATAAAACGTGATTTGAGGGTCTATTTACGTTATGAAACCAATTTCAGAAGGGGGAAAAGTACAGAACCGTAAAGTATGGAAGGAAAAACAATATAACGTAATCGATTCTTGTATTAACGCGCTCTTGAAATAATCTTAATCCCCCCCCCCCCCGGAAACCCTAAAATTTCCCCATGGGGGGGGGGGATTCCTACCGGTTGAGAACCACTGCTCTAGAAACATAAAAGCACGCGCATTAACAAAATGACAGAGATGAGTTATGTGGGGAAACATGGAGGGAGCTGCTGGATAAAGCAGCTGGATAAAGGCTTGGCGTGGGTTGGTTGAGGGCTTATACTCTAATAAGGGAGATAGAGCAGAAGAAGAGAAAGAAAATGCGCTCCATGATGATGATGATGATGATGATGATGTAGTAGTAGTAGTAGTAGTAGTAGTAGTAGTAGTAGTAGTAGTAGTAGTAGTAGTAGTAGTAGTAGTAGTAGTAGTAGTAGTAGTAGTAGTAGTAGTAGTAGCAGCAGCAGCAGCGTGGTGTGGACTACGCTCGAGTTCAAAGCGAGCAACCAAAGAAGAAGGGAAAAAAACAACAGAGATAGACAGACTTCCGGTCCCCAACATGGTGGTTAGGTAGTGATCCGTTAAGGCCTCTGGAGTGTTTATACTTGTGGCTACGGTTTGCATTCGCATTTTCCTAATGTTGGACTGGTAGTACATGGTTCCGTCGCCCTGATACTGGGTGAGTGCGTGGCGCGACACTGTCAGCTGTGAAATTCATGTGGAATGCTTTTACATCTGTCCGCTGTTGTTTGGTACAGTGAACTGCATGTTCAGAACAATGACCGGCTGTCGCTGAATTGACTGGTTTGCCTTTTCGGTTCACGAGTGCATTTTAGCTACGGAGTTCGTGCTTTGTGCGGCGCTTTCGGCGAGTCGCCCTGCAGAAAAAGACCGACCCATGAGGGATAAAACCCGGGTCAATGAAGTCTTTCTGGTGACTGCCGATTCCATCGACGATGAACTGTATTTTTCGCGGAGGACTTTTGTGTTGGCATTCTGGATCGACGATAAACTGTATTTTTCGTGGAGGACTTTTGTGTTGGCATTCTGGCGGCGACATGATGCACAGTGTACTTGTGCGAACTGTTGGCTTGTCGAGACTCCTGTCTGTTCCACTTTTCACATTGGGCAGTGATGAGCAATGTGTGTGATATTCACTGGCACAGGAACGGAGCATAATGGTTACGACCCATTGCCGTAAGTTGGAACTGCGACTAACTAAGACAGATGTGCTTTACTCTTAGTCAGCACGGTGTAAAGCAGCCTTTTAGAGCTAAATTTTGGGGTCATTTTCGGCCGCGCTTGTTAATAACAGAAATAGACTTAAATGAGAATTTCAACAAATGTCATCTCATAATCTTGCTGAAAACAGGAAATAACACTTACCGAGGACATTCTAAGCAAATTCTACAAGGAAAATATTTTGACAGGATACTCCAGGAAACAATGCATATTGTTGTTTCTATAAGGCATTCATACTGTAAAAATACACTTTTACATGACGTGGAAAATCAACAATAGATTTGACATATTGACTCTCCATGTGTACAGGCCTTACGGAGTGGCAGACAATTTAATTTTTTAAAACTAGCATTCGCTTTCTCAAATAAATAATTTACTTCAATGTCCGTTTTGCGTATAGAAGGGGTGTCATAATGTTGTCGTTTTTTCTATATCTTTCCCTCCAGACACACAAATAAAAGAACTGCTACACACATTAGACAGCTCCAAATGTCACCTGTAACATCCATGATTATATACGATTCCCCCAACACGCATACTGAAGACAGGAGCAGTGGCGTAGCTGTTAGTTTGCTGCACCAATATGGTCGGTCGATTCAATCGCCAGTGGTGAATTTACTTCAACCATTACGACTCTATGGTCGACCTTATATAATACAGTTGAGAACCAGAGACTTTTCTGAGAAGGAAAGACGTAAGAAGTGGAGCTGATCACCTCAACCCAGAACCGTGCATGTACCTTACAGCCCTACAGGAATTATCTCCCTAAGACTGCGTACCATCAGTGGATACTAATATGGTTTTCAAATGTCCTATTAGTTGTCAAAAGCTACAGTTCCGCCCCTCAGTTGTCCATTTATTATGAATGCATGAATGCACATTTCTCTCTCAAATAAAGGGCGTTTAAAAATGTGGGTCAACTATCGTGTTATCGCACTAATAAGTCACGCTAACAACATCCACCCGTGAATCCCCTCAAAGAGGATTGAAAATAAGTTAGACTATGCATGACAAGAAATACAGACAGGTTTCAGATACGGCAAAGGAACCAGGGAACATATCTTCAATATGAGAACCATCTTGAAGAAATGCAGGATGTACAGTTTAGATCTTCATATTTGATTCATAGATTCCTGTAACGACGTCGATAAAGTGTTCAACATCAACAATTCTGGAACATCATGAAAGATATGGGATTTCCAATACATTTGACCCATTTAACTGAATCAGATATCATCAGCAACAAGTAGCGGTTAGAGTAGTCAGTGACTTTATGCCGGCGTTGACTAGCACGAAGGCGAACATCGCAAACACCTTGGCATCAGGGTATCTGTGGCAGGAGAACTTTCAAAGGATCTAGAAACTTTTCGGCGGGCCGTGATGAGAAAAATAACGTTATGCAGAGGGCCTCCTACATGCTGATTTATCCAGGCTGCTTTGGTTTTGTCCGGCCCGTCCTTGTCTACGCAGGCGTGTTAACGTTGTCAGCTTAACATTGCCAGTTTCACTGAGAACTTTCCAGCTCACTTTATCATGATGTATCATTGTGTTCCCCGCATCAAAAACTGCATGCTCTCATATGTAAACCCGATACCGAAGAGGTGGGCCTTTGTATACCCGATATGGGATGAGTTGGCCAGATGTAACGATAATACCAGTAAGATTCGAACATAAAAGAAGCGGGGATATTAGCCATGACACGAGCATGACAACCATGCATGGAAGGAAGAGGTGTCCATTATTATGTTCACTGAAGTGAGGCATGAGATAACAGAGCGAAATTCTAGTTACCCGGGACAATAGAAGCAAGATAAGACACAACACGTCAGCCGCCGTTCAGTGGTGCAGAAGACAGAGCTCATGACGCCATACGTACATAATTCATTCGACGAGGCCAGGCAAGGAGACAAAGAGAGCCTAGATGTAAGGCGACTTCAATTCAGGTGTCAGAGACTAATATATATTATGCGATGATAAACAGAATGGCAGTGACAACCAATAATGGTATGATTGTTAATTCTATTGTTACACAAGAAACGTGAGATCGAGAGAGAGAGAGAGAGAGAGAGAGAGAGAGAGAGAGAGAGAGAGAGAGAGAGAGAGAGAGAGAGAGAGAGGGGGGGGGGTCTCTGTCTTGGATACCAGAAGTCCTTGTGTCAGAGACAATAACTCGAGAATGTTGCTTACGGGTTTCAAATGTGTTTTGCAGAGCCCTACAGATATAGAAATAGAATTCAACAGATCTATGTCCTCGTACATATATACATACACATGCATTTACTGGAAAGCAAGAGGTGAGAAGGAAAGAATAGCAGACAAATAGAGAGGAGAGACAGAGAAAGACAGATAGAGATTTTAGGGTGATTGACAGTTTAAGGAAATATTAAATTATCGTTTACTTCGGTACAACTCCATGTGGCAAGATTAAAATAACACCAACATATGCATAACCCAGATTTTATGCGAGATTCTGAACTGTGGACCAATACTAGTAACAACCAAAACATGCAGCCATTGAAGAGGAACAGAACTAGACAACAACCAA
>OY992878.1:44975971-44983471 GCA_963921405.1 Cepaea hortensis | reverse complement strand
CAGAGGAAGAGGCCGACCACGTAAACATTGGACGGAGGGAATAGCAGAGTCCATGGGAATATCGATACACGAAGTCCATAAGCGGGCACTCTCACGATGTTTATACTTCACCTCGACACCGCAAGGTACAAGAGGAACATGATGAGATTAGATGAGATGACATGAGATGAGATGAGATGAGATGAGATGCCCTGTGGGCAAGCCATCCAGATATTTACTTCTATACTATGTCAAACATGGACAACTAGCAGTCAAGCTGAGAAACATCTAATGGCACCGGAAATATGGTAAAGAATACCATGGATGGAACCCCCCCCCCCCCCCCAACCCAAAAATAAAAATAAATTAATGGGACAGTCCTTCAAGAAACAAATGGAAACCGTCAATTGATTAGAGAAGTTAGACTGGAGAAGTGGTCTAGCCTCCTGCCTGGTGCTCCGAATGCCGGGCATTCGTTATCGGACCCCGTTATTCGGCTCACGAGTGCAACTTTCATATCGGACACCCCCGATGGTCACGACTGGAGCTTCACAGCGAACGCGCGCGTGCGTGTGTGTGTGTGGCGCGCGTTTGCAATAGGCCGCTGCGAGGAAAGACACCGGAGCATATGGGATCAAACCCTGTGAAAAGAAGTCGATCATCTTACATTTAGACATGCTTGACAACTCCGACACCGTGTGAGGCGAAATAAACTCGAAAACGTAGTGTCACATGGCAAACTTGATTTTTTTTTTTTTGGGGGGGGGGGAGGGGGGGGGGAGAGAGAGAACCAAGTAGAAGTCAAAGAGATAAAACCAGGGTGGGTTTGCTTGGAGACAATAGATACCCGGGTGGGGTGACTTGGCGACAATACATACCCGGGTGGCTTTGTGACAACACATACCGGGTGGCTTGACGACTATACATACCCGGGTGGCTTGACGACAATACATACACGGGTGGCTTGACGAGAACGCATACCCGGGTGGCTTGGCGACAATACATACCCGGGTGGCTTGGCGACAATACATACCAGGGTGGCTTGACGGCAATACATACACGGGTGGCTTGGCCACATGGCATAATCGGGACAAGAATACAGATGTGATGGCAGACTGGAGACCATGTGCGACAACAAACCAGGACCGCACACGTTTATCAGCAAGGAACATGATTATGATGATGGAAGTTTGTGACAACAACTAATAAGACCTGACTTAGTCCACTGACAGATGTATGCACCCTTGGAGGCACAAGAAGACATTTAATGGCACCATCATCATCATCATTAAGTGTCTTGTCAGCTGGCCTGGGCAATCTTCAACGAAATGCACCCATTGTTCTGTTATGGTATCTCTCTCTCTCTCTGTCTCTCTCTCTCTCCCCCCCCCCCCCCCACCCTCTCTCTCTAATCTTATCCATCTATTCATCCATCTCTCCCTCCCCAATATGGAATTATGCAACACCAATCTTGAGGTCCACAAACAAATAGACACAATATCCCTGACCTAGTAAATATGCAGCCATTGGCATCTCTCTCTCTCTCTCTCTCTCTCTCTCTCTCTCTCTCTCTCTCTCTCTCTCTCTCTCTCTCTCTCACACACACACACACACACACACACACAAACAAACAGACAGAGAGAGAGAGAGAGAGAGAGAGAGAGAGAGAGATTCCACAAGGATTAACCTCTCCTTACATACACAGTATATATATATATATATATATATATATATATATATATTATATATATATATATATATCAAATATAAGTGTATGGAATTTGGGCCATATCATTTACGTAGCTAAACAAGGGAGACTGACACTGTTCTAAGAATAACCGCTACTTTCAATATAGACAGTTTCGTGTTTTGGTTGTCAATCTACATCTGCATCCAGTCTGCTATTGAACCACTATTAAACGTTTATATACAACGCCAGACAGAACTCCGAGTGTATGGTCACCTACCCCTTTTGTTTATAATGACTTTCTTCCTAAACTTTTAATGTAATGTTGCTTGCTTGCTTGCTTGCTTGTGTTCGTTGGCTTGAGCTCCAACGCGAAGTCCTGTATATCGGATGAAGGCATCCTGTTGTCCAACATCAGTGTGATGTCATACAGGACCTGAGTTTTGCGTGCGTATCCATTGTCCCATGTCTCGCTTATTGGTGTGCAGACTGGTGGTTCCTCGCCGTACAGGCAGACACTCTCCGACTTCGGAGGAATCGGCGATCCTACTGACTTTAGCCAGGACCCCGAAGGGACCTGTTGCCCAGGACGCTCGACGAGGACGCGTCAATAGGTCTTGGCCAGTATATAACCCGGCCCTGGTGCCTTGGAAACACCTCTGCGTCCCTAATGTAATGTTTATTGTCGAGGTATTTTACTATTTTGCCGTACAAAGAATGATTTATACTGTGGAGAGACATGATCGACCACGCCAGTAAACAAGGTACTTAATAAAGGTGATAATACTTAACAATAAGACAGAGACAAACATCTTTCTTCGGTCACGTGATGAGAAGAGAGGCATTGGAGAACATCGTAACAACTGGAAAGATCGAGGGGAAGAGAGGCAGAGGTAGACCAAGAGAAGTGATGCTTGTTGGATTGAGACGGTGGCATGGAGGAATATCAGCACCAGAGTTGATCCAGAAAACCAAAGACCGAGATCTATGGAGAGCCATGAACGCCTACGCCAGCTGGCACGGCACTTGATGATGATGATGATGATAAATGACATTAATTAGCGTCTCTCAGCGTGTTTTACTTTTGTAAGTGATTTCCCATTGTATGAAATGCCAATGGTTATGTGTGACATTTAAATGGCGTTTAACCAACCCTAGACTGCGCTGATAATGCCTTGAGCGCTGACAGAAGAAGGGTAGACTTAAGTTCGTCGCTTGCTAAGAGAGGTAATACTATTCCTCGGTTCATTCAGGTTTACGAAACGTAACGGTCCTAGCACTTCACAAACACATAGCAGATTTTTGCCTCGGGACCCCCTTTTTTAAAAAAATCAGTTTTTAATTGTATATGCTAACCTCTTTTCATAATTATTCTGAGTAGCAGCTTTATCATGTGACTCCTATGACTTACTGTGCGATGCTCTTCGCATTCTAAAGCGCCTGGTTTCTTTGGCAGAGCTATAAAGATGGATTTTGATAGGTCACTAGGAATGTACCCACTAGTGTAGATGTCATTTAGAAATGTTGCCAATATTTTGATCCTATAATCACCCAGAGCCTCAATTTCCTCTAATGTAATGTTGCCTGAACCGGGTGCCTTTCCTTTCTTTATGCGATGTGGTGCATCTTCAACTTCCGCTACAAGTATTGGTGGACCCTCACCACTATTTTGAATATTTACATCCAGTCTCCTGTCATTATACAGCTTTCTAAATATTCCGTCCATATATTGAATATATCATTTTGTCCCATCAATATTGCACCGTTCCTCGATTTTAAACATCCAGTGGTATTTTGTGATCTCCTACCTGATGTTGTATTTATTTGTTGATACATGGAATCACGATTACGCTTCTCCATATCTTGCGACCTCTAACACAACAGCATGTATGTATCAATTCGTGTGCGGACACTCTTCCGTGCATGATACTAGACTGCCAAGAATGTTTTCTGCCGTTTTCCTCTATCTCTTTCCCCACAAATCTGTCCAGTTGTCACAATATGTTCTAGGTTTTGTCTTATCACATCCATAAAATGATAATGCCTCCTCCCCGGGAATCTATGCGGGAGCGGCCAGGCTTAATGAGGTCAGCTGGCAAACCGCTAACCCGCCCTCAGGTCTGCTCATGTCCTCCATTATCACCATCAGAGTTCTGTGTGCATTTCTCTTATGCTCTCGCCGTGCAGGAAACAACATTCACGCTAGCCTCTATCACGTACTCCGTGACAAGTCCCAATAACAATTATGACTTTTTTCTGATAACGTGAAAGCCGCCTCAAATGTCTTTATAAACCCTCTATACTTCAGATGTCTATCGCGTAGCAGCATTAGCATTAGACAACTGTGCACGAATTCATTTCTTACAGCATAAACTAAGCCTTTCCACATCACTATCTCTCTCTCTCTCTCTCTCTCTCTCTCTCTCTCTCACACACACACACACACACACACACACACACACACACTCAACGCTGGAAATCAGTGGTTCCCAAGCCTTTTCCCCTAGGTCATACTTTGAGAATGAGCATCAGATCCTATCAAACACAACTGTTAATAGATAATAAATACCTTCCAATACAATTAATAGGTAAAAAGCAAAAGGGACCCGATGGCAAATACAGCAGCTGGGATGTACGTGTTAGGTCGAGACATGTTCTAGGCCACGGCATAAAGGGCTGACGGCCAGTTCCCTGCTTCCCCGCCTTTCACTCACAGATATTTCCCCAGAACATTCTGAAAAAGAGGCTGGCGACCCGGAGACGAACTGGAAAAAAAGGGTCCTGCCACTGATAGGGGTTGAACTGGGACTATAATCTTGGTTAGCAAGCACACTAACCACTATGCTAGCGCGACTGTATTCTAAAACAATCAACGGCTACAATATGCATTCAGAACACAGAATACAACCAGCCCTGAAGTGCACACCTTCATTATCATTACTATCATCATCATCATCATCATCATCATCGTGTGCCATGCAAATAAGCGTGGACGGCCATGGTTCGCCATCTCACACAATCAACAGTCTTTTATAAAAAGATCTGTGTTCTGTTCTTGGCCCGATTATCCCATGTGGTCAGGCCGCTCATATATTTATCTCTTTGCTTTCCCCTTGCCTTTTCCGTATTAATTTTGCCAGCTGTCACTATGTTTTCCAATGTATTTCTTCTCATAAATGTCGACCATCGACATCTAATTTCTCTAATCAGCTTACGAGTTTTCTTAGTTTCATTAAGGATTCTCTCATTCGTGTTTCTGTCCGTCCATGGGTTTACTTACACTGAAAAATTATTTACATCAGACAACACAACCTTTGCCATTAAATTTTTCTCGGATTATCTGCTTAATATCCATGTTTGACATGCATATAACAGAATACATTTTATATAGCACTATAACACTTTTTTCTCTCGCTGCAATTAAGTTTTTTTTGTTTTTTTTTTTTAAATTGGTTGGTATGTTTTCTATCTAGCAAAAGGCAGCCTTTGCCATAGCGATTCATGTTCTAATCTCTACAAAGTACCTTTCGTCAAATATTATGACTGATCCGACACAATTGTACCGATTCACGTATTTAAGAATTTCCCAATTTACTTAGATATTATATTGTAGTATTTATTTCTTCTTGGTGACTACCATAATCTTTGTTTTCTGAAAATGTAATTCTAACCCTAGTTGCTCATTGTGTAAAATAACGGCATCTACTAAGTGCTTCAGATCCTTTTCATTGTCTACAATTAATGTTGCACAAACCGAATATCTTGTACTGTTGAAGTTGTGCCCTCCCATTGTGATTCCTCTCAAATTATCTAAATAAATAATATTTTCAATAATCCATCCATCCATCATGTGCCATGCCGGTAAGCGTGGGCGGTCATGTTTTGCCATCTCACTCGATCACCAATAATATATAGAGAGAAAAAAGGTCTAGAAACATTACAAATCCCTGTTGCACGCCTCTCTTAATAGGCTGGTACTGACCTGATTCATTTTAAATTGTTATGGAAATATGACCTTCTTCTTCATTCATCTGACGTGTGTGTGGTGGGGGGGGGGGGGGGCGGGCGTGAGTGTGTGTGTATGTGTGTGTGTGTGTGAGCGTCTGTATGTATGTTTGTGCGTGTGTGCGCGCGCGTGTGTATTACATAATTGCGTTGCTCATGTTTACCGCAGAGCTGTGATATTTGCGCCTTTTAGCCGCGGCATCCCGGAATTGGCTAACCCAGTGAACATTCTCAGGTAGTCGCGTTGGACATTCCACGGCCTCGAAGACCTGACGGCATGTTCGCCCTTCCTTCCACATTTCCAACCGACTCGTCCAGAACAGTCGTATACGTTGATCGACCCTCAAGAGAAGGCAGGGAAGACCATGGGCATGACCCGCCATACAAGGTGGCTTCCTTTAATACCGAGCCAGCACATGATGCTCTGATATTTGGTTCGCATAAAGAATCCCCACGTCATGCTTATAGCTTATTTCTGCCTAGCCTCACTTCCTGAAAACATGAAGGAAGCAGTCCGAGGATTTTAGAATCTTGATGACCTCGGTACACTGAGCGGTCAGGTTTGACTTTCTACATAATGGAGTTGCTAGCCCACCAATTTCCCATTTATTTATTACTGGGCCGCTTTTTAACACTTAAATGCCTCCGGTCATTTAATATAGTAGATTAGGGACATAGCACTGAAAATCCGTTAAGTGGACAACGTCTGAGATGTTTGTGATGGAATATGGTCGCCTACGTTGTTCGACATAGCATATTACGACGTAGAAACGCAGCAGACAAATAAAGACATAGAAGGCAAGACTATTTGGATCACTTTGTTCTATAAAAAATATACTCACTACGTAGGCAGCTGATGCTGGCAGCTGCGGCACCCCGACCAGACTGAAGGCAACAGACGAACCGATGCGACACTGTCGGATTTCAATCCGCTGACAGCAATGCTGCTCTTGTTGGTTCTGAAGCTTAAACTGTGGATGCTGAGGTCGCTGTTGCCCGTTATGTTTCACTTTTCTAGAACCAGGTCGCCAGGTGAAAGGATTGGCCATAAAAAAACAGCATTATCTTCGTGCATGTCTGTGGTTCGAACTGCTCCCGACACTTTTCTCCTTGGTGGAGGGTACCATATCATACCACACTAGTCTCGGTATATAACACTTCGCCACGCTAACCTCCTTGTGTCAGCGCCTGCCGAAAATATCGCTGACATTCGCAGACGACATCATTCTCAAGTGTGCACCACCTTTCAACTGAAACTGCGCGAATGTTATTGAAGTCTATTGACGTCGGTTAGCTACCACAACGGTCATAAAATAGCGTATGTATTTATTCCCAACACTTGCACTGGTGAAATTCGAGTGGACGAGAATGTATGCTATAGATGTAATGCACATGACAAACACACGTCGCCGAAATATTTCCATACACAGTTTACCAGGAAAATACTAGGCGTCACGTCTAACTTATTCTGCACCAAAAAATTCACAAAGTATTTGTTGGTTAGGTTGCACTTACATCATTCTGTTTCTGCCAGTTGTCACATGATCATACTCTACCCTGAATGTTTGTTTAACCTTTCTCACGAAGTGGTGCTCTATTACCTCCTATAGACCAACACACGTTTATCATCAAGTACGCAGTGTCTGAAGCACAAGGGGTTTCACATCAGTCTCGGACAGACATAAGTAGTATATACTGTTTTGTACTCCCCCTCCCCCTCTCTCTATCTCTCTCTCTCTCACTCTCTCTCACACACAACAACAACAACAACAACAACAACAACAACAACAACAACAACAACAACAACAACAACAACAACAACAACATAC